>JARWIR010000029.1:25000-404993 GCA_029959085.1 Nemophila menziesii | reverse complement strand
AATTGATTTTTTTCTTGTCTATTAGCTTGAGGATATGGTATTTTGATATACCAGAACAAAAACGGGTCAATTCGTGCTTATATACTTATGATTTCGTATTTTTTTCAAAAACGCACCATTTTGTGGGTTAACACTCACGCATTTTGCCAGTTTTTTTTGCAGAACCAAAAATTCATTTTTCTTGTCTATTAGCTTGAGGATATGGTATTATGATATACCAGAATGAAAACGCGTCAATTCGTGGTTTAAATACTTATGATTTGTATTTTTTCAAAAACGCGTCATTTTGTGGGTTAACACTCACGCATTTTGCCTGATTTTTTTGCATAACCAAAAATTGATTTTTCTTGTCTATTAGCTTGAGGATATGGTATTTTGATATACCATAACAAAAACGGGTCAATTCGTGGTTATATATTTATGATTTTGTATTTTTTTTCTAAAACGCGTTATTTTGTGGGTTAACGACTCACGCAATTTGCCAGATTTTTTTGCAGAACCAGAAATTGATTTTTCTTGTCAATTAGCTTGAGGATATGGTATTATGATATACCATAATGAAAACGGGTCAATTCGTGGTTATATACTTGTGATTTTGTATTTTTTTCAAAAACGCGCCATTTTGTGGGTTAACACTCACGCATTTTGCCAGATTTTTTTGCAGACCAAAAATTGATTTTTCTTGTCTATTAGCTTGAGGATATGGTATTTTTATATACCAGAACAAAAACGGGTCAATTCGTGGTTATATACTTATGATTTTGTATTTTGTTTTCTAAAACGCGTTATTTTGTGGGTTAACACTCACGCAATTTGCCAGATTTTTTTGCAGAACCAGAAATTGATTTTTCTTGTCTATTAGCTTGATGATATGGTATTATGATATACCAGAACGAAGCGGGTCAATTCGTGGTTATATACTTATGATTTTGTATTTTTTTCTAAAACGCACCATTTTGTAGGTTAACACACTCACGCATTTTGCCAGATTTTTTTTGCAGAACCAAATATTGATTTTTCTTGTCTATTATCTTTTGGATATGGTATTATGATATACCAGAACGAAAACGGGTCAATTCGTGGTTATATACTTATGATTTTGTATTTTTTCAAAAACGCGTCATTTTGTGGGTTAACGGTCACGCATTTTGCCAGATTTTTTTTTGCAGAACAAAAAATTGATTTTTCTTATCTATTAGCTTGAGGATATGGTATTTTGATATACCAGAACGAAAACGGGTCAATTCGTGGTTATATACTTACGATTTTGTATATTTTCTAAAACGCGTCATTTTGTGGGTTAACACTCACGCATTTTGCCAGATTTTTTTGCAGAACCAAAAATTGATTTTTCTTGTCTATTAGCTTGAGGATATGGTATTATGGTATACCAGAACAAAAACGGGTCAATTCGTGGTTATATACTTATGATTTTGTATTTTGTTTTCTAAAACGCGTTATTTTGTGGGTTAACACTCACGCAATTTGCCAGATTTTTTTGCAGAACCAGAAATTGATTTTTCTTGTCTATTAGCTTGATGATATGGTATTATGATATACCAGAACGAAAGCGGGTCAATTCGTGGTTATATACTTATGATTTTGTATTTTTTTCTAAAACGCACCATTTTGTAGGTTAACACTCACGCATTTTGCCAGATTTTTTTGCAGAACCAAATATTGATTTTTCTTGTCTATTATCTTTTGGATATGGTATTATGATATACCAGAACGAAAACGGGTCAATTCGTGGTTATATACTTATGATTTTGTATTTTTTCAAAAACGCGTCATTTTGTGGGTTAACGGTCACGCATTTTGCCAGATTTTTTTTTGCAGAACAAAAAATTGATTTTTCTTATCTATTAGCTTGAGGATATGGTATTTTGATATACCAGAACGAAAACGGGTCAATTCGTGGTTATATACTTACGATTTTGTATATTTTCTAAAACGCGTCATTTTGTGGGTTAACACTCACGCATTTTGCCAGATTTTTTTGCAGAACCAAAAATTGATTTTTCTTGTCTATTAGCTTGAGGATATGGTATTATGGTATACCAGAACGAAAACGGGTCAATTCGTGGTTAAATAATTATGATTTTGTATTTTTTTCTAAAACGCGTCATTTTGTGGGTTAACACTCACGCATTTTGCCAGATTTTTTTTCATAACCAAAAATTGATTTTTCTTGTCTATTAGCTTGAGAATATGGTATTATGAAATACCAGAACGAAACGGGTCAATTCGTGGTTATATACTTATGATTTTGTATTTTTTCTAAAACGCGTCATTTTGTGGGTTAACACACTCACGCATTTTGCCAGATTTTTTTGCAGAACCAAAAATTGATTTTTCTTGTCTATTAGCTTGAGGATATGGTATTATGATATACCAAAACAAAAACGGGTCAATTCGTGGTTATATACTTATGATTTTGTATTTTTTTCAAAAACACGCCATTTTGTGGGTTAACACTCACGCATTTTGCCAGATTTTTTTGCAGAACCAAAAATTGATTTTACTTGTCTATTAGCTTGAGGATATGGTATTATGATATACCAGAACAAAAACGGTCAATTCGTGGTTATATACTTATGATTTTGTATTTTTTCTAAAACACGTCATTTTGTGGGTTAACACTAACGCATTTTGCCAGATTTTTTTGCAAAACCAAAAATTGATTTTTCTTGTCTATTAGCTTGAGGATATGGTATTATGATATACCAGAACAAAAGCGGGTCAATTCGTGGTTATATACTTACGATTTCGTATTTTTTTCAAAAACGCACCATTTTGAGGGTTAACACTCACGCATTTTGCCAGATTTTTTTGCAGAACGAAAAATTGATTTTTCTTGTCTATTAGCTTGAGGATATGGTATTATGATATACCAGAACGAAAACGGGTCAATTCGTGGTTATATACTTATGATTTTGTATTTTTTCAAAAACGCGTCATTTTGTGGGTTAACGCTCACGCATTTTGCCAGATTTTTTTTGCAGAACCAAAATTGATTTTTCTTGTCTATTAGCTTGAGGATATGGTATTTTGATATACCGGAACGAAAACGGGTCAATTCGTGGTTATATACTTACGATTTTGTATTTTTTCTAAAACGCGTCATTTTGTGGGTTAACACTCACGCATTTTGCCAGATTTTTTTGCAGAACCAAAAATTGATTTTTCTTGTCTATTAGCTTGAGGATATGGTATTTTGATATACCAGAACAAAAACGGGTCAATTCGTGCTTATATACTTATGATTTCGTATTTTTTTCAAAAACGCACCATTTTGTGGGTTAACACTCACGCATTTTGCCAGATTTTTTTGCAGAACCAAAAATTAATTTTTCTTGTCTATTAGCTTGAGGATATGGTATTATGATATACCAGAACGAAAACGGGTCAATTCGTGGTTATATACTTATGATTTTGTATTTTTTCTAAAACGCGTCATTTTGTGGGTTAACACACTCACGCATTTTGCCAGATTTTTTTGCAGAACCAAAAATTGATTTTTCTTGTCTATTAGCTTGAGGATATGGTATTATGATATACCAAAACAAAAACGGGTCAATTCGTGGTTATATACTTATGATTTTGTATTTTTTTCAAAAAACACGCCATTTTGTGGGTTAACACTCACGCATTTTGCCAGATTTTTTTGCAGAACCAAAAATTGATTTTACTTGTCTATTAGCTTGAGGATATGGTATTATGATATACCAGAACAAAAACGGGTCAATTCGTGGTTATATACTTATGATTTTGTATTTTTTCTAAAACACGTCATTTTGTGGGTTAACACTAACGCATTTTGCCAGATTTTTTTGCATAACCAAAAATTGATTTTTCTTGTCTATTAGCTTGAGGATATGGTATTATGATATACCAGAACAAAAGCGGGTCAATTCGTGGTTATATACTTACGATTTCGTATTTTTTTCAAAAACGCACCATTTTGAGGGTTAACACTCACGCATTTTGCCAGATTTTTTTGCAGAACGAAAAATTGATTTTTCTTGTCTATTAGCTTGAGGATATGGTATTATGATATACCAGAACGAAAACGGGTCAATTCGTGGTTATATACTTATGATTTTGTATTTTTTCAAAAACGCGTCATTTTGTGGGTTAACTCACGCATTTTGCCAGATTTTTTTTGCAGAACCAAAAATTGATTTTTCTTGTCTATTAGCTTGAGGATATGGTATTTTGATATACCGGAACGAAAACGGGTCAATTCGTGGTTATATACTTACGATTTTGTATTTTTTCTAAAACGCGTCATTTTGTGGGTTAACACTCACGCATTTTGCCAGATTTTTTTGCAGAACCAAAAATTGATTTTTCTTGTCTATTAGCTTGAGGATATGGTATTTTGATATACCAGAACAAAAACGGGTCAATTCGTGCTTATATACTTATGAATTCGTATTTTTTTCTAAAACGCGTCATTTTGTGGGTTAACACTCACGCATTTTGCCAGATTTTTTTGCAGAACCAAAAATTCATTTTTCTTGTCTATTAGCTTGAGGATATGGTATTATGATATACCAGAACAAAAACGGGTCAATTTGTGGTTATATACTTATGATTTTGTATTTTTTCTAAAACACGTCATTTTGTGGGTTAACACTAACGCATTTTGCCAGATTTTTTTGCATAACCAAAAATTGATTTTTCTTTTTTATTAGCTTGAGGATATGGTATTATGATATACCAGAACGAAAGCGGGTCAATTCGTGGTTATATACTTACGATTTCGTATTTTTTTCAAAAACGCACCATTTTGAGGGTTAACACTCACGCATTTTGCCAGATTTTTTTGCAGAACCAAAAATTGATTTTTCTTGTCTATTAGCTTGAGGATATGGTATTATGATATACCAGAACGAAAACGGGTCAATTTGTGGTTATATACTTATGATTTTGTATTTTTTCAAAAACGCGTCATTTTGTGGGTTAACGCTCACGCATTTTGCCAGATTTTTTTTGCAGAACCAAAAATTTATTTTTCTTGTCTATTAGCTTGAGGATATGGTATTTTGATATACCGGAACGAAAACGGGTCAATTCGTGGTTATAGACTTACGATTTTGTATTTTTTCTAAAACGCGTCATTTTGTGGGTTAACACTCACGCATTTTGCCAGATTTTTTTACAGAACCAAAAATTGATTTTTCTTGTCTATTAGCTTGAGGATATGGTATTTTGATATACCAGAACAAAACGGGTCAATTCGTGCTTATATACTTATGATTTCGTATTTTTTTCAAAAACGCACCATTTTGTGGGTTAACACTCACGCATTTTGCCAGATTTTTTTCAGAACCAAAAATTCATTTTTCTTGTCTATTAGCTTGAGGATATGGTATTATGATATACCAGAATGAAAACGCGTCAATTCGTGGTTAAATACTTATGATTTTGTATTTTTTCAAAAACGCGCCATTTTGTGGGTTAACACTCACTTATTTTGCCAGATTTTTTTGCATAACCAAAAATTGATTTTTCTTCTCTATTAGCTTGAGGATATGGTATTTTGATATACCATAATAAAAACGGGTCAATTCGTGGTTATATACTTATGATTTTGTATTTTTTTTCTAAAACGCGTTATTTTGTGGGTTAACACTCACGCAATTTGCCAGATTTTTTTGCAGAACCAGAAATTGATTTTTCTTGTCTATTAGCTTGAGGATATGGTATTATGATATACCATAATGAAAACGGGTCAATTCGTGGTTATATACTTGTGATTTTGTATTTTTTTCAAAAACGCGCCATTTTGTGGGTTAACACTCACGCATTTTGCCAGATTTTTTTGCAGAACCAAAAATTGATTTTTCTTGTCTATTAGCTTGAGGATATGGTATTTTTATATACCAGAACAAAAACGGGTCAATTCGTGGTTATATACTTATGATTTTGTATTTTTTTTTTCTAAAACGCGTTATTTTGTGGGTTAACACTCAGGAAATTTGCCAGATTTTTTTGCAGAACCAGAAATTGATTTTTCTTGTCTATTAGCTTGATGATATGGTATTATGATATACCAGAACGAAAGCGGGTCAATTCGTGGTTATATACTTATGATTTCGTATTTTTTCTAAAACGCGTCATTTTGTGGGTTAACACTCACGCATTTTGCCAGATTTTTTTGCAGAACCAAAAATTGATTTTTCTTGTCTATTAGCTTGAGGATATGGTATTATGGTATACCAGAACGAAAACGGGTCAATTCGTGGTTAAATAATTATGATTTTGTATTTTTTTCTAAAACGCGTCATTTTGTGGGTTAACACTCACGCATTTTGCCAGATTTTTTTTCATAACCAAAAATTGATTTTTCTTGTCTATTAGCTTGAGAATATGGTATTATGAAATACCAGAACGAAAACGGGTCAATTAGTGGTTATATACTTATGATTTTGTATTTTTTCTAAAACGCGTCATTTTGTGGGTTAACACACTCACGCATTTTGCCAGATTTTTTTGCAGAACCAAAAATTGATTTTTCTTGTCTATTAGCTTGAGGATATGGTATTATGATATACCAAAACAAAAACGGGTCAATTCGTGGTTATATACTTATGATTTTGTATTTTTTTCAATAAACACGCCATTTTGTGGGTTAACACTCACGCATTTTGCCAGATTTTTTTTCATAACCAAAAATTGATTTTTCTTGTCTATTAGCTTGAGGATATGGTATTTGATATACCAGAACAAAAACGGGTCAATTCGTGGTTATATACTTATGATTTTGTATTTTTTCTAAAACACGTCATTTTGTGGGTTAACACTAACGCATTTTGCCAGATTTTTTTGCATTACCAAAAATTGATTTTTCTTGTCTATTAGCTTGAGGATATGGTATTATGATATACCATAACGAAAGCAGGTCAATTCGTGGTTATATACGATTTCGTATTTTTTTCAAAAACGCACCATTTTGAGGGTTAACACTCACGCATTTTGCCAGATTTTTTTTGTAGAACCAAAAATTGATTTTTCTTGTCTATTAGCTTGAGGATATGGTATTTTGATATACCGGAACGAAAACGGGTCAATTCGTGGTTATATACTTATGATTTCGTATTTTTTTCAAAAACGCACAATTTTGTGGGTTAACACTCACGCATTTTGCCAGATTTTTTTGCAGAACCAAAAATTCATTTTTCTTGTCTACTAGCTTGAGGATATGGTATTATGATATACCAGAATGAAAACGCGTCAATTCGTGGTTAAATACTTATGATTTTGTATTTTTTCAAAAACGCGTCATTTTGTGGGTTAACACTCACGCATTTTGCCAGATTTTTTTGCAGAACCAAATATTGATTTTTCTTGTCTATTAGCTTGAGGATATGGTATTTTGATATACCGGAACGAAAACGGGTCAATTCGTGGTTATATACTTACGATTTTGTATTTTTTCTAAAACGCGTCATTTTGTGGGTTAACACTCACGCATTTTGCCAGATTTTTTTGCAGAACCAAATATTGATTTTTCTTGTCTATTAGCTTTTGGATATGGTATTATGATATACCAGAACGAAAACGGGTCAATTCGTGGTTATATACTTATGATTTTGTATTTTTTCAAAAACGCGTCATTTTGTGGGTTAATGCTCACGCATTTTGCCAGATTTTTTTTGCAGAACCAAAAATTGATTTTTTATTGTCTATTAGCTTGAGGATATGGTATTTTGATATACCAGAACGAAAACGGGTCAATTCGTGGTTATATACTTATGATTTTGTATTTTTTTCTAAAACGCGTCATTTTGTGGGTTAACACTCACGCATTTTGCCAGATTTTTTTGCAGTACAAAAAATTGATTTTTCTTGTCTATTAGCTTGAGGATATGGTATTATGATATACCAGAACGAAAACGGGTCAATTCGTGGTTATATACTTATGATTTTGTATTTTTTCAAAAACGCGTCCTTTTGTGGGTTAACGCTCACGCATTTTGCCAGATTTTTTTTGCAGAACCAAAAATTGATTTTTCTTGTCTATTAGCTTGAGGATATGGTATTTTGATATACCGGAACGAAAACGGGTCAATTCGTGGTTATATACTTACGATTTTGTATTTTTTCTAAAACGCGTCATTTTGTGGGTTAACACTCACGCATTTTGCCAGATTTTTTTGCAGAACCAAAAATTGATTTTTCTTGTCTATTAGCTTGAGGATATGGTATTATGGTATACCAGAACAAAAACGGGTCAATTCGTGCTTATATACTTATGATTTCGTATTTTTTTCAAAAACGCACCATTTTGTGGGTTAACACTCACGCATTTTGCAAGATTTTTTTGCAGAACCAAAAATTCATTTTTCTTGTCTATTAGCTTGAGGATATGGTATTATGATATACCAGAATGAAAACGCGTCAATTCGTGGTTAAATACTTATGATTTTGTATTTTTTCAAAAACGCGCCATTTTGTGGGTTAACACTCACGCATTTTGCCAGATTTTTTTGCATAACCAAAAATTGATTTTTCCTGTCTATTAGCTTGAGGATATGGTATTTTGATATACCATAACAAAAACGGGTCAATTCGTGGTTATATACTTATGATTTTCTATTTTTTTTCTAAAACGCGTTATTTTGTGGGTTAACACTCACGCAATTTGCCAGATTTTTTTGCAGAACCAGAAATTGATTTTTCTTGTCTATTAGCTTGAGGATATGGTATTATGATATACAATAATGAAAACGGGTCAATTCGTGGTTATATACCTGTGATTTTGTATTTTTTTCAAAAACGCGCCATTTTGTGGGTTAACACTCACGCATTTTGCCAGATTTTTTTGCAGAACCAAAAATTGATTTTTCTTGTCTATTAGCTTGAGGATATGGTATTTTTATATACCAGAACAAAAACGGGTCAATTCGTGGTTATATACTTATGATTTTGTATTTTTTTTTCTAAAACGCGTTATTTTGTGGGTTAACACTCACGCAATTTGCCAGATTTTTTTGCAGAACCAGAAATTGATTTTTCTTGTCTATTAGCTTAATGATATGGTATTATGATATACCAGAATGAAAACGGGTCAATTCGTGGTTATATACTTATGATTTTGTATTTTTTTTCTAAAACGCGTTATTTTGTGGGTTAACACTCACGCAATTTGCCAGATTTTTTTGCATAACCAGAAATTGATTTTTCTTGTCTTTTTGCTTGAGGATATGGTATTATGATATACCAGAACGAAAACGAGTCAATTCGTGGTTATATACTTATGATTTTGTATTTTTTTTCTAAAACGCGTTATTTTGTGGGTTAACACTCACGCAATTTGCCAGATTTTTTTGCATAACCAGAAATTGATTTTTCTTGTCTTTTTGCTTGAGTATATGGTATTATGATATACCAGAACGAAAACGAGTCAATTCGTGGTTATATACTTATGATTTTATATTTTTTCTAAAACGCGCCATTTTGTGGGTTAACACTCACGCATTTTGCCAGATTTTTTTTGCAGAGCCAGAAATTGATTTTTCTTGTCTATTTGCTTGAGGATATGGTATTATGATATACCAGAACGAAAACGGGTCAATTCGTGGTTATATACTTATGATTTCGTATTTTTTTCAAAAACGCACCATTTTGTGGGTTAACACTCACGCATTTTGCCAGATTTTTTTGCACAACCAAAAATTGATTTTTCTTGTCTATTAGTTTGAGGATATGGTATTATGATATATAAGAACGAAACCGCGTCAATTCGTGGTTAAATACTTATGATTTTGCATTTTTTCAAAAACGTTCCATTTTGTGGGTTAACACTCACGCATTTTGCCAGATTTTTTTGCATAACCAAAATTTGATTTTTCTTGTCTATTACTTTGAGGATATGGTATTATGATATATCAAAATGAAAACGGGTCAATTCGTGGTGGTATACTTATGATTTTGTATTTTTTTCAAAAACGTGTCATTTTGTGGGTTAACACTCACGCATTTTGCCAGATTTTTTTGCATAACCAAAAATTGATTTTTCTTTTCTATTAGCTTGAGAATATTGTATTATGATATACCAGAATGAAAACGGGTCAATTCGTGGTTATATACTTATGATTTTGTATTTTTTTCTAAAACGCGTCATTTTGTGGCACTCACGCATTTTGCCAGATTTTTTTGCAGAACCAAAAATTGATTTTTCTTGTCTATTAGCTTGAGGATATGGTATTATGATATACCAGAACGAAAACGGGCCAATTCGTGGTTATATACTTATGATTTTTTATTTTTTCAAAAACGCGACATTTTGTGGGTTAACGCTCACGCATTTTGCCAGATTTTTTTTGCAGAACCAAAAATTGATTTTTCTTGTCTATTAGCTTGAGGATATGGTATTTTGATATACCAGAACAAAAACGGGTCAATTCGTGGTTATATACTTACGATTTTGTATTTTTTCTAAAACGCGTCATTTTGTGGGTTAACACTCACGCATTTTGCCAGATTTTTTTGCAGAACCAAAAATTGATTTTTCTTGTCTATTAGCTTGAGGATATGGTATTATGGTATACCAGAACAAAAACGGGTCAATTCGTGGTTAAATACTTATGATTTTGTATTTTTTTCTAAAACGCGTCATTTTGTGGGTTAACACTCACGCATTTTGCCAGATTTTTTTTCAGAACAAAAAATTGATTTTCCTTGTCTATTAGCTTAATAATATGTTATTATGAAATACCAGAACGAAAACGGATCAATTCGTGGTTATATACTTATGATTTTGTATTTTTTCTAAAACGCGTCATTTTGTGGGTTAACACACTCACGCATTTTGCCAGATTTTTTTCCAGAACCAAAAATTGATTTTTCTTGTCTATTAGCTTGAGGATATGGTATTATGATATATCAAAATGAAAACGGGTCAATTCGTGGTTATATACTTTTGATTTTGTATTTTTTTCAAAAAACACGCCATTTTGTGGGTTAACACACACGATTTTGCCAGATTTTTTTGCAGAACCAAAAATTGATTTTACTTGTCTATTAGCTTGAGGATATGGTATTATGATATACCAGAACAAAAACGGGTCAATTCGTGGTTATATACTTATGATTTTGTATTTTTTCTAAAACACGTCATTTTGTGGATTAACACTAACGCATTTTGCCATATTTTTTTGCATAACCAAAAATTGATTTTTCTTGTCTATTAGCTTGAGGATATGGTATTATGATATACCAGAACGAAAACGGGTCAATTCGTGGTTATATACTTTTGATTTTGTATTTTTTTCTAAAACGCGTCATTTTGTGGGTTAACACTCACGCATTTTGCCAGATTTTTTTGCAGAACCAAATATTGATTTTTCTTGTCTATTAGCTTTTGGATATGGTATTATGATATACCAGAACGAAAACGGGTTAATTCGTGGTTATATACTTATGATTTTGTATTTTTTCAAAAACGCGTCATTTTGTGGGTTAACGCTCACGCATTTTGCCAGATTTTTTTTGCAGAACCAAAAATTTATTTTTCTTGTCTATTAGCTTGAGGATATGGTATTTTGATATACCAGAACAAAAACGGGTCAATTCGTGGTTATATACTTACGATTTTGTATTTTTTCTAAAACGCGTCATTTTGTGGGTTAACACTCACGCATTTTGCCAGATTTTTTTGCAGAACCAAAAATTGATTTTTCTTGTCTATTAGCTTGAGGATATGGTATTATGGAATACCAGAACAAAAACGGGTCAATTCGTGGTTAAATACTTATGATTTTGTATTTTTTTCTAAAACGCGTCATTTTGTGGGTTAACACTCACGCATTTTGCCAGATTTTTTTTCTGAACCAAAAATTGATTTTTCTTGTCTATTACCTTGAGAATATGTTATTATGAAATACCAGAACGAAAACGGATCAATTCGTGGTTATATACTTATGATTTTGTATTTTTTCTAAAACGCGTCATTTTGTGGGTTAACACACTCATGCATTTTGCCAGATTTTTTTGCAGAACCAAAAATTGATTTTTCTTGTCTATTAGCTTGAGGATATGGTATTATGATATACCAAAACGAAAAAGGGTCAATTTGTGGTTAATACTTATGATTTTGTATTTTTTCAAAAACGCGTCATTTTGTGGGTTAACACTCACGCATTTTACAAGATTTTTTTGCAGAACCAAAAATTTATTTTTCTTGTCTATTAGCTTGAGGATATGGTATTATAATATACCAAAACGAAAACGGGTCAATTCGTGGTTATATAATTATGATTTTGTATTTTTTTCAAAAAACACGCCATTTTGTGGGTTAACACTCACGCATTTTGCCAGATTTTTTTGCAGAACCAAAAATTGATTTTACTTGTCTATTAGCTTGTGGGTATGGTATTATGATATACCAGAACAAAAACGGGTCAATTCGTGGTTATATACTTATGATTTTGTATTTTTTCTAAAACACGTCATTTTGTGGTTTAACACTAACGCATTTTGCCATATTTTTTTGCAGAACCAAATATTGATTTTTCTTGTCTATTAGCTTTTGGATATGGTATTATGATATACCAGAACGAAAACGGGTTAATTCGTGGTTATATACTTATGATTTTGTATTTTTTCAAAAACGCGTCATTTTGTGGGTTAACGCTCACGCATTTTGCCAGATTTTTTTTGCAGAACCAAAAATTGATTTTTCTTGTCTATTAGCTTGAGGATATGGTATTTTGATATACCAGAACAAAAACGGGTCAATTCGTGGTTATATACTTACGATTTTGTATTTTTTCTAAAACGCGTCATTTTGTGGGTTAACACTCACGCATTTTGCCAGATTTTTTTGCAGAACCAAAAATTGATTTTTCTTGTCTATTAGCTTGAGGATATGGTATTATGGAATACCAGAACAAAAACGGGTCAATTCGTGGTTAAATACTTATGATTTTGTATTTTTTTTCTAAAACGCGTCATTTTGTGGGTTAACACTCACGCATTTTGCCAGATTTTTTTTCTGAACCAAAAATTGATTTTTCTTGTCTATTACCTTGAGAATATGTTATTATGAAATACCAGAACGAAAACGGATCAATTCGTGGTTATATACTTATGATTTTGTATTTTTTCTAAAACGCGTCATTTTGTGGGTTAACACACTCATGCATTTTGCCAGATTTTTTTGCAGAACCAAAAATTGATTTTTCTTGTCTATTAGCTTGAGGATATGGTATTATGATATACCAAAACGAAAAATGGTCAATTTGTGGTTAATACTTATGATTTTGTATTTTTTCAAAAACGCGTCATTTTGTGGGTTAACACTCACGCATTTTACAAGATTTTTTTGCAGAACCAAAAATTTATTTTTCTTGTCTATTAGCTTGAGGATATGGTATTATAATATACCAAAACGAAAACGGGTCAATTCGTGGTTATATAATTATGATTTTGTATTTTTTTCAAAAAACACGCCATTTTGTGGGTTAACACTCACGCATTTTGCCAGATTTTTTTTGCAGAACCAAAAATTGATTTTACTTGTCTATTAGCTTGTGGATATGGTATTATGATATACCAGAACAAAAACGGGTCAATTCGTGGTTATATACTTATGATTTTGTATTTTTTCTAAAACACGTCATTTTGTGGTTTAACACTAACGCATTTTGCCATATTTTTTTGCAGAACCAAATATTGATTTTTCTTGTCTATTAGTTTTTTGATATGGTATTATGATATACCAGAACGAAAACGGGTTAATTCGTGGTTATATACTTATGATTTTGTATTTTTTCAAAAACGCGTCATTTTGTGGGTTAACGCTCACGCATTTTGCCAGATTTTTTTTGCAGAACCAAAAATTGATTTTTCTTGTCTATTAGCTTGAGGATATGGTATTTTGATATACCAGAACAAAAACGGGTCAATTCGTGGTTATATACTTACGATTTTGTATTTTTTCTAAAACGCGTCATTTTGTGGGTTAACACTCACGCATTTTGCCAGATTTTTTTGCAGAACCAAAAATTGATTTTTCTTGTCTATTAGCTTGAGGATATGGTATTATGGAATACCAGAACAAAAACGGGTCAATTCGTGGTTAAATACTTATGATTTTGTATTTTTTTTCTAAAACGCGTCATTTTGTGGGTTAACACTCACGCATTTTGCCAGATTTTTTTTCTGAACCAAAAATTGATTTTTCTTGTCTATTACCTTGAGAATATGTTATTATGAAATACCAGAACGAAAACGGATCAATTCGTGGTTATATACTTATGATTTTGTATTTTTTCTAAAACGCGTCATTTTGTGGGTTAACACACTCATGCATTTTGCCAGATTTTTTTGCAGAACCAAAAATTGATTTTTCTTGTCTATTAGCTTGAGGATATGGTATTATGATATACCAAAACGAAAAAGGGTCAATTTGTGGTTAATACTTATGATTTTGTATTTTTTCAAAAACGCGTCATTTTGTGGGTTAACACTCACGCATTTTACAAGATTTTTTTGCAGAACCAAAAATTTATTTTTCTTGTCTATTAGCTTGAGGATATGGTATTATAATATACCAAAACGAAAACGGGTCAATTCGTGGTTATATAATTATGATTTTGTATTTTTTTCAAAAAACACGCCATTTTGTGGGTTAACACTCACGCATTTTGCCAGATTTTTTTGCAGAACCAAAAATTGATTTTACTTGTCTATTAGCTTGTGGATATGGTATTATGATATACCAGAACAAAAACGGGTCAATTCGTGGTTATATACTTATGATTTTGTATTTTTTCTAAAACACGTCATTTTGTGGTTTAACACTAACGCATTTTGCCATATTTTTTTGCAGAACCAAATATTGATTTTTCTTGTCTATTAGCTTTTGGATATGGTATTATGATATACCAGAACGAAAACGGGTTAATTCGTGGTTATATACTTATGATTTTGTATTTTTTCAAAAACGCGTCATTTTGTGGGTTAACGCTCACGCATTTTGCCAGATTTTTTTTGCAGAACCAAAAATTGATTTTTCTTGTCTATTAGCTTGAGGATATGGTATTTTGATATACCAGAACAAAAACGGGTCAATTCGTGGTTATATACTTACGATTTTGTATTTTTTCTAAAACGCGTCATTTTGTGGGTTAACACTCACGCATTTTGCCAGATTTTTTTGCAGAACCAAAAATTGATTTTTCTTGTCTATTAGCTTGAGGATATGGTATTATGGAATACCAGAACAAAAACGGGTCAATTCGTGGTTAAATACTTATGATTTTGTATTTTTTTTCTAAAACGCGTCATTTTGTGGGTTAACACTCACGCATTTTGCCAGATTTTTTTTCTGAACCAAAAATTGATTTTTCTTGTCTATTACCTTGAGAATATGTTATTATGAAATACCAGAACGAAAACGGATCAATTCGTGGTTATATACTTATGATTTTGTATTTTTTCTAAAACACGTCATTTTGTGGGTTAACACACTCATGCATTTTGCCAGATTTTTTTGCAGAACCAAAAATTGATTTTTCTTGTCTATTAGCTTGAGGATATGGTATTATGATATACCAAAACGAAAAATGGTCAATTTGTGGTTAATACTTATGATTTTGTATTTTTTCAAAAACGCGTCATTTTGTGGGTTAACACTCACGCATTTTACAAGATTTTTTTGCAGAACCAAAAATTTATTTTTCTTGTCTATTAGCTTGAGGATATGGTATTATAATATACCAAAACGAAAACGGGTCAATTCGTGGTTATATAATTATGATTTTGTATTTTTTTCAAAAAACACGCCATTTTGTGGGTTAACACTCACGCATTTTGCCAGATTTTTTTTGCAGAACCAAAAATTGATTTTACTTGTCTATTAGCTTGTGGATATGGTATTATGATATACCAGAACAAAAACGGGTCAATTCGTGGTTATATACTTATGATTTTGTATTTTTTCTAAAACACGTCATTTTGTGGTTTAACACTAACGCATTTTGCCATATTTTTTTGCAGAACCAAATATTGATTTTTCTTGTCTATTAGTTTTTTGATATGGTATTATGATATACCAGAACGAAAACGGGTTAATTCGTGGTTATATACTTATGATTTTGTATTTTTTCAAAAACGCGTCATTTTGTGGGTTAACGCTCACGCATTTTGCCAGATTTTTTTTGCAGAACCAAAAATTGATTTTTCTTGTCTATTAGCTTGAGGATATGGTATTTTGATATACCAGAACAAAAACGGGTCAATTCGTGGTTATATACTTACGATTTTGTATTTTTTCTAAAACGCGTCATTTTGTGGGTTAACACTCACGCATTTTGCCAGATTTTTTTGCAGAACCAAAAATTGATTTTTCTTGTCTATTAGCTTGAGGATATGGTATTATGGAATACCAGAACAAAAACGGGTCAATTCGTGGTTAAATACTTATGATTTTGTATTTTTTTTCTAAAACGCGTCATTTTGTGGGTTAACACTCACGCATTTTGCCAGATTTTTTTTCTGAACCAAAAATTGATTTTTCTTGTCTATTACCTTGAGAATATGTTATTATGAAATACCAGAACGAAAACGGATCAATTCGTGGTTATATACTTATGATTTTGTATTTTTTCTAAAACGCGTCATTTTGTGGGTTAACACACTCATGCATTTTGCCAGATTTTTTTGCAGAACCAAAAATTGATTTTTCTTGTCTATTAGCTTGAGGATATGGTATTATGATATACCAAAACGAAAAAGGGTCAATTTGTGGTTAATACTTATGATTTTGTATTTTTTCAAAAACGCGTCATTTTGTGGGTTAACACTCACGCATTTTACAAGATTTTTTTGCAGAACCAAAAATTTATTTTTCTTGTCTATTAGCTTGAGGATATGGTATTATAATATACCAAAACGAAAACGGGTCAATTCGTGGTTATATAATTATGATTTTGTATTTTTTTCAAAAAACACGCCATTTTGTGGGTTAACACTCACGCATTTTGCCAGATTTTTTTTGCAGAACCAAAAATTGATTTTACTTGTCTATTAGCTTGTGGATATGGTATTATGATATACCAGAACAAAAACGGGTCAATTCGTGGTTATATACTTATGATTTTGTATTTTTTCTAAAACACGTCATTTTGTGGTTTAACACTAACGCATTTTGCCATATTTTTTTGCATAACCAAAAATTGATTTTTCTTGTCTATTAGCTTGAGGATATGGTATTATGATATACCAGAACGAAAACGGGTTAATTCGTGGTTATATACTTATGATTTTGTATTTTTTCAAAAACGCGTCATTTTGTGGGTTAACGCTCACGCATTTTGCCAGATTTTTTTTGCAGAACCAAAAATTGATTTTTCTTGTCTATTAGCTTGAGGATATGGTATTTTGATATACCAGAACAAAAACGGGTCAATTCGTGGTTATATACTTACGATTTTGTATTTTTTCTAAAACGCGTCATTTTGTGGGTTAACACTCACGCATTTTGCCAGATTTTTTTGCAGAACCAAAAATTGATTTTTCTTGTCTATTAGCTTGAGGATATGGTATTATGGAATACCAGAACAAAAACGGGTCAATTCGTGGTTAAATACTTATGATTTTGTATTTTTTTTCTAAAACGCGTCATTTTGTGGGTTAACACTCACGCATTTTGCCAGATTTTTTTTCTGAACCAAAAATTGATTTTCCTTGTCAATTACCTTGAGAATATGTTATTATGAAATACCAGAACGAAAACGGATCAATTCGTGGTTATATACTTATGATTTTGTATTTTTTCTAAAACGCGTCATTTTGTGGGTTAACACACTCATGCATTTTGCCAGATTTTTTTGCAGAACCAAAAATTGATTTTTCTTGTCTATTAGCTTGAGGATATGGTATTATGATATACCAAAACGAAAAAGGGTCAATTTGTGGTTAATACTTATGATTTTGTATTTTTTCAAAAACGCGTCATTTTGTGGGTTAACACTCACGCATTTTACAAGATTTTTTTGCAGAACCAAAAATTTATTTTTCTTGTCTATTAGCTTGAGGATATGGTATTATAATATACCAAAACGAAAACGGGTCAATTCGTGGTTATATAATTATGATTTTGTATTTTTTTCAAAAAACACGCCATTTTGTGGGTTAACACTCACGCATTTTGCCAGATTTTTTTGCAGAACCAAAAATTGATTTTACTTGTCTATTAGCTTGTGGATATGGTATTATGATATACCAGAACAAAAACGGGTCAATTCGTGGTTATATACTTATGATTTTGTATTTTTTCTAAAACACGTCATTTTGTGGTTTAACACTAACGCATTTTGCCATATTTTTTTGCATAACCAAAAATTGATTTTTCTTGTCTATTAGCTTGAGGATATGGTATTATGATATACCAGAACGAAAGCGGGTCAATTCGTGGTTATATACTTATGATGTTGTATTTTTTTCTAAAACGCGTCATTTTGTGGGTTAACACTCACGCATTTTGCCAGATTTTTTTTTGCAGAACCAAAAATTGATTTTTCTTGTCTATTAGCTTGAGGATATGGTATTTTGATATACCAGAACAAAAACGGGTCAATTCGTGGTTATATACTTACGATTTTGTATTTTTTCTAAAACGCGTCATTTTGTGGGTTAACACTCACGCATTTTGCCAGATTTTTTTGCAGAACCAAAAATTGATTTTTCTTGTCTATTAGCTTGAGGATATGGTATTATGGAATACCAGAACAAAAACGGGTCAATTCGTGGTTAAATACTTATGATTTTGTATTTTTTTCTAAAACGCGTCATTTTGTGGGTTAACACTCACGCATTTTGCCAGATTTTTTTTCAGAACAAAAAATTGATTTTCCTTGTCTATTAGCTTAATAATATGTTATTATGAAATACCAGAACGAAAACGGATCAATTCGTGGTTATATACTTATGATTTTGTATTTTTTCTAAAACGCGTCATTTTGTGGGTTAACACACTCACGCATTTTGCCAGATTTTTTTCCAGAACCAAAAATTGATTTTTCTTGTCTATTAGCTTGAGGATATGGTATTATGATATATCAAAACGAAAACGGGTCAATTCGTGGTTATATACTTTTGATTTTGTATTTTTTTCAAAAAACACGCCATTTTGTGGGTTAACACACACGATTTTGCCAGATTTTTTTGCAGAACCAAAAATTGATTTTACTTGTCTATTAGCTTGAGGATATGGTATTATAATATACCAAAACGAAAACGGGTCAATTCGTGGTTATATAATTATGATTTTGTATTTTTTTCAAAAAACACGCCATTTTGTGGGTTAACACTCACGCATTTTGCCAGATTTTTTTGCAGAACCAAAAATTGATTTTACTTGTCTATTAGCTTGTGGATATGGTATTATGATATACCAGAACAAAAACGGGTCAATTCGTGGTTATATACTTATGATTTTGTATTTTTTCTAAAACACGTCATTTTGTGGTTTAACACTAACGCATTTTGCCATATTTTTTTGCATAACCAAAAATTGATTTTTCTTGTCTATTAGCTTGAGGATATGGTATTATGATATACCAGAACGAAAGCGGGTCAATTCGTGGTTATATACTTATGATGTTGTATTTTTTTCTAAAACGCGTCATTTTGTGGGTTAACACTCACGCATTTTGCCAGATTTTTTTGCAAAACCAAATATTGATTTTTCTTGTCTATTAGCTTTTGGATATGTTATTATGATATACCAGAACGAAAACGGGTCAATTCGTGGTTATATACTTATGATTTTGTATTTTTTCAAAAACGCGTCATTTTGTGGGTTAACGCTCACGCATTTTGCCAGATTTTTTTTGCAGAACCAAAAATTGATTTTTCTTGTCTATTAGCTTGAGGATATGGTATTTTGATATACCAGAACGAAAACGGGTCAATTCGTGGTTATATACTTACGATTTTGTATTTTTTTTCTAAAATGCGTCATTTTGTGGGTTAACACTCACGCATTTTGCCAGATTTTTTTGCAGAACCAAAAATTGATTTTTCTTGTCTATTAGCTTGAGGATATGGTATTATGGTATACCAGAACAAAAACGGGTCAATTCGTGGTTAAATACTTATGATTTTGTATTTTTTTCTAAAACGCGTCATTTTGTGGGTTAACACTCACGCATTTTGCCAGATTTTTTTTCAGAACAAAAAATTGATTTTTCTTGTCTATTAGCTTAATAATATGTTATTATGAAATACCAGAACGAAAACGGATCAATTCGTGGTTATATACTTATGATTTTGTATTTTTTCTAAAACGCGTCATTTTATGGGTTAACACACTCACGCATTTTGCCAGATTTTTTTCCAGAACCAAAAATTGATTTTTCTTGTCTATTAGCTTGAGGATATGGTATTATGATATATCAAAACGAAAACGGGTCAATTTGTGGTTAATACTTATGATTTTGTATTTTTTCAAAAACGCGCCATTTTGTGGGTTAACACTCACGCATTTTGCCAGATTTTTTTTGCAGAGCCAGAAATTGATTTTTCTTGTCTATTTGCTTGAGGATTTTGTATTATGATATACCAGAACGAAAACAGGTCAATTCGTGGTTATATACTTATGATTTCGTATTTTTTTCAAAAACGCACCATTTTGTGGGTTAACACTCACGCATTTTGCCAGATTTTTTTGCACAACCAAAAATTGATTTTTCTTGTCTATTAGTTTGAGGATATGGTATTATGATATACCAGAACGAAACCGCGTCAATTCATGGTTAAATACTTATGATTTTGTATTTTTTCAAAAACGTTCCATTTTGTGGGTTAACACTCACGCATTTTGCCAGATTTTTTTGCATAACCAAAATTTGATTTTTCTTGTCTATTACTTTGAGGATATGGTATTATGATATATCAAAATGAAAACGGGTCAATTCGTGGTGGTATACTTATGATTTTGTATTTTCTTCAAAAACGCGTCATTTTGTGGGTTAACACTCACGCATTTTGCCAGATTTTTTTGCATAACCAAAAATTGATTTTTCTTTTCTATTAGCTTGAGAATATTGTATTATGATATACCAGAATGAAAACGGGTCAATTCGTGGTTATATACTTATGATTTTGTATTTTTTTCTAAAACGCGTCATTTTGTGGCACTCACGCATTTTGCCAGATTTTTTTGCAGAACCAAAAATTGATTTTTCTTGTCTATTAGCTTGAGGATATGGTATTATGATATACCAGAACGAAAACGGGCCAATTCGTGGTTATATACTTATGATTTTTTATTTTTTCAAAAACGCGACATTTTGTGGGTTAACGCTCACGCATTTTGCCAGATTTTTTTTGCAGAACCAAAAATTGATTTTTCTTGTCTATTAGCTTGAGGATATGGTATTTTGATATACCAGAACAAAAACGGGTCAATTCGTGGTTATATACTTACGATTTTGTATTTTTTCTAAAACGCGTCATTTTGTGGGTTAACACTCACGCATTTTGCCAGATTTTTTTGCAGAACCAAAAATTGATTTTTCTTGTCTATTAGCTTGAGGATATGGTATTATGGTATACCAGAACAAAAACGGGTCAATTCGTGGTTAAATACTTATGATTTTGTATTTTTTTCTAAAACGCGTCATTTTGTGGGTTAACACTCACGCATTTTGCCAGATTTTTTTTCAGAACAAAAAATTGATTTTCCTTGTCTATTAGCTTAATAATATGTTATTATGAAATACCAGAACGAAAACGGATCAATTCGTGGTTATATACTTATGATTTTGTATTTTTTCTAAAACGCGTCATTTTGTGGGTTAACACACTCACGCATTTTGCCAGATTTTTTTCCAGAACCAAAAATTGATTTTTCTTTTCTATTAGCTTGAGGATATGGTATTATGATATATCAAAATGAAAACGGGTCAATTCGTGGTTATATACTTATGATTTTGTATTTTTTTTCTAAAACGCGTTATTTTGTGGGTTAACACTCACGCAATTTGCCATATTTTTTTGCATAACCAGAAATTGATTTTTCTTGTCTATTTGCTTGAGGATATGGTATTATGATATACCAGAACAAAAACGGGCCAATTCGTGGTTATATACTTATGATTTTATATTTTTTCTAAAACGCGCCATTTTGTGGGTTAACACTCACGCATTTTGCCAGTTTTTTTTTGCAGAGCCAGAAATTGATTTTTCTTGTCTATTTGCTTGAGGATATGGTATTATGATATACAAGAACGAAAACGGGTCAATTCGTGGTTATATACTTATGATTTCGTATTTTTTTCAAAAACGCACCATTTTGTGGGTTAACACTCACGCATTTTGCCAGATTTTTTTGCACAACCAAAAATTGATTTTTCTTGTCTATTAGTTTGAGGATATGGTATTATGATATACCAGAACGAAAACGCGTCAATTCGTGGTTAAATACTTATGATTTTGTATTTTTTCAAAAACGTTCCATTTTGTGGGTTAACACTCACGCATTTTGCCAGATTTTTTTTCAGAACCAAAAATTGATTTTTTCTTGTCTATTACCTTGAGGATATGGTATTATGATATAACAAAATGAAAACGGGTCAATTCGTGGTGGTATACTTATGATTTTGTATTTTTTTTCAAAAACGCTTCATTTTGTGGGTTAACACTCACGCATTTTGCCAGATTTTTTTGCATAACCAAAAATTGATTTTTCTTTTCTATTAGCTTGAGAATATTGTATTGTTATATACCAGAATGAAAACGTGTCAATTCGTGGTTATATACTTATGATTTTGTATTTTTTTTCTAAAACGCGTCATTTTGTGGCACTCACGCATTTTGCCAGATTTTTTTGCAGAACCAAAAATTGATTTTTCTTGTCTGTTAGCTTGAGGATATGGTATTATGATATACCAGAATGAAAACGGGCCAATTCGTGGTTATATACTTATGATTTTTTATTTTTTCAAAAACGCGACATTTTGTGGGTTAATGCTCACGCATTTTGCCAGATTTTTTTTGCAGAACCAAAAATTGATTTTTCTTGTCTATTAGCTTGAGGATATGGTATTTTGATATACCAGAACAAAAACGGGTCAATTCGTGGTTATATACTTACGATTTTGTATTTTTTCTAAAACGCGTCATTTTGTGGGTTAACACTCACGCATTTTGCCAGATTTTTTTGCAGAACCAAAAATTGATTTTTCTTGTCTATTAGCTTGAGGATATGGTATTATGGTATACCAGAACAAAAACGGGTCAATTCGTGGTTAAATACTTATGATTTTGTATTTTTTTTCTAAAACGCGTCATTTTGTGGGTTAACACTCACGCATTTTGCCAGATTTTTTTTCAGAACCAAAAATTGATTTTTCTTGTCTATTAGCTTGAGAATATGTTATTATGAAATACCAGAACGAAAACGGATCAATTCGTGGTTATATACTTATGATTTTGTATTTTTTCTAAAACGCGTCATTTTGTGGGTTAACACACTCACGCATTTTGCCAGATTTTTTTGCAGAACTAAAAATTGATTTTTCTTGTCTATTAGCTTGAGGATATGGTATTATGATATACCAAAACAAAAACGGGTCAATTTGTGGTTAATACTTATGATTTTGTATTTTTTTCAAAAACGCGCCATTTTGTGGGTTAACACTCACGCATTTTACAAGATTTTTTTGCAGAACCAAAAATTTATTTTTCTTGTCTATTAGCTTGAGGATATGGTATTATAATATACCAAAACGAAAACGGGTCAATTCGTGGTTATATACTTATGATTTTGTATTTTTTTTCAAAAAACACGCCATTTTGTGGGTTAACACTCACGCATTTTGCCAGATTTTTTTGCAGAACCAAAAATTGATTTTACTTGTCTATTAGCTTGAGGATATGGTATTATGATATACCAGAACAAAAACGAGTCAATTCGTGGTTATATACTTACGATTTTGTATTTTTTCTAAAACACGTCATTTTGTGGGTTAACACTAACGCATTTTGCCATATTTTTTTGCATAACCAAAAATTGATTTTTCTTGTCTATTAGCTTGAGGATATGGTATTATGATATACCAGAATGAAAGCGGGTCAATTCGTGGTTATATACTTATGATTTTGTATTTTTTTCTAAAACGCGTCATTTTGTGGGTTTAACACTCACGCATTTTGCCAGATTCTTTTGCAGAACCAAATATTGATTTTTCTTGTCTATTAGCTTTTGGATATGGTATTATGATATACCAGAACGAAAACGGGTCAATTAGTGGTTATATACTTATGATTTTGTATTTTTTCAAAAACGCGTCATTTTGTGGGTTAACGCTCACGCATTTTGCCAGATTTTTTTTGCAGAACCAAAAATTTATTTTTCTTGTCTATTAGCTTGAGGATATGGTATTTTGATATACCAGAACGAAAACGGGTTAATTCGTGGTTATATACTTACGATTTTGTATATTTTCTAAAACACGTCATTTTGTGGGTTAACACTCACGCATTTTGCCAGATTTTTTTGCAGAACCAAAAATTGATTTTTCTTGTCTATTAGCTTGAGGATATGGTATTATGGTATACCAGAACGAAAATGGGTCAATTCGTGGTTAAATAATTATGATTTTGTATTTTTTTCTAAAATGCGTCATTTTGTGGGTTAACACTCACGCATTTTGCCAGATTTTTTTTCATTACCAAAAATTGATTTTTCTTGTCTATTAGCTTGAGAATATGGTATTATGAAATACCAGAACGAAAACGGGTCAATTCGTGGTTATATACTTATGATTTTGTATTTTTTCTAAAACGCGTCATTTTGTGGGTTAACACACTCACGCATTTTGCCAGATTTTTTTGCAGAACCAAAAATTGATTTTTCTTGTCTATTAGCTTGAGGATATGGTATTATGATATACCAGAACGAAAAAGGGCCAATTCGTGGTTATATACTTATGATTTTTTATTTTTTCAAAAACGCGACATTTTGTGGGTTAACGCACACGCATTTTGCCAGATTTTTTTTGCAGAACCAAAAATTGATTTTTCTTGTCTATTAGCTTGAGGATATGGTATTTTGATATACCAGAACAAAAACGGGTCAATTCGTGGTTATATACTTACGATTTTGTATTTTTCCTAAAACGTGTCATTTTGTGGGTTAACACTCACGCATTTTGCCAGATTTTTTTGCAAAACCAAAAATTGATTTTTCTTGTCTATTAGCTTGAGGATATGGTATTATGGTATACCAGAACAAAAACGGGTCAATTCGTGGTTATATACTTATGATTTTGTATTTTTTTCAAAAAACACGCCATTTTGTGGGTTAACACTCACGCATTTTTTCAGATTTTTTTGCAGAACCAAAAATTGATTTTACTTGTCTATTAGCTTGAGGATATGGTATTATGATATACCAGAACAAAAACGGGTCAATTCGTGGTTATATACTTACGATTTTGTATTTTTTCTAAAACACGTCATTTTGTGGGTTAACACTAACGCATTTTGCCATATTTTTTTGCATAACCAAAAATTGAT
Source organism: Nemophila menziesii (assembly GCA_029959085.1). NCBI lineage: Eukaryota > Viridiplantae > Streptophyta > Magnoliopsida > Boraginales > Hydrophyllaceae > Nemophila > Nemophila menziesii. Next base: position 379,451 of record JARWIR010000029.1, on the reverse strand, counting down.
TTTTCTTGTCTATTAGCTTGAGGATATGGTATTATGATATACCAGAATGAAAGCGGGTCAATTCGTGGTTATATACTTATGATTTTGTATTTTTTCTAAAACCCGTCATTTTGTGGGTTAACACACTCACGCATTTTGCCAGATTTTTTTGCAGAACCAAAAATTGATTTTTCTTGTCTATTAGCTTGAGGATATGGTATTATGATATACCAGAACGAAAAAGGGCCAATTCGTGGTTATATACTTATGATTTTTTATTTTTTCAAAAACGCGACATTTTGTGGGTTAACGCACACGCATTTTGCCAGATTTTTTTTGCAGAACCAAAAATTGATTTTTCTTGTCTATTAGCTTGAGGATATGGTATTTTGATATACCAGAACAAAAACGGGTCAATTCGTGGTTATATACTTACGATTTTGTATTTTTCCTAAAACGCGTCATTTTGTGGGTTAACACTCACGCATTTTGCCAGATTTTTTTGCAGAACCAAAAATTGATTTTTCTTGTCTATTAGCTTGAGGATATGGTATTATGGTATACCAGAACAAAAACGGGTCAATTCGTGGTTATATACTTATGATTTTGTATTTTTTTCAAAAAACACGCCATTTTGTGGGTTAACACTCACGCATTTTGCCAGATTTTTTTGCAGAACCAAAAATTGATTTTACTTGTCTATTAGCTTGAGGATATGGTATTATGATATACCAGAACAAAAACGGGTCAATTCGTGGTTATATACTTACGATTTTGTATTTTTTCTAAAACACGTCATTTTGTGGGTTAACACTAACGCATTTTGCCATATTTTTTTGCATAACCAAAAATTGATTTTTCTTGTCTATTAGCTTGAGGATATGGTATTATGATATACCAGAATGAAAGCGGGTCAATTCGTGGTTATATACTTATGATTTTGTATTTTTTTCTAAAACGCGTCATTTTGTGGGTTTAACACTCACGCATTTTGCCAGATTTTTTTGCAGAACCAAATATTGATTTTTCTTGTCTATTAGCTTTTGGATATGGTATTATGATATACCCGAACGAAAACGGGTCAATTCGTGGTTATATACTTATGATTTTGTATTTTTTCAAAAACGCGTCATTTTGTGGGTTAACGCTCACGCATTTTGCCAGATTTTTTTTGCAGAACCAAAAATTTATTTTTCTTGTCTATTAGCTTGAGGATATGGTATTTTGATATACCAGAACGAAAACGGGTTAATTCGTGGTTATATACTTACGATTTTGTATATTTTCTAAAACGCGTCATTTTGTGGGTTAACACTCACGCATTTTGCCAGATTTTTTTGCAGAACCAAAAATTGATTTTTCTTGACTATTAGCTTGAGGATATGGTATTATGGTTTACCAGAACGAAAACGGGTCAATTCGTGGTTAAATAATTATGATTTTGTATTTTTTTCTAAAACACGTCATTTTGTGGGTTAACGATCACGCATTTTGCCAGATTTTTTTTCATTACCAAAAATTGATTTTTCTTGTCTATTAGCTTGAGAATATGGTATTATGAAATACCAGAACGAAAACGGGTCAATTCGTGGTTATATACTTATGATTTTGTATTTTTTTCAAAAACGCGTCATTTTGTGGGTTAACGCTCACGCATTTTGCCAGATTTTTTTTGCAGAACCAAAAATTGATTTTTCTTGTCTATTAGCTTGAGGATATGGTATTATGATATACCAGAACGAAAAAGGGCCAATTCGTGGTTAAATACTTATGATTTTGTATATTTTCAAAAACGCGCCATTTTGTGGGTTAACACTCACGCATTTTGCCAGATTTTTTTGCAGAACCAAAAATTGATTTTTCTTGTCTATTAGCTTGAGGATATGGTATTATGGTATACCAGAACAAAAACGGGTCAATTCGTGGTTATATACTTATGATTTTGTATTTTTTTCAAAAAACACGCCATTTTGTGGGTTAACACTCACGCATTTTGCCAGATTTTTTTGCAGAACCAAAAATTGATTTTACTTGTCTATTAGCTTGAGGATATGGTATTATGATATACCAGAACAAAAACGGGTCAATTCGTGGTTATATACTTACGATTTTGTATTTTTTCTAAAACACGTCATTTTGTGGGTTAACACTAACGCATTTTGCCATATTTTTTTGCATAACCAAAAATTGATTTTTCTTGTCTATTAGCTTGAGGATATGGTATTATGATATACCAGAACGAAAGCGGGTCAATTCGTGGTTATATACTTATGATTTTGTATTTTTTTCTAAAACGCGTCATTTTGTGGGTTTAACACTCACGCATTTTGCCAGATTTTTTTGCAGAACCAAATATTGATTTTTCTTGTCTATTAGCTTTTGGATATGGTATTATGATATACCAGAACAAAAACGGGTCAATTCGTGGTTATATACTTACGATTTTGTATTTTTTCAAAAACGCGTCATTTTGTGGGTTAACGCTCACGCATTTTGCCAGATTTTTTTTGCAGAACCAAAAATTTATTTTTCTTGTCTATTAGCTTGAGGATATGGTATTTTGATATACCAGAACGAAAACGGGTTAATTCGTGGTTATATACTTACGATTTTGTATATTTTCTAAAACACGTCATTTTGTGGGTTAACACTCACGCATTTTGCCAGATTTTTTTGCACAACCAAAAATTGATTTTTCTTGTCTATTAGCTTGAGGATATGGTATTATGGTATACCAGAACGAAAATGGGTCAATTCGTGGTTAAATAATTATGATTTTGTATTTTTTTCTAAAATGCGTCATTTTGTGGGTTAACACTCACGCATTTTGCCAGATTTTTTTTCATTACCAAAAATTGATTTTTCTTGTCTATTAGCTTGAGAATATGGTATTATGAAATACCAGAACGAAAACGGGTCAATTCGTGGTTATATACTTATGATTTTGTATTTTTTCTAAAACGCGTCATTTTGTGGGTTAACACACTCACGCATTTTGCCAGATTTTTTTGCAGAACCAAAAATTGATTTTTCTTGTCTATTAGCTTGAGGATATGGTATTATGATATACCAGAACGAAAAAGGGCCAATTCGTGGTTATATACTTATGATTTTTTATTTTTTCAAAAACGCGACATTTTGTGGGTTAACGCACACGCATTTTGCCAGATTTTTTTTGCAGAACCAAAAATTGATTTTTCTTGTCTATTAGCTTGAGGATATGGTATTTTGATATACCAGAACAAAAACGGGTCAATTCGTGGTTATATACTTACGATTTTGTATTTTTCCTAAAACGTGTCATTTTGCCAGATTTTTTTGCAGAACCAAAAATTGATTTTTCTTGTCTATTAGCTTGAGGATATGGTATTATGGTATACCAGAACAAAAACGGGTCAATTCGTGGTTATATACTTATGATTTTGTATTTTTTTCAAAAAACACGCCATTTTGTGGGTTAACACTCACGCATTTTTTCAGATTTTTTTGCAGAACCAAAAATTGATTTTACTTGTCTATTAGCTTGAGGATATGGTATTATGATATACCAGAACAAAAACGGGTCAATTCGTGGTTATATACTTACGATTTTGTATTTTTTCTAAAACACGTCATTTTGTGGGTTAACACTAACGCATTTTGCCATATTTTTTTGCATAACCAAAAATTGATTTTTCTTGTCTATTAGCTTGATGATATGGTATTATGATATACCAGAATGAAAGCGGGTCAATTCGTGGTTATATACTTATGATTTTGTATTTTTTCTAAAACGCGTCATTTTGTGGGTTAACACACTCACGCATTTTGCCAGATTTTTTTGCAGAACCAAAAATTGATTTTTCTTGTCTATTAGCTTGAGGATATGGTATTATGATATACCAGAACGAAAAAGGGCCAATTCGTGGTTATATACTTATGATTTTTTATTTTTTCAAAAACGCGACATTTTGTGGGTTAACGCACACGCATTTTGCCAGATTTTTTTTGCAGAACCAAAAATTGATTTTTCTTGTCTATTAGCTTGAGGATATGGTATTTTGATATACCAGAACAAAAACGGGTCAATTCGTGGTTATATACTTACGATTTTGTATTTTTCCTAAAACGCGTCATTTTGTGGGTTAACACTCACGCATTTTGCCAGATTTTTTTGCAGAACCAAAAATTGATTTTTCTTGTCTATTAGCTTGAGGATATGGTATTATGGTATACCAGAACAAAAACGGGTCAATTCGTGGTTATATACTTATGATTTTGTATTTTTTTCAAAAAACACGCCATTTTGTGGGTTAACACTCACGCATTTTGCCAGATTTTTTTGCAGAACCAAAAATTGATTTTACTTGTCTATTAGCTTGAGGATATGGTATTATGATATACCAGAACAAAAACGGGTCAATTCGTGGTTATATACTTACGATTTTGTATTTTTTCTAAAACACGTCATTTTGTGGGTTAACACTAACGCATTTTGCCATATTTTTTTGCATAACCAAAAATTGATTTTTCTTGTCTATTAGCTTGAGGATATGGTATTATGATATACCAGAATGAAAGCGGGTCAATTCGTGGTTATATAGTTATGATTTTGTATTTTTTTCTAAAACGCGTCATTTTGTGGGTTTAACACTCACGCATTTTGCCAGATTTTTTTGCAGAACCAAATATTGATTTTTCTTGTCTATTAGCTTTTGGATATGGTATTATGATATACCAGAACGAAAACGGGTCAATTCGTGGTTATATACTTATGATTTTGTATTTTTTCAAAAACGCGTCATTTTGTGGGTTAACGCTCACGCATTTTGCCAGATTTTTTTTGCAGAACCAAAAATTTATTTTTCTTGTCTATTAGCTTGAGGATATGGTATTTTGATATACCAGAACGAAAACGGGTTAATTCGTGGTTATATACTTACGATTTTGTATATTTTCTAAAACGCGTCATTTTGTGGGTTAACACTCACGCATTTTGCCAGATTTTTTTGCAGAACCAAAAATTGATTTTTCTTGTCTATTAGCTTGAGGATATGGTATTATGGTTTACCAGAACGAAAACGGTTCAATTCGTGGTTAAATAATTATGATTTTGTATTTTTTTCTAAAACACGTCATTTTGTGGGTTAACGATCACGCATTTTGCCAGATTTTTTTTCATTACCAAAAATTGATTTTTCTTGTCTATTAGCTTGAGAATATGGTATTATGAAATACCAGAACGAAAACGGGTCAATTCGTGGTTATATACTTATGATTTTGTATTTTTTTCAAAAACGCGTCATTTTGTGGGTTAACGCTCACGCATTTTGCCAGATTTTTTTTGCAGAACCAAAAATTGATTTTTCTTGTCTATTAGCTTGAGGATATGGTATTATGATATACCAGAACGAAAAAGGGCCAATTCGTGGTTAAATACTTATGATTTTGTATTTTTTCAAAAACGCGCCATTTTGTGGGTTAACACTCACGCATTTTGCCAGATTTTTTTGCAGAACCAAAAATTGATTTTTCTTGTCTATTAGCTTGGGGATATGGTATTATGGTATACCAGAACAAAAACGGGTCAATTCCTGGTTATATACTTATGATTTTGTATTTTTTTCAAAAAACACGCCATTTTGTGGGTTAACACTCACGCATTTTGCCAGATTTTTTTGCAGAACCAAAAATTGATTTTACTTGTCTATTAGCTTGAGGATATGGTATTATGATATACCAGAACAAAAACGGGTCAATTCGTGGTTATATACTTACGATTTTGTATTTTTTCTAAAACACGTCATTTTGTTGGTTAACACTAACGCATTTTGCCATATTTTTTTGCATAACCAAAAATTGATTTTTCTTGTCTATTAGCTTGAGGATATGGTATTATGATATACCAGAACGAAAGCGGGTCAATTCGTGGTTATATACTTATGATTTTGTATTTTTTTCTAAAACGCGTCATTTTGTGGGTTAACACTCACGCATTTTGCCAGATTTTTTTGCAGAACCAAAAATTGATTTTTCTTGTCTATTAGCTTGAGGATATGGTATTATGGTTTACCAGAACGAAAACGGGTCAATTCGTGGTTAAATAATTATGATTTTGTATTTTTTTCTAAAACGCGTCATTTTGTGGGTTAACGATCACGCATTTTGCCAGATTTTTTTTCATTACCAAAAATTGATTTTTCTTGTCTATTAGCTTGAGAATATGGTATTATGAAATACCAGAACGAAAACGGGTCAATTCGTGGTTATATACTTATGATTTTGTATTTTTTTCAAAAACACGTCATTTTGTGGGTTAACGCTCACGCATTTTGCCAGTTTTTTTTGCAGAACCAAAAATTGATTTTTCTTGTCTATTAGCTTGAGGATATGGTATTATGATATACCAGAACGAAAAAGAGCCAATTCGTGGTTAAATACTTATGATTTTGTATTTTTTCAAAAACGCGCCATTTTGTGGGTTAACACTCACGCATTTTGCCAGATTTTTTTGCAGAACCAAAAATTGATTTTACTTGTCTATTAGCTTGAGGATATGGTATTATGATATACCAGAACAAAAACGGGTCAATTCGTGGTTAATACTTACGATTTTGTATTTTTTCTAAAACACGTCATTTTGTGGGTTAACACTAACGCATTTTGCCATATTTTTTTGCATAACCAAAAATTGATTTTTCTTGTCTATTAGCTTGAGGATATGGTATTATGATATACCAGAACGAAAGCGGGTCAATTCGTGGTTATATACTTATGATTTTGTATTTTTTTCTAAAACGCGTCATTTTGTGGGTTTAACACTCACGCATTTTGCCAGATTTTTTTGCAGAACCAAATATTGATTTTTCTTGTCTATTAGCTTTTGGATATGGTATTATGATATACCAGAACGAAAACGGGTCAATTCGTGGTTATATACTTATGATTTTGTATTTTTTCAAAAACGCGTCATTTTGTGGGTTAACGCTCACGCATTTTGCCAGATTTTTTTTTGCAGAACCAAAAATTTATTTTTCTTGTCTATTAGCTTGAGGATATGGTATTTTGATATACCAGAACGAAAACGGGTTAATTCGTGGTTATATACTTACGATTTTGTATATTTTCTAAAACGCGTCATTTTGTGGGTTAACACTCACGCATTTTGCCAGATTTTTTTGCAGAACCAAAAATTGATTTTTCTTGTCTATTAGCTTGAGGATATGGTATTATGGTTTACCAGAACGAAAACGGGTCAATTCGTGGTTAAATAATTATGATTTTGTATTTTTTTCTAAAACGCGTCATTTTGTGGGTTAACGATCACGCATTTTGCCAGATTTTTTTTCATTACCAAAAATTGATTTTTCTTGTCTATTAGCTTGAGAATATGGTATTATGAAATACCAGAACGAAAACGGGTCAATTCGTGGTTATATACTTATGATTTTGTATTTTTTTCAAAAACGCGTCATTTTGTGGGTTAACGCTCACGCATTTTGCCAGATTTTTTTTGCAGAACCAAAAATTTATTTTTCTTGTCTATTAGCTTGAGGATATGGTATTATGATATACCAGAACGAAAAAGGGCCAATTCGTGGTTAAATACTTATGATTTTGTATTTTTTCAAAAACGCGCCATTTTGTGGGTTAACACTCACGCATTTTGCCAGATTTTTTTGCAGAACCAAAAATTGATTTTTCTTGTCTATTAGCTTGAGGATATGGTATTATGGTTTACCAGAACGAAAACGGGTCAATTCGTGCTTATATACTTATGATTTCGTATTTTTTTCAAAAACGCGTCATTTTGTGGGTTAACGATCACGCATTTTGCCAGATTTTTTTTCATTACCAAAAATTGATTTTTCTTGTCTATTAGCTTGAGAATATGGTATTATGAAATACCAGAACGAAAACGGGTCAATTCGTGGTTATATACTTATGATTTTGTATTTTTTTCAAAAACGCGTCATTTTGTGGGTTAACGCTCACGCATTTTGCCAGATTTTTTTTTGCAGAACCAAAAATTGATTTTTCTTGTCTATTAGCTTGAGGATATGGTATTATGATATACCAGAACGAAAAAGGGCCAATTCGTGGTTAAATACTTATGATTTTGTATTTTTTCAAAAACGCGCCATTTTGTGGGTTAACACTCACGTATTTTGCCAGATTTTTTTGCAGAACCAAAAATTGATTTTTCTTGTCTATTAGCTTGAGGATATGGTATTATGGTATACCAGAACAAAAACGGGTCAATTCGTGGTTATATACTTATGATTTTGTATTTTTTTCAAAAAACACGCCATTTTGTGGGTTAACACTCACGCATTTTGCCAGATTTTTTTGCAGAACCAAAAATTGATTTTACTTGTCTATTAGCTTGAGGATATGGTATTATGATATACCAGAACAAAAACGGGTCAATTCGTGGTTATATACTTACGATTTTGTATTTTTTCTAAAACACGTCATTTTGTGGGTTAACACTAACGCATTTTGCCATATTTTTTTGCATAACCAAAAATTGATTTTTCTTGTCTATTAGCTTGAGGATATGGTATTATGATATACCAGAACGAAAGCGGGTCAATTCGTGGTCATATACTTATGATTTTGTATTTATTTCTAAAACGCGTCATTTTGTGGGTTTAACACTCACGCATTCTGCCAGATTTTTTTCCAGAACCAAAAATTGATTTTTCTTGTCTATTAGCTTTTGGATATGGTATTATGATATACCAGAACGAAAACGGGTCAATTTGTGGTTATATACTTATGATTTTGTATTTTTTCAAAAACGCGTCATTTTATGGGTTAACGCTCACGCATTTTGCCAGATTTTTTTTCAGAACCAAAAATTTATTTTTCTTGTCTATTAGCTTGAGGATATGGTATTATGATATACCAAAACGAAAACGGGTCAATTTGTGGTTAATACTTATGATTTTGTATTTTTTTCTAAAACGCGTCATTTTGTGGGTTTAACACTCACGCATTTTGCCAGATTTTTTTGCAGAACCAAATATTGATTTTTCTTGTCTATTAGCTTTTGGATATGGTATTATGATATACCAGAATGAAAACGGGTCAATTCGTGGTTATATACTTATGATTTTGTATTTTTTCAAAAACGCGTCATTTTATGGGTTAACTCTCACGCATTTTGCCAGATTTTTTTTGCAGAACCAAAAATTTATTTTTCTTGTCTATTAGCTTGAGGATATGGTATTTTGATATACCAAAACGAAAACGGGTTAATTCGTGGTTATATACTTACGATTTTGTATATTTTCTAAAACGCGTCATTTTGTGGGTTAACACTCACGCATTTTGCCAGATTTTTTTGCAGAACCAAAAATTGATTTTTCTTGTCTATTAGCTTGAGGATATGGTATTATGGTTTACCAGAACGAAAACGGGTCAATTCGTGGTTAAATAATTATGATTTTGTATTTTTTTCTAAAACGCGTCATTTTGTGGGTTAACGATCACGCATTTTGCCAGATTTTTTTTCATTACCAAAAATTGATTTTTCTTGTCTATTAGCTTGAGAATATGGTATTATGAAATACCAGAACGAAAACGGGTCAATTCGTGGTTATATACTTATGATTTTGTATTTTTTTCAAAAACGCGTCATTTTGTGGGTTAACGCTCACGCATTTTGCCAGATTTTTTTTGCAGAACCAAAAATTGATTTTTCTTGTCTATTAGCTTGAGGATATGGTATTATGATATACCAGAACGAAAAAGGGCCAATTCGTGGTTAAATACTTATGATTTTGTATTTTTTCAAAAACGCGCCATTTTGTGGGTTAACACTCACGCATTTTGCCAGATTTTTTTGCAGAACCAAAAATTTATTTTTTTTGTCTATTAGCTTGAGGATATGGTATTATGGTATACCAGAACAAAAACGGGTCAATTCGTGGTTATATACTTATGATTTTGTATTTTTTTCAAAAAACACGCCATTTTGTGGGTTAACACTCACGCATTTTGCCAGATTTTTTTGCAGAACCAAAAATTGATTTTACTTGTCTATTAGCTTGAGGATATGGTATTATGATATACCAGAACAAAAACGGGTCAATTCGTGGTTATATACTTACGATTTTGTATTTTTTCTAAAACACGTCATTTTGTGGGTTAACACTAACGCATTTTGCCATATTTTTTTGCATAACCAAAAATTGATTTTTCTTGTCTATTAGCTTGAGGATATGGTATTATGATATACCAGAACGAAAGCGGGTCAATTCGTGGTTATATACTTATGATTTTGTATTTTTTTCTAAAACGCGTCATTTTGTGGGTTTAACACTCACGCATTCTGCCAGATTTTTTTCCAGAACCAAAAATTGATTTTTCTTGTCTATTAGCTTTTGGATATGGTATTATGATATACCAGAACGAAAACGGGTCAATTTGTGGTTATATACTTATGATTTTGTATTTTTTCAAAAACGCGTCATTTTATGGGTTAACGCTCACGCATTTTGCCAGATTTTTTTTCAGAACCAAAAATTTATTTTTCTTGTCTATTAGCTTGAGGATATGGTATTATGATATACCAAAACGAAAACGGGTCAATTTGTGGTTAATACTTATGATTTTGTATTTTTTTCTAAAACGCGTCATTTTGTGGGTTTAACACTCACGCATTTTGCCAGATTTTTTTGCAGAACCAAATATTGATTTTTCTTGTCTATTAGCTTTTGGATATGGTATTATGATATACCAGAATGAAAACGGGTCAATTCGTGGTTATATACTTATGATTTTGTATTTTTTCAAAAACGCGTCATTTTATGGGTTAACGCTCACGCATTTTGCCAGATTTTTTTTGCAGAACCAAAAATTTATTTTTCTTGTCTATTAGCTTGAGGATATGGTATTTTGATATAACAGAACGAAAACGGGTTAATTCGTGGTTAATACTTATGATTTTGTATTTTTTCAAAAACGCACCATTTTGAGGGTTAACACTCACGCATTTTGCCAGATTTTTTTGCAGAACCAAAAATTGATTTTTTTTCTTGTCTATTAGCTTTTGAATATGGTATTATGATATACCAGAACGAAAACGGGTCAATTCGTGGTTATATACTTATGATTTTGTATTTTTTCAAAAACGCGTCCTTTTGTGGGTTAACGCTCACGCATTTTGCCAGATTTTTTTTGCAGAACCAAAAATTGATTTTTCTTGTCTATTAGCTTGAGTATATGGTATTTTGATATACCAGAACGAAAACGGGTCAATTCGTGGTTATATACTTACGATTTTGTATTTTTTCTAAAACGCGTCATTTTGTGGGTTAACACTCACGCATTTTGCCAGATTTTTTTGCAGAACCAAAAATTTATTTTTCTTGTCTATTAGCTTGAGGATATGGTATTTTGATATACCAGAACGTAAACGGGTCAATTCGTGCTTATATACTTATGATTTCGTATTTTTTTAAAAAACGCACCATTTTGTGGGTTAACACTCACGCATTTTGCCAGATTTTTTTGCAGAAACAAAAATTGATTTTTCTTGTCTATTAGCTTGAGGATATGGTATTATGATATACCAGAATGAAAACGCGTCAATTCGTGGTTAAATACTTATGATTTTGTATTTTTTTCAAAATCGCGCCATTTTGTGGGTTAACACTCACGCATTTTGCCAGATTTTTTTGCATAAACAAAAATTTATTTTTCTTGTCTATTAGCTTGAGGATATGGTATTTTGATATACCAGAACAAAAACGGGTGAATTCGTGGTTATATACTTATGATTTTGTATTTTTTTTTCTAAAACGTGTTATTTTGTGGGTTAACACTAACGCAATTTGCCAGATTTTTTTGCAGAACCAGAAATTGATTTTTCTTGTCTATTAGCTTGAGGATATGGTATTATGATATACCATAATGAAAACGGGTCAATTCGTGGTTATATACTTATGATTTTGTATTTATTTCAAAAACACACCATTTTGTGGGTTAACACTCACGCATTTTGCCAGATTTTTTTGCAGAACCAAAAATTGATTTTTCTTGTCTATTAGCTTAAGGATATGGTATTATGATATACCAAAATGAAAACGCGTCAATTCGTGGTTAAATACTTTTGATTTTATATTTTTTCAAAAACGCGCCATTTTGTGGGTTAACACTCACGCATTTTGCCAGATTTTTTTGCATGACCAAAAATTGATTTTTCTTGTCTATTAGCTTGAGGATATGGTATTATGATATACCAGAACAAAAACGGGTCAATTCGTGGTTATATACTTACGATTTTGTATTTTTTCTAAAACGCGTCATTTTGTGGGTTAACACTCACGCATTTTGCCAGATTTTTTTGCAGAACCAAAAATTTATTTTTCTTGTCTATTAGCTTGAGGATATGGTATTTTGATATACCAGAACGTAAACGGGTCAATTCGTGCTTATATACTTATGATTTCGTATTTTTTTCAAAAACGCACCATTTTGTGGGTTAACACTCACGCATTTTGCCAGATTTTTTTGCAGAAACAAAAATTGATTTTTCTTGTCTATTAGCTTGAGGATATGGTATTATGATATACCAGAATGAAAACGCGTCAATTCGTGGTTAAATACTTATGATTTTGTATTTTTTTCAAAAACGCGCCATTTTGTGGGTTAACACTCACGCATTTTGCCAGATTTTTTTGCATAACCAAAAATTTATTTTTCTTGTCTATTAGCTTGAGGATATGGTATTTTGATATACCAGAACAAAAACGGGTGAATTCGTGGTTATATACTTATGATTTTGTATTTTTTTTTCTAAAACGTGTTATTTTGTGGGTTAACACTAACGCAATTTGCCAGATTTTTTTGCAGAACCAGAAATTGATTTTTCTTGTCTATTAGCTTGAGGATATGGTATTATGATATACCATAATGAAAACGGGTCAATTCGTGGTTATATACTTATGATTTTGTATTTATTTCAAAAACACACCATTTTGTGGGTTAACACTCACGCATTTTGCCAGATTTTTTTGCAGAACCAAAAATTGATTTTTCTTGTCTATTAGCTTAAGGATATGGTATTATGATATACCAAAATGAAAACGCGTCAATTCGTGGTTAAATACTTTTGATTTTATATTTTTTCAAAAACGCGCCATTTTGTGGGTTAACACTCACGCATTTTGACAGATTTTTTTGCATAACCAAAAATTGATTTTTCTTGTCTATTAGCTTGAGGATATGGTATTATGATATACCAGAACAAAAACGGGTCAATTCGTGGTTATATACTTACGATTTTGTATTTTTTCTAAAACGCGTCATTTTGTGGGTTAACACTCACGCATTTTGCCAGATTTTTTTGCAGAACCAAAAATTTATTTTTCTTGTCTATTAGCTTGAGGATATGGTATTTTGATATACCAGAACGTAAACGGGTCAATTCGTGCTTATATACTTATGATTTCGTATTTTTTTCAAAAACGCACCATTTTGTGGGTTAACACTCACGCATTTTGCCAGATTTTTTTGCAGAAACAAAAATTGATTTTTCTTGTCTATTAGCTTGAGGATATGGTATTATGATATACCAGAATGAAAACGCGTCAATTCGTGGTTAAATACTTATGATTTTGTATTTTTTTCAAAAACGCGCCATTTTGTGGGTTAACACTCACGCATTTTGCCAGATTTTTTTGCATAACCAAAAATTTATTTTTCTTGTCTATTAGCTTGAGGATATGGTATTTTGATATACCAGAACAAAAACGGGTCAATTCGTGGTTATATACTTATGATTTTGTATTTTTTTTCTAAAACGTGTTATTTTGTGGGTTAACACTAACGCAATTTGCCAGATTTTTTTGCAGAACCAGAAATTGATTTTTCTTGTCTATTAGCTTGAGGATATGGTATTATGATATACCAGAACGAAAACGGGTCAATTCGTGGTTATATACTTATGATTTTGTATTTATTTCAAAAACGCGACATTTTGTGGGTTAACACTCACGCATTTTGCCAGAATTTTTTCATTACCAAAAATTGATTTTTCTTGTCTATTAGCTTGAGAATATGGTATTATGAAATACCAGAACGAAAACGGGTCAATTCGTGGTTATATACTTACGATTTTGTATTTTTTCTAAAACGCGTCATTTTGTGGGTTAACACTCACGCATTTTGCCAGATTTTTTTGCAGAACCAAAAATTGATTTTTCTTGTCTATTAGCTTGAGGATATGGTATTATGGTTTACCAGAACAAAAACGGGTCAATTCGTGGTTATATACTTATGATTTTGTATTTTTTTCAAAAAACACGCCATTTTGTGGGTTAACACTCACGCATTTTGCCAGATTTTTTTGCAGAACCAAAAATTGATTTTACTTGTCTATTAGCTTGAGGATATGGTATTATGATATACCAGAACAAAAACGGGTCAATTCGTGGGTATATACTTACGATTTTGTATTTTTTCTAAAACACGTCATTTTGTGGGTTAACACTAACGCATTTTGCCATATTTTTTTGCATAACCAAAAATTGATTTTTCTTGTCTATTAGCTTGAGGATATGGTATTATGGTATACCAGAACGAAAGCGGGTCAATTCGTGGTTATATACTTATGATTTTGTATTTTTTTTCTAAAACGCGTCATTTTGTGGGTTTAACACTCACGCATTTTGCCAGATTTTTTTGCAGAACCAAATATTGATTTTTCTTGTCTATTAGCTTTTGGATATGGTATTATGATATACCAGAACGAAAACGGGTCAATTCGTGGTTATATACTTATGATTTTGTATTTTTTCAAAAACGCGTCATTTTGTGGGTTAACGCTCACGCATTTTGCCAGATTTTATTTGCAGAACCAAAAATTTATTTTTCTTGTCTATTAGCTTGAGGATATTGTATTATGGTATACCAGAATGAAAACGGGTCAATTCGTGGTTAAATAATTATGATTTTGTATTTTTTTTCTAAAACGCGTCATTTTGTGGGTTAACACTCACGCATTTTGCCAGATTTTTTTTCATTACCAAAAATTGATTTTTCTTGTCTATTAGCTTGAGAATATGGTATTATGAAATACCAGAACGAAAACGGGTCAATTCGTGGTTATATACTTATGATTTTGTATTTTTTCTAAAACGCGTCATTTTGTGGGTTAACACACTCACGCATTTTGCCAGATTTTTTTGCAGAACCAAAAATTGATTTTTCTTGTCTATTAGCTTGAGGATATGGTATTATGATATACCAGAACGAAAAAGGGCCAATTCGTGGTTAAATACTTATGATTTTGTATTTTTTCAAAAACGCGCCATTTTGTGGGTTAACACTCACGCATTTTGCCAGATTTTTTTGCAGAACCAAAAATTGATTTTACTTGTCTATTAGCTTGAGGATATGGTATTATGATATACAAGAACGAAAAAGGGCCAATTCGTGGTTATATACTTACGATTTTGTATTTTTTCTAAAACACGTCATTTTGTGGGTTAACACTAACGCATTTTGCCATATTTTTTTGAATAACCAAAAATTGATTTTTCTTGTCTATTAGCTTGAGGATATGGTATTATGATATACCAGAACGAAAGCGGGTCAATTCGTGGTTATATACTTATGATTTTGTATTTTTTTCTAAAACGCGTCATTTTGTGGGTTTAACACTCACGCATTTTGCCAGATTTTTTTGCAAAACCAAATATTGATTTTTCTTGTCTATTAGCTTTTGGATATGGTATTATGATATACCAGAACGAAAACGGGTCAATTCGTGGTTATATACTTATGATTTTGTATTTTTTCAAAAACGCGTCATTTTGTGGGTTAACGCTCACGCATTTTGCCAGATTTTTTTTACAGAACCAAAAATTTATTTTTCTTGTCTATTAGCTTGAGGATATGGTATTTTGATATACCAGAACGAAAACGGGTTAATTCGTGGTTATATACTTACGATTTTGTATATTTTCTAAAACGCGTCATTTTGTGGGTTAACACTCACGCATTTTGCCAGATTTTTTTGCAGAACCAAAAATTGATTTTTCTTGTCTATTAGCTTGAGGATATGGTATTATGGTTTACCAGAATGAAAACGGGTCAATTCGTGGTTAAATAATTATGATTTTGTATTTTTTGTAAAACGCGTCATTTTGTGGGTTAACGATTACGCATTTTGCCAGATTTTTTTTCATTACCAAAAATTGATTTTTCTTGTCTATTAGCTTGAGAATATGGTATTATGAAATACCAGAACGAAAACGGGTCAATTCGTGGTTATATACTTATGATTTTGTATTTTTTCTAAAACGCGTCATTTTGTGGGTTAACACACTCACGCATTTTGCCAGATTTTTTTGCAGAACCAAAAATTGATTTTTCTTGTCTATTAGCTTGAGGATATGGTATTATGATATACCAGAACGAAAGCGGGTCAATTCGTGGTTATATACTTATGATTTTGTATTTTTTTTCTAAAACGCGTCATTTTGTGGGTTTAACACTCACGCATTTTGCCAGATTTTTTTGCAGAACCAAATATTGATTTTTCTTGTCTATTAGCTTTTGGATATGGTATTATGATATACCAGAACGAAAACGGGTCAATTCGTGGTTATATACTTATGATTTTGTATTTTTTTCAAAAACGCGTCATTTTGTGGGTTAACGCTCACGCATTTTGCCAGATTTTTTTTGCAGAACCAAAAATTGATTTTTCTTGTCTATTAGCTTGAGGATATGGTATTATGATATACCAGAACGAAAAAGGGCCAATTCGTGGTTAAATACTTATGATTTTGTATTTTTTCAAAAACGCGCCATTTTGTGGGTTAACACTCACGCATTTTGCCAGATTTTTTTGCAGAACCAAAAATTGATTTTACTTGTCTATTAGCTTGAGGATATGGTATTATGGTTTACCAGAACGAAAACGGGTCAATTCGTGGTTAAATAATTATGATTTTGTATTTTTTTCTAAAACGCGTCATTTTGTGGGTTAACGATCACGCATTTTGCCAGATTTTTTTTCATTACCAAAAAATGATTTTTCTTGTCTATTAGCTTGAGAATATGGTATTATGAAATACCAGAACAAAAATGGGTCAATTCGTGGTTATATACTTATGATTTTGTATTTTTTTCAAAAACGCGTCATTTTGTGGGTTAACGCTCACGCATTTTGCAAGATTTTTTTTGCAGAACCAAAAATTGATTTTTCTTGTCTATTAGCTTGAGGATATGGTATTATGATATACCAGAACGAAAAAGGGCCAATTCGTGGTTAAATACTTATGATTTTGTATTTTTTCAAAAACGCGTCATTTTGTGGGTTAACACTCACGCATTTTGCCAGATTTTTTTGCAGAACCAAAAATTGATTTTTCTTGTCTATTAGCTTGAGGATATGGTATTATGGTATACCAGAACAAAAACGGGTCAATTCGTGGTTATATACTTATGATTTTGTATTTTTTTCAAAAAACACGCCATTTTGTGGGTTAACACTCACGCATTTTGCCAGATTTTTTTGCAGAACCAAAAATTGATTTTACTTGTCTATTAGCTTGAGGATATGGTATTATGATATACCTGAACAAAAACGGGTCAATTCGTGGTTATATACTTACGATTTTGTATTTTTTCTAAAACACGTCATTTTGTGGGTTAACACTAACGCATTTTGCCATATTTTTTTGCATAACCAAAAATTGATTTTTCTTGTCTATTAGCTTGAGGATATGGTATTATGATATACCAGAACGAAAGCGGGTCAATTCGTGGTTATATACTTATGATTTTGTATTTTTTTCTAAAACGCGTCATTTTGTGGGATTAACACTCACGCATTCTGCCAGATTTTTTTCCAGAACCAAAAATTGATTTTTCTTGTCTATTAGCTTTTGGATATGGTATTATGATATACCAGAACGAAAACGGGTCAATTTGTGGTTATATACTTATGATTTTGTATTTTTTCAAAAACGCGTCATTTTATGGGTTAACGCTCACGCATTTTGCCAGATTTTTTTTCAGAACCAAAAATTTATTTTTCTTGTCTATTAGCTTGAGGATATGGTATTATGATATACCAAAACGAAAACGGGTCAATTTGTGGTTAATACTTATGATTTTGTATTTTTTCAAAAACGCACCATTTTGAGGGTTAACACTCACGCATTTTGCCAGATTTTTTTGCAGAACCAAAAATTGATTTTTTTCTTGTCTATTAGCTTTTGAATATGGTATTATGATATACCAGAACGAAAACGGGTCAATTCGTGGTTATATACTTATGATTTTGTATTTTTTCAAAAACGCGTCCTTTTGTGGGTTAACGCTCACGCATTTTGCCAGATTTTTTTTGCAGAACCAAAAATTGATTTTTCTTGTCTATTAGCTTGAGTATATGGTATTTTGATATACCAGAACGAAAACGGGTCAATTCGTGGTTATATACTTACGATTTTGTATTTTTTCTAAAACGCGTCATTTTGTGGGTTAACACTCACGCATTTTGCCAGATTTTTTTGCAGAACCAAAAATTTATTTTTCTTGTCTATTAGCTTGAGGATATGGTATTTTGATATACCAGAACGTAAATGGGTCAATTCGTGCTTATATACTTATGATTTCGTATTTTTTTCAAAAACGCACCATTTTGTGGGTTAACACTCACGCATTTTGCCAGATTTTTTTGCAGAAACAAAAATTGATTTTTCTTGTCTATTAGCTTGAGGATATGGTATTATGATATACCAGAATGAAAACGCGTCAATTCGTGGTTAAATACTTATGATTTTGTATTTTTTTCAAAAACACGCCATTTTGTGGGTTAACACTCACGCATTTTTCCAGATTTTTTTGCATAACCAAAAATTTATTTTTCTTGTCTATTAGCTTGAGGATATGGTATTTTGATATACCAGAAAAAAAACGGGTCAATTCGTGGTTATATACTTATGATTTTGTATTTTTTTTTTCTAAAACGTGTTATTTTGTGGGTTAACACTCACGCAATTTGCCAGATTTTTTTGCAGAACCAGAAATTGATTTTTCTTGTCTATTAGCTTGAGGATATGGTATTATGATATACCATAATGAAAACGGGTCAATTCGTGGTTATATACTTATGATTTTGTATTTTTTTCAAAAACACACCATTTTGTGGGTTAACACTCACGCATTTTGCCAGATTTTTTTGCAGAACCAAAAATTGATTTTTCTTGTCTATTAGCTTAAGGATATGGTATTATGATATACCAAAATGAAAACGCGTCAATTCGTGGTTAAATACTTTTGATTTTATATTTTTTCAAAAACGCGCCATTTTGTGGGTTAACACTCACGCATTTTGCCAGATTTTTTTGCATAAACAAAAATTGATTTTTCTTGTCTATTAGCTTGAGGATATGGTATTATGATATACCAGAACAAAAACGGGTCAATTCGTGGTTATATACTTACGATTTTGTATTTTTTCTAAAACACGTCATTTTGTGGGTTAACACTAACGCATTTTGCCATATTTTTTTGCATAACCAAAAATTGATTTTTCTTGTCTATTAGCTTGAGGATATGGTATTATGATATACCAGAACGAAAGCGGGTCAATTCGTGGTTATATACTTATGATTTTGTATTTTTTTCTAAAACGCGTCATTTTGTGGGTTTAACACTCACGCATTTTGCCAGATTTTTTTGCAGAACCAAATATTGATTTTTCTTCTCTATTAGCTTTTGGATATGGTATTATGATATACCAGAACGAAAACGGGTCAATTCGTGGTTATATACTTATGATTTTGTATTTTTTCAAAAACGCGTCATTTTGTGGGTTAACGCTCACGCATTTTGCCAGATTTTTTTTGCAGAACCAAAAATTTATTTTTCTTGTCTATTAGCTTGAGGATATGGTATTTTGATATACCAGAACGAAAACGGGTTAATTCGTGGTTATATACTTACGATTTTGTATATTTTCTAAAACGCGTCATTTTGTGGGTTAACACTCACGCATTTTGCCAGATTTTTTTGCAGAACCAAAAATTGATTTTTCTTGTCTATTAGCTTGAGGATATGGTATTATGGTATACCAGAACGAAAACGGGTCATTTCGTGGTTAAATAATTATGATTTTGTATTTTTTTTCTAAAACGCGACATTTTGTGGGTTAACACTCACGCATTTTGCCAGAATTTTTTTTCATTACCAAAAATTGATTTTTCTTGTCTATTAGCTTGAGAATATGGTATTATGAAATACCAGAACGAAAACGGGTCAATTCGTGGTTATATACTTACGATTTTGTATTTTTTCTAAAACGCGTCATTTTGTGGGTTAACACTCACGCATTTTGCCAGATTTTTTTGCAGAACCAAAAATTGATTTTTCTTGTCTATTAGCTTGAGGATATGGTATTATGGTTTACCTGAACAAAAACGGGTCAATTCGTGGTTATATACTTATGATTTTGTATTTTTTTCAAAAAAACACGCCATTTTGTGGGTTAACACTCACGCATTTTGCCAGATTTTTTTGTAGAACCAAAAATTGATTTTACTTGTCTATTAGCTTGAGGATATGGTATTATGATATACCAGAACAAAAACGGGTCAATTCGTGGTTATATACTTACGATTTTGTATTTTTTCTAAAACACGTCATTTTGTGGGTTAACACTAACGCATTTTGCCATATTTTTTTGCATAACCAAAAATTGATTTTTCTTGTCTATTAGCTTGAGGATATGGTATTATGATATACCAGAACGAAAGCGGGTCAATTCGTGGTTATATACTTATGATTTTGTATTTTTTTTCTAAAACGCGTCATTTTGTGGGTTTAACACTCACGCATTTTGCCAGATTTTTTTGCAGAACCAAATATTGATTTTTCTTGTCTATTAGCTTTTGGATATGGTATTATGATATACCAGAACGAAAACGGGTCAATTCGTGGTTATATACTTATGATTTTGTATTTTTTCAAAAACGCGTCATTTTGTGGGTTAACGCTCACGCATTTTGCCAGATTTTTTTTGCAGAACCAAAAATTTATTTTTCTAGTCTATTAGCTTGAGTATATGGTATTTTGATATACCAGAACGAAAACGGGTTAATTCGTGGTTATATACTTACGATTTTGTATATTTTCTAAAACGCGTCATTTTGTGGGTTAACACTCACGCATTTTGCCAGATTTTTTTGCAGAACCAAAAATTGATTTTTCTTGTCTATTAGCTTGAGGATATGGTATTATGGTATACCAGAACGAAAACGGGTCAATTCGTGGTTAAATAATTATGATTTTGTATTTTTTTCTAAAACGCGTCATTTTGTGGGTTAACACTCACGCATTTTGCCAGATTTTTTTTCATTACCAAAAATTGATTTTTCTTGTCTATTAGCTTGAGAATATGGTATTATGAAATACCAGAACGAAAACGGGTCAATTCGTGGTTATATACTTATGATTTTGTATTTTTTCTGAAACGCGTCATTTTGTGGGTTAACACACTCACGCATTTTGCCAGATTTTTTTGCAGAACCAAAAATTGATTTTTCTTGTCTATTAGCTTGATGATATGGTATTATGATATACCAGAACGAAAAAGGGCCAATTCGTGGTTAAATACTTATGATTTTGTATTTTTTCAAAAACGCGCCATTTTGTGGGTTAACACTCACGCATTTTGCCAGATTTTTTTGCAGAACCAAAAATTGATTTTACTTGTCTATTAGCTTGAGGATATGGTATTATGATATACCAGAACGAAAACGGGTCAATTCGTGGTTATATACTTACGATTTTGTATTTTTTCTAAAACACGTCATTTTGTGGGTTAACACTAACGCATTTTGCCATATTTTTTTGCATAACCAAAAATTGATTTTTCTTGTCTATTAGCTTGAGGATATGGTATTATGATATACCAGAACGAAAGCGGGTCAATTCGTGGTTATATACTTATGATTTTGTATTTTTTTCTAAAACGCGTCATTTTGTGGGTTTAACACTCACGCATTTTGCCAGATTTTTTTGCAGAACCAAATATTGATTTTTCTTGTCTATTAGCTTTTGGATATGGTATTATGATATACCAGAACGAAAACGGGTCAATTCGTGGTTATATACTTATGATTTTGTATTTTTTCAAAAACGCGTCATTTTGTGGGTTAACGCTCACGCATTTTGCCAGATTTTTTTTGCAGAACCAAAAATTTATTTTTCTTGTCTATTAGCTTGAGGATATGGTATTTTGATATACCAGAACGAAAATGGGTTAATTCATGGTTATATACTTACGATTTTGTATATTTTCTAAAACGCGTCATTTTGTGGGTTAACACTCACGCATTTTGCCAGATTTTTTAGCAGAACAAAAAATTGATTTTTCTTGTCTATTAGCTTGAGGATATGGTATTATGGTATACCAGAACGAAAACGGGTCAATTCGTGGTTTAATAATTATGATTTTGTATTTTTTTCTAAAACGCGTCATTTTGTGGGTTAACACTCACGCATTTTGCCAGATTTTTTTTCATTACCAAAAATTGATTTTTCTTGTCTATTAGCTTGAGAATATGGTATTATGAAATACCAGAACAAAAACGGGTCAATTCGTGGTTATATACTTATGATTTTGTATTTTTTCTAAAACGCGTCATTTTGTGGGTTAACACACTCACGCATTTTGCCAGATTTTTTTGCAGAACCAAAAATTGATTTTTCTTGTCTATTAGCTTGAGGATATGGTATTATGATATACCAGAACGAAAAAGGGCCAATTCGTGGTTAAATACTTATGATTTTGTATTTTTTCAAAAACGCGCCATTTTGTGGGTTAACACTCACGCATTTTGCCAGATTTTTTTGCAGAACCAAAAATTGATTTTACTTGTCTATTAGCTTGAGGATATGGTATTATGATATACCAGAACAAAAACGGGTCAATTCGTGGTTATATACTTACGATTTTGTATTTTTTCTAAAACACGTCATTTTGTGGGTTAACACTAACGCATTTTGCCATATTTTTTTGCATAACCAAAAATTGATTTTTCTTGTCTATTAGCTTGAGGATATGGTATTATGATATACCAGAACGAAAGCGGGTCAATTCGTGGTTATATACTTATGATTTTGTATTTTTTTCTAAAACGCGTCATTTTGTGGGTTTAACACTCACGCATTTTGCCAGATTTTTTTGCAGAACCAAATATTGATTTTTCTTGTCTATTAGCTTTTGGATATGGTATTTATATATACCAGAACGAAAACGGGTCAATTCGTGGTTATATACTTATGATTTTGTATTTTTTCAAAAACGCGTCATTTTGTGGGTTAACGCTCACGCATTTTGCCAGATTTTTTTTGCAGAACCAAAAATTTATTTTTCTTGTCTATTAGCTTGAGGATATGGTATTTTGATATACCAGAACGAAAATGGGTTAATTCGTGGTTATATACTTACGATTTTGTATATTTTCTAAAACGCGTCATTTTGTAGGTTAACACTCACGCATTTTGCCAGATTTTTTTGCAGAACCAAAAATTGATTTTTCTTGTCTATTAGCTTGAGGATATGGTATTATGGTATACCAGAACGAAAACGGGTCAATTCGTGGTTAAATAATTATGATTTTGTATTTTTTTCTAAAACGCGTCATTTTGTGGGTTAACACTCACGCATTTTGCCAGATTTTTTTTCATTACCAAAAATTGATTTTTCTTGTCTATTAGCTTGAGAATTTGGTATTATGAAATACCAGAACGAAAACGGGTCAATTCGTGGTTATATACTTATGATTTTGTATTTTTTCTAAAATGCGTCATTTTGTGGGTTAACACACTCACGCATTTTGCCAGATTTTTTTGCAGAACCAAAAATTGATTTTTCTTGTCTATTAGCTTGAGGATATGGTATTATGATATACCAGAACGAAAAAGGGCCGATTCGTGGTTATATACTTATGATTTTTTATTTTTTCAAAAACGCGCCATTTTGTGGGTTAACGCTCACGCATTTTGCCAGATTTTTTTTGCAGAACCAAAAATTTATTTTACTTGTCTATTAGCTTGAGGATATGGTATTTAGATATACCAGAACAAAAACGGGTCAATTCGTGGTTATATACTTACGATTTTGTATTTTTTCTAAAACGCGTCATTTTGTGGGTTAATACTCACGCATTTTGCCAGATTTTTTTGCAGAACCAAAAATTGATTTTTCTTGTCTATTAGCTTGAGGATATGGTATTATGGTATACCAGAACAAAAACGGGTCAATTCGTGGTTATATACTTATGATTTGTATTTTTTTTCTAAAACGCGTCATTTTGTGGGTTAACACTCACGCATTTTGCCAGATTTTTTTTCAGAACCAAAAATTGATTTTTCTTGTCTATTAGCTTGAGAATATGTTATTATGAAATACCAGAATGAAAACGGTTCAATTCGTGGTTATATACTTATGATTTTGTATTTTTTCAAAAACGCGTCATTTTGTGGGTTAACGCTCACGCATTCTGCCAGATTTTTTTTGCAGAACCAAAAATTTATTTTTCTTGTCTATTAGCTTGAGGATATGGTATTTTGATATACCAGAACGAAAACGGGTTAATTCGTGGTTATATACTTACGATTTTGTATATTTTCTAAAACGCGCCATTTTGTAGGTTAACACTCACGCATTTTGCCAGATTTTTTTGCAGAATCAAAAATTGATTTTTCTTGTCTATTAGCTTGAGGATATGGTATTATGGTATACCAGAACGAAAACGGGTCAATTCGTGGTTAAAGAATTATGATTTTGTATTTTTTTCTAAAACGCGTCATTTTGTGGATTAACACTCACGCATTTTGCCAGATTTTTTTTCATTACCAAAAATTGATTTTTCTTGTCTATTAGCTTGAGAATATGGTATTATGAAATATCATAACGAAAACGGGTCAATTCGTGGTTATATACTTATGATTTTGTATTTTTTCTAAAACGCGTCATTTTGTGGGTTAACACACTCACGCATTTTGCCAGATTTTTTTGCAGAACCAAAAATTGATTTTTCTTGTCTATTAGCTTGAGGATATGGTATTATGATATACCAGAACGAAAAAGGGCCAATTCGTGGTTATATACTTATGATTTTTTATTTTTTCAAAAACGCGACATTTTGTGGGTTAACGCTCACGCATTTTGCCAGATTTTTTTTGCAGAACCAAAAATTGATTTTTCTTGTCTATTAGCTTGAGGATATGGTATTTTGATATACCAGAACAAAAACGGGTCAATTCGTGGTTATATACTTACGATTTTGTATTTTTTCTAAAACGCGTCATTTTGTGGGTTAACACTCACGCATTTTGCCAGATTTTTTTGCAGAACCAAAAATTGATTTTTCTTGTCTATTAGCTTGAGGATATGGTATTATGGTATACCAGAACAAAAACGGGTCAATTTGTGGTTAAATACTTATGATTTTCTATTTTTTTTCTAAAACGCGTCATTTTGTGGGTTAACACTCACGCATTTTGCCAGATTTTTTTTCAGAACCAAAAATTGATTTTTCTTGTCTATTAGCTTGAGAATATGTTATTATGAAATACCAGAACGAAAACGGATCAATTCGTGGTTATATACTTATGATTTTGTATTTTTTCTAAAACGCGTCATTTTGTGGGTTAACACACTCACGCATTCTGCCAGATTTTTTTCCAGAACCAAAAATTGATTTTTCTTGTCTATTAGCTTGAGGATATGGTATTATGGTATACCAGAACGAAAACGGGTCAATTTGTGGTTAATACTTATGATTTTGTATTTTTTCAAAAACGCGCCATTTTGTGGGTTAACACTCACGCATTTTGCCAGATTTTTTTTCAGAACCAAAAATTGATTTTTCTTGTCTATTAGCTTGAGAATATGGTATTATGAAATACCAGAACGAAAACGGGTCAATTCGTGGTTATATACTTATGATTTTGTATTTTTTCTAAAACGCGTCATTTTGTGGGTTAACACACTCACGCATTTTGCCAGATTTTTTTGCAGAACCAAAAATTGATTTTTCTTGTCTATTAGTTTGAGGATATGGTATTATGATATACCAAAACGAAAACGGGTCAATTTGTGGTTAATACTTATGATTTTGTATTTTTTCAAAAACGCACCATTTTGAGGGTTAACACTCACGCATTTTGCCAGATTTTTTTGCAGAACCAAAAATTGATTTTTTTCTTGTCTATTAGCTTTTGAATATGGTATTATGATATACCAGAACGAAAACGGGTCAATTCGTGGTTATATACTTATGATTTTGTATTTTTTCAAAAACGCGTCCTTTTGTGGGTTAACGCTCACGCATTTTGCCAGATTTTTTTTGCAGAACCAAAAATTGATTTTTCTTGACTATTAGCTTGAGTATATGGTATTTTGATATACTAGAACGAAAACGGGTCAATTCGTGGTTATATACTTACGATTTTGTATTTTTTCTAAAACGCGTCATTTTGTGGGTTAACACTCACGCATTTTGCCAGATTTTTTTGCAGAACCAAAAATTGATTTTTCTTGTCTATTAGCTTGAGGATATGGTATTTTGATATACCAGAACGTAAACGGGTCAATTCGTGCTTATATACTTATGATTTCGTATTTTTTTCAAAAACGCACCATTTTGTGGGTTAACACTCACGCATTTTGCCAGATTTTTTTGCAGAAACAAAAATTGATTTTTCTTGTCTATTAGCTTGAGGATATGGTATTATGATGTACCAGAATGAAAACGCGTCAATTCGTGGTTAAATACTTATGATTTTGTATTTTTTTCAAAAACGCGCCATTTTGTGGGTTAACACTCACGCATTTTGCCAGATTTTTTTGCATAACCAAAAATTGATTTTTCTTGTCTATTAGCTTGAGGATATGGTATTTTGATATACCAGAACAAAAACGGGTCAATTCGTGGTTATATACTTATGATTTTGTATTTTTTTTTCTAAAACGTGTTATTTTGTGGGTTAACACTCACGCAATTTGCCAGATTTTTTTGCAGAACCAGAAATTGATTTTTCTTGTCTATTAGCTTGAGGATATGGTATTATGATATACCATAATGAAAACGGGTCAATTCGTGGTTATATACTTATGATTTTGTATTTTTTCAAAAACACACCATTTTGTGGGTTAACACTAACGCATTTTGCCAGATTTTTTTGCAGAACCAAAAATTGATTTTTCTTGTCTATTAGCTTGAGGATATGGTATTTTGATATACCAGAACGAAAACGGGTTAATTCGTGGTTATATACTTATGATTTTGTAATTTTTCAAAAACGCGCCATTTTGTGGGTTAACACTCACGCATTTTGCCAGATTTTTTTTCATTACCAAAAATTGATTTTTCTTGTCTATTAGCTTGAGAATATGGTATTATGAAATATCATAACGAAAACGGGTCAATTCGTGGTTATATACTTATGATTTTGTATTTTTTCTAAAACGCGTCATTTTGTGGGTTAACACACTCACGCATTTTGCCAGATTTTTTTGCAGAACCAAAAATTGATTTTTCTTGTCTATTAGCTTGAGGATATGGTATTATGATATACCAGAACGAAAAAGGGCCAATTCGTGGTTATATACTTATGATTTTTTATTTTTTCAAAAACGCGACATTTTGTGGGTTAACGCTCACGCATTTTGCCAGATTTTTTTTGCAGAACCAAAAATTGATTTTTCTTGTCTATTAGCTTGAGGATATGGTATTTTGATATACCAGAACAAAAACGGGTCAATTCGTGGTTATATACTTACGATTTTGTATTTTTTCTAAAACGCGTCATTTTGTGGGTTAACACTCACGCATTTTGCCAGATTTTTTTGCAGAACCAAAAATTGATTTTTCTTGTCTATTAGCTTGAGGATATGGTATTATGGTATACCAGAACAAAAACGGGTCAATTTGTGGTTAAATACTTATGATTTTGTATTTTTTTTCTAAAACGCGTCATTTTGTGGGTTAACACTCACGCATTTTGCCAGATTTTTTTTCAGAACCAAAAATTGATTTTTCTTGTCTATTAGCTTGAGAATATGTTATTATGAAATACCAGAACGAAAACGGATCAATTCGTGGTTATATACTTATGATTTTGTATTTTTTCTAAAACACGACATTTTGTGGGTTAACACACTCACGCATTCTGCCAGATTTTTTTCCAGAACCAAAAATTGATTTTTCTTGTCTATTAGCTTGAGGATATGGTATTATGGTATACCAGAACGAAAACGGGTCAATTTGTGGTTAATACTTATGATTTTGTATTTTTTCAAAAACGCGCCATTTTGTGGGTTAACACTCACGCATTTTGCCAGATTTTTTTGCAGAACCAAAAATTGATTTTTCTTGTCTATTAGCTTGAGAATATGGTATTATGAAATACCAGAACGAAAACGGGTCAATTCGTGGTTATATACTTATGATTTTGTATTTTTTCTAAAACGCGTCATTTTGTGGGTTAACACACTCACGCATTTTGCCAGATTTTTTTGCAGAACCAAAAATTGATTTTTCTTGTCTATTAGTTTGAGGATATGGTATTATGATATACCAAAACGAAAATGGGTCAATTTGTGGTTAATACTTATGATTTTGTATTTTTTCAAAAACGCACCATTTTGAGGGTTAACACTCACGCATTTTGCCAGATTTTTTTGCAGAACCAAAAATTGATTTTTTTCTTGTCTATTAGCTTTTGAATATGGTATTATGATATACCAGAACGAAAACGGGTCAATTCGTGGTTATATACTTATGATTTTGTATTTTTTCAAAAACGCGTCCTTTTGTGGGTTAACGCTCACGCATTTTGCCAGATTTTTTTTGCAGAACCAAAAATTGATTTTTCTTGACTATTAGCTTGAGTATATGGTATTTTGATATACCAGAACGAAAACGGGTCAATTCGTGGTTATATACTTACGATTTTGTATTTTTTCTAAAACGCGTCATTTTGTGGGTTAACACTCACGCATTTTGCCAGATTTTTTTGCAGAACCAAAAATTGATTTTTCTTGTCTATTAGCTTGAGGATATGGTATTTTGATATACCAGAACGTAAACGGGTCAATTCGTGCTTATATACTTATGATTTCGTATTTTTTTCAAAAACGCACCATTTTGTGGGTTAACACTCACGCATTTTGCCAGATTTTTTTGCAGAAACAAAAATTGATTTTTCTTGTCTATTAGCTTGAGGATATGGTATTATGATGTACCAGAATGAAAACGCGTCAATTCGTGGTTAAATACTTATGATTTTGTATTTTTTTCAAAAACGCGCCATTTTGTGGGTTAACACTCACGCATTTTGCCAGATTTTTTTGCATAACCAAAAATTGATTTTTCTTGTCTATTAGCTTGAGGATATGGTATTTTGATATACCAGAACAAAAACGGGTCAATTCGTGGTTATATACTTATGATTTTGTATTTTTTTTTTTCTAAAACGTGTTATTTTGTGGGTTAACACTCACGCAATTTGCCAGATTTTTTTGCAGAACCAGAAATTGATTTTTCTTGTCTATTAGCTTGAGGATATGGTATTATGATATACCATAATGAAAACGGGTCAATTCGTGGTTATATACTTATGATTTTGTATTTTTTTCAAAAACACACCATTTTGTGGGTTAACACTAACGCATTTTGCCAGATTTTTTTGCAGAACCAAAAATTGATTTTTCTTGTCTATTAGCTTAAGGATATGGTATTATGATATACCAAAATGAAAACGCGTCAATTCGTGGTTAAATACTTATGATTTTATATTTTTTCAAAAACGCGCCATTTTGTGGGTTAACACTCACGCATTTTGCCAGATTTTTTTGCATAACCAAAAATTTATTTTTCTTGTCTATTAGCTTGAGGATATTGTATTATGATATACCAGAACAAAAACGGGTCAATTCATGGTTATATACTTATGATTTTGTATTTTTTCTAAAACACGTCATTTTGTGGGTTAACACTAACGCATTTTGCCAGATTTTTTTGCATAACCAAAAATTGATTTTTCTTGTCTATTAGCTTGAGGATATGGTATTATGGTATACCAGAACGAAAGCGGGTCAATTCGTGGTTATATACTTACGGTTTCGTATTTTTTTCAAAAACGCACCATTTTGAGGGTTAACACTCACGCATTTTGCCAGATTTTTTTGCAGTACCAAAAATTGATTTTTCTTGTCTATTAGCTTGAGGATATGGTATTATGATATACCAGAACGAAAGCGGGTAAATTCGTGGTTATATACTTATGATTTTGTATTTTTTTCTAAAACGCGTCATTTTGTGGGTTTAACACTCACGCATTTTGCCAGATTTTTTTGCAGAACCAAATATTGATTTTTCTTGTCTATTAGCTTTTGGATATGGTATTTATATATACCAGAACGAAAACGGGTCAATTCGTGGTTATATACTTATGATTTTGTATTTTTTCAAAAACGCGTCATTTTGTGGGTTAACGCTCACGCATTTTGCCAGATTTTTTTTGCAGAACCAAAAATTTATTTTTCTTGTCTATTAGCTTGAGGATATGGTATTTTGATATACCAGAACGAAAATGGGTTAATTCGTGGTTATATACTTACGATTTTGTATATTTTCTAAAACGCGTCATTTTGTGGGTTAACACTCACGCATTTTGCCAGATTTTTTTGCAGAACCAAAAATTGATTTTTCTTGTCTATTAGCTTGAGGATATGGTATTATGGTATACCAGAACGAAAACGGGTCAATTCGTGGTTAAATAATTATGATTTTGTATTTTTTTCTAAAACGCGTCATTTTGTGGGTTAACACTCACGCATTTTGCCAGATTTTTTTTCATTACCAAAAATTGATTTTTCTTGTCTATTAGCTTGAGAATTTGGTATTATGAAATACCAGAACGAAAACGGGTCAATTCGTGGTTATATACTTATGATTTTGTATTTTTTCTAAAATGCGTCATTTTGTGGGTTAACACACTCACGCATTTTGCCAGATTTTTTTGCAGAACCAAAAATTGATTTTTCTTGTCTATTAGCTTGAGGATATGGTATTATGATATACCAGAACGAAAAAGGGCCGATTCGTGGTTATATACTTATGATTTTTTATTTTTTCAAAAACGCGCCATTTTGTGGGTTAACACTCACGCATTTTGCCAGATTTTTTTTGCAGAACCAAAAATTTATTTTACTTGTCTATTAGCTTGAGGATATGGTATTTAGATATACCAGAACAAAAACGGGTCAATTCGTGGTTATATACTTACGATTTTGTATTTTTTCTAAAACGCGTCATTTTGTGGGTTAATACTCACGCATTTTGCCAGATTTTTTTGTAGAACCAAAAATTGATTTTTCTTATCTATTAGCTTGAGGATATGGTATTATGGTATACCAGAACAAAAACGGGTCAATTCGTGGTTATATACTTATGATTTTGTATTTTTTTCTAAAACGCGTCATTTTGTGGGTTAACACTCACGCATTTTGCCAGATTTTTTTTCAGAACCAAAAATTGATTTTTCTTGTCTATTAGCTTGAGAATATGTTATTATGAAATACCAGAATGAAAACGGTTCAATTCGTGGTTATATACTTATGATTTTGTATTTTTTCAAAAACGCGTCATTTTGTGGGTTAACGCTCACGCATTTTGCCAGATTTTTTTTGCAGAACCAAAAATTTATTTTTCTTGTCTATTAGCTTGAGGATATGGTATTTTGATATACCAGAACGAAAACGGGTTAATTCGTGGTTATATACTTACGATTTTGTATATTTTCTAAAACGCGTCATTTTGTAGGTTAACACTCACGCATTTTGCCAGATTTTTTTGCAGAATCAAAAATTGATTTTTCTTGTCTATTAGCTTGAGGATATGGTATTATGGTATACCAGAACGAAAACGGGTCAATTCGTGGTTAAAGAATTATGATTTTGTATTTTTTTCTAAAACGCGTCATTTTGTGGATTAACACTCACGCATTTTGCCAGATTTTTTTTCATTACCAAAAATTGATTTTTCTTGTCTATTAGCTTGAGAATATGGTATTATGAAATATCATAACGAAAACGGGTCAATTCGTGGTTATATACTTATGATTTTGTATTTTTTCTAAAACGCGTCATTTTGTGGGTTAACACACTCACGCATTTTGCCAGATTTTTTTGCAGAACCAAAAATTGATTTTTCTTGTCTATTAGCTTGAGGATATGGTATTATGATATACCAGAACGAAAAAGGGCCAATTCGTGGTTATATACTTATGATTTTTTATTTTTTCAAAAACGCGACATTTTGTGGGTTAACGCTCACGCATTTTGCCAGATTTTTTTTGCAGAACCAAAAATTGATTTTTCTTGTCTATTAGCTTGAGGATATGGTATTTTGATATACCAGAACAAAAACGGGTCAATTCGTGGTTATATACTTACGATTTTGTATTTTTTCTAAAACGCGTCATTTTGTGGGTTAACACTCACGCATTTTGCCAGATTTTTTTGCAGAACCAAAAATTGATTTTTCTTGTCTATTAGCTTGAGGATATGGTATTATGGTATACCAGAACAAAAACGGGTCAATTTGTGGTTAAATACTTATGATTTTCTATTTTTTTTCTAAAACGCGTCATTTTGTGGGTTAACACTCACGCATTTTGCCAGATTTTTTTTCAGAACCAAAAATTGATTTTTCTTGTCTATTAGCTTGAGAATATGTTATTATGAAATACCAGAACGAAAACGGATCAATTCGTGGTTATATACTTATGATTTTGTATTTTTTCTAAAACGCGTCATTTTGTGGGTTAACACACTCACGCATTCTGCCAGATTTTTTTCCAGAACCAAAAATTGATTTTTCTTGTCTATTAGCTTGAGGATATGGTATTATGGTATACCAGAACGAAAACGGGTCAATTTGTGGTTAATACTTATGATTTTGTATTTTTTCAAAAACGCGCCATTTTGTGGGTTAACACTCACGCATTTTGCCAGATTTTTTTTCAGAACCAAAAATTGATTTTTCTTGTCTATTAGCTTGAGAATATGGTATTATGAAATACCAGAACGAAAACGGGTCAATTCGTGGTTATATACTTATGATTTTGTATTTTTTCTAAAACGCGTCATTTTGTGGGTTAACACACTCACGCATTTTGCCAGATTTTTTTGCAGAACCAAAAATTGATTTTTCTTGTCTATTAGTTTGAGGATATGGTATTATGATATACCAAAACGAAAACGGGTCAATTTGTGGTTAATACTTATGATTTTGTATTTTTTCAAAAACGCACCATTTTGAGGGTTAACACTCACGCATTTTGCCAGATTTTTTTGCAGAACCAAAAATTGATTTTTTTTCTTGTCTATTAGCTTTTGAATATGGTATTATGATATACCAGAACGAAAACGGGTCAATTCGTGGTTATATACTTATGATTTTGTATTTTTTCAAAAACGCGTCCTTTTGTGGGTTAACGCTCACGCATTTTGCCAGATTTTTTTTGCAGAACCAAAAATTGATTTTTCTTGACTATTAGCTTGAGTATATGGTATTTTGATATACTAGAACGAAAACGGGTCAATTCGTGGTTATATACTTACGATTTTGTATTTTTTCTAAAACGCGTCATTTTGTGGGTTAACACTCACGCATTTTGCCAGATTTTTTTGCAGAACCAAAAATTGATTTTTCTTGTCTATTAGCTTGAGGATATGGTATTTTGATATACCAGAACGTAAACGGGTCAATTCGTGCTTATATACTTATGATTTCGTATTTTTTTCAAAAACGCACCATTTTGTGGGTTAACACTCACGCATTTTGCCAGATTTTTTTGCAGAAACAAAAATTGATTTTTCTTGTCTATTAGCTTGAGGATATGGTATTATGATGTACCAGAATGAAAACGCGTCAATTCGTGGTTAAATACTTATGATTTTGTATTTTTTTCAAAAACGCGCCATTTTGTGGGTTAACACTCACGCATTTTGCCAGATTTTTTTGCATAACCAAAAATTGATTTTTCTTGTCTATTAGCTTGAGGATATGGTATTTTGATATACCAGAACAAAAACGGGTCAATTCGTGGTTATATACTTATGATTTTGTATTTTTTTTTCTAAAACGTGTTATTTTGTGGGTTAACACTCACGCAATTTGCCAGATTTTTTTGCAGAACCAGAAATTGATTTTTCTTGTCTATTAGCTTGAGGATATGGTATTATGATATACCATAATGAAAACGGGTCAATTCGTGGTTATATACTTATG
Source organism: Nemophila menziesii (assembly GCA_029959085.1). Lineage (NCBI taxonomy): Eukaryota > Viridiplantae > Streptophyta > Magnoliopsida > Boraginales > Hydrophyllaceae > Nemophila > Nemophila menziesii. The sequence continues at coordinate 345,153 of JARWIR010000029.1, read as the reverse complement.
ATTTTGTATTTTTTTCAAAAACACACCATTTTGTGGGTTAACACTAACGCATTTTGCCAGATTTTTTTGCAGAACCAAAAATTGATTTTTCTTGTCTATTAGCTTGAGGATATGGTATTTTGATATACCAGAACGAAAACGGGTTAATTCGTGGTTATATACTTATGATTTTGTATTTTTTCAAAAACGCGCCATTTTGTGGGTTAACACTCACGCATTTTGCCAGATTTTTTTTCATTACCAAAAATTGATTTTTCTTGTCTATTAGCTTGAGAATATGGTATTATGAAATATCATAACGAAAACGGGTCAATTCGTGGTTATATACTTATGATTTTGTATTTTTTCTAAAACGCGTCATTTTGTGGGTTAACACACTCACGCATTTTGCCAGATTTTTTTGCAGAACCAAAAATTGATTTTTCTTGTCTATTAGCTTGAGGATATGGTATTATGATATACCAGAACGAAAAAGGGCCAATTCGTGGTTATATACTTATGATTTTTTATTTTTTCAAAAACGCGACATTTTGTGGGTTAACGCTCACGCATTTTGCCAGATTTTTTTTGCAGAACCAAAAATTGATTTTTCTTGTCTATTAGCTTGAGGATATGGTATTTTGATATACCAGAACAAAAACGGGTCAATTCGTGGTTATATACTTACGATTTTGTATTTTTTCTAAAACGCGTCATTTTGTGGGTTAACACTCACGCATTTTGCCAGATTTTTTTGCAGAACCAAAAATTGATTTTTCTTGTCTATTAGCTTGAGGATATGGTATTATGGTATACCAGAACAAAAACGGGTCAATTTGTGGTTAAATACTTATGATTTTGTATTTTTTTTCTAAAACGCGTCATTTTGTGGGTTAACACTCACGCATTTTGCCAGATTTTTTTTCAGAACCAAAAATTGATTTTTCTTGTCTATTAGCTTGAGAATATGTTATTATGAAATACCAGAACGAAAACGGATCAATTCGTGGTTATATACTTATGATTTTGTATTTTTTCTAAAACACGACATTTTGTGGGTTAACACACTCACGCATTCTGCCAGATTTTTTTCCAGAACCAAAAATTGATTTTTCTTGTCTATTAGCTTGAGGATATGGTATTATGGTATACCAGAACGAAAACGGGTCAATTTGTGGTTAATACTTATGATTTTGTATTTTTTCAAAAACGCGCCATTTTGTGGGTTAACACTCACGCATTTTGCCAGATTTTTTTGCAGAACCAAAAATTGATTTTTCTTGTCTATTAGCTTGAGAATATGGTATTATGAAATACCAGAACGAAAACGGGTCAATTCGTGGTTATATACTTATGATTTTGTATTTTTTCTAAAACGCGTCATTTTGTGGGTTAACACACTCACGCATTTTGCCAGATTTTTTTGCAGAACCAAAAATTGATTTTTCTTGTCTATTAGTTTGAGGATATGGTATTATGATATACCAAAACGAAAACGGGTCAATTTGTGGTTAATACTTATGATTTTGTATTTTTTCAAAAACGCACCATTTTGAGGGTTAACACTCACGCATTTTGCCAGATTTTTTTGCAGAACCAAAAATTGATTTTTTTCTTGTCTATTAGCTTTTGAATATGGTATTATGATATACCAGAACGAAAACGGGTCAATTCGTGGTTATATACTTATGATTTTGTATTTTTTCAAAAACGCGTCCTTTTGTGGGTTAACGCTCACGCATTTTGCCAGATTTTTTTTGCAGAACCAAAAATTGATTTTTCTTGACTATTAGCTTGAGTATATGGTATTTTGATATACCAGAACGAAAACGGGTCAATTCGTGGTTATATACTTACGATTTTGTATTTTTTCTAAAACGCGTCATTTTGTGGGTTAACACTCACGCATTTTGCCAGATTTTTTTGCAGAACCAAAAATTGATTTTTCTTGTCTATTAGCTTGAGGATATGGTATTTTGATATACCAGAACGTAAACGGGTCAATTCGTGCTTATATACTTATGATTTCGTATTTTTTTCAAAAACGCACCATTTTGTGGGTTAACACTCACGCATTTTGCCAGATTTTTTTGCAGAAACAAAAATTGATTTTTCTTGTCTATTAGCTTGAGGATATGGTATTATGATGTACCAGAATGAAAACGCGTCAATTCGTGGTTAAATACTTATGATTTTGTATTTTTTTCAAAAACGCGCCATTTTGTGGGTTAACACTCACGCATTTTGCCAGATTTTTTTGCATAACCAAAAATTGATTTTTCTTGTCTATTAGCTTGAGGATATGGTATTTTGATATACCAGAACAAAAACGGGTCAATTCGTGGTTATATACTTATGATTTTGTATTTTTTTTTTCTAAAACGTGTTATTTTGTGGGTTAACACTCACGCAATTTGCCAGATTTTTTTGCAGAACCAGAAATTGATTTTTCTTGTCTATTAGCTTGAGGATATGGTATTATGATATACCATAATGAAAACGGGTCAATTCGTGGTTATATACTTATGATTTTGTATTTTTTTCAAAAACACACCATTTTGTGGGTTAACACTAACGCATTTTGCCAGATTTTTTTGCAGAACCAAAAATTGATTTTTCTTGTCTATTAGCTTAAGGATATGGTATTATGATATACCAAAATGAAAACGCGTCAATTCGTGGTTAAATACTTATGATTTTATATTTTTTCAAAAACGCGCCATTTTGTGGGTTAACACTCACGCATTTTGCCAGATTTTTTTGCATAACCAAAAATTTATTTTTCTTGTCTATTAGCTTGAGGATATTGTATTATGATATACCAGAACAAAAACGGGTCAATTCATGGTTATATACTTATGATTTTGTATTTTTTCTAAAACACGTCATTTTGTGGGTTAACACTAACGCATTTTGCCAGATTTTTTTGCATAACCAAAAATTGATTTTTCTTGTCTATTAGCTTGAGGATATGGTATTATGGTATACCAGAACGAAAGCGGGTCAATTCGTGGTTATATACTTACGGTTTCGTATTTTTTTCAAAAACGCACCATTTTGAGGGTTAACACTCACGCATTTTGCCAGATTTTTTTGCAGTACCAAAAATTGATTTTTTCTTGTCTATTAGCTTTTGAATATGGTATTATGATATACCAGAATGAAAACGGGTCAATTCGTGGTTATATACTTATGATTTTGTATTTTTTCAAAAACGAGTCCTTTTGTGGGTTAACGCTCACGCATTTTGCCAGATTTTTTTTGCAGAACCAAAAATTGATTTTTCTTGTCTAATAGCTTGAGTATATGGTATTTTGATATACCAGAACAAAAACGGGTCAATTCGTGGTTATATACTTACGATTTTGTATTTTTTCTAAAACGCGTCATTTTGTGGGTTAACACTCACGCATTTTGCCAGATTTTTTTGCAGAACCAAAAATTGATTTTTCTTGTCTATTAGCTTGAGGATATGGTATTTTGATATACCAGAACGTAAACGGGTCAATTCGTTCTTATATACTTATGATTTCGTATTTTTTTCAAAAACGCACCATAATGTGGGTTAACACTCACGCATTTTGCCAGATTTTTTTGCAGAAACAAAAATTGATTTTTCTTGTCTATTAGCTTGAGGATATGGTATTATGATATACCAGAATGAAAACGCGTCAATTCGTGGTTAAATACTTATGATTTTGTATTTTTTCAAAAACGCGCCATTTTGTGGGTTAACACTCACGCATTTTTCCAGATTTTTTTGCATAACCAAAAATTGATTTTTCTTGTCTATTAGCTTGAGGATATGGTATTTTGATATACCAGAACAAAAACGGGTCAATTCGTGGTTATATACTTATGATTTTGTATTTTTTTTTCTAAAACGTGTTATTTTGTGGGTTAACACTCACGCAATTTACAAGATTCTTTTGCAGAACCAGAAATTGATTTTTCTTGTCTTTTAGCTTGAGGATATGGTATTATGATATACCATAATGAAAACGGGTCAATTCGTGGTTATATACTTTTGATTTTGTATTTTTTTCAAAAACACACCATTTTGTGGGTTAACACTCACGCATTTTGCCAGATTTTTTTGCAGAACCAAAAATTGATTTTTCTTGTCTATTAGCTTAAGGATATGGTATTATGATATACCAGAATGAAAACGCGTCAATTCGTGGTTAAATACTTATGATTTTATATTTTTTCAAAAACGCGCCATTTTGTGGGTTAACACTCACGCATTTTGCCAGAGTTTTTTGCATAACCAAAAATTTATTTTTCTTGTCTATTAGCTTGAGAATATGGTATTTTGATATACCAGAACAAAAACGGGTCAATTCGTGGTTATATACTTATGATTGTGTATTTTATTTTCTAAAACGCGTCATTTTGTGGGTTAACACACTCACGCATTTTGCCAGATTTTTTTGCAGAACCAAAAATTGATTTTTCTTGTCAATTAGCTTGAGGATATGGTATTATGATATACCAAAACGAAAACGGGTCAATTTGTGGTTAATACTTATGATTTTGTATTTTTTCAAAAACGTGCCATTTTGTGGGTTAACACTCACGCATTTTACCAGATTTTTTTGCGGAACCAAAAATTCATTTTTCTTGTCTATTAGCTTTTGGATATGGTATTATGATATACCAGAACGAAAACGGGTCAATTCGTGGTTATATACTTATGATTTTGTATTTTTTTCTAAAACGCGCCATTTTGTGGGTTAACACTCACGCATTTTGCCAGATTTTTTTTGCATAGCCAAAAATTGATTTTTCTTGTCTATTAGCTTGAGGATATGGTATTATGATATACCAGAATGAAAGCGGGTCAATTCGTGGTGATATACTTATGATTTCGTATTTTTTTCAAAAACGCACCATTTTGTGGGTTAACACTCACGCAATTTGCCAGATTTTTTTGCACAACCAAAAATTGATTTTTCTTGTCTATTAGCTTGAGGATATGGTATTATGATATACCAGAACGAAAACGCGTCAATTCGAGGTTAAATACTTATGATTTTGTATTTTTTCAAAAATGTTCCATTTTGTGGGTTAACACTCACACATTTTGTCAGATTTTTTTGCATAACCAAAATTTGATTTTTCTTGTCTATTACCTTGAGGATATGGTATTATGATATATCAGAATGAAAACGGGTCAATTTGTAGTGGTATACTTATGATTTTGTATTTTTTCAAAAACACGTCATTTTGTGGGTTAACACTCACGCATTGTGCCAGATTTTTTTGCATAACCAAAAATTTATTTTTCTTTTCTATTAGCTTGAGAATATTGTATTATGATATACCAGAACGAAAACGGGTCAATTCGTGGTTATATACTTATGATTTTGTATTTTTTTCTAAAACGCGTCATTTTGTGGCACTCACGCATTTTGCCAGATTTTTTTGCAGAACCAAAAATTGATTTTTCTTGTCTATTAGCTTGAGGATATGGTATTATGATATACCAGAACGAAAACGGGTCAATTCGTGGTTATATACTTATGATTTTGTATTTTTTCAAAAACGCGACATTTTGTGGGTTAACGCTCACGCATTTTGCCAGATTTTTTTCGCAGAACCAAAAATTGATTTTTCTTGTCTATTAGCTTGAGGATATGGTAATTTGATATACCTGAAAAAAAACGGGTCAATTCGTGGTTATATACTTACGATTTTGTATTTTTTCTAAAACGCATCATTTTGTGGGTTAACACTCACGCATTTTGCCAGATTTTTTTGCAGAACCAGAAATTGATTTTTCTTGTCTATTAGCTTGAGGATATGGTATTACGATATACCATAATGAAAACGGGTCAATTCGTGGTTATATACTTATGATTTTGTATTTTTTTCAAAAATGCACCATTTTGTGGGTTAACACTCACGCATTTTGCCAGATTTTTTTTGCAGAACCAAAAATTGATTTTTCTTGTCTATTAGCTTAAGGATATGGTATTATGATATACCAGAATGAAAACGCGTCAATTCGTGGTTAAATACTTATGATTTTATATTTTTTCAAAAACGCGCCATTTTGTTGGTTAACACTCACGCATTTTGCCAGATTTTTTTGCATAACCAAAAATTGATTTTTCTTGTCTATTAGCTTGAGGATATGGTATTTTGATATACCAGAACAAAAACAGGTCAATTCGTGGTTATATACTTATGATTTTGTATTTTTTTTTCTAAAACGTGTTATTTTGTGGGTTAACACTCACGCAATTTGCCAGATTTTTTTGCAGAACCAGAAATTGATTTTTCTTGTCTATTAGCTTGAGGATATGGTATTATGATATACCATAATGAAAACAGGTCAATTCGTGGTTATATTCTTATGATTTTGTATTTTTTTCAAAAACGCACCATTTTGTGGGTTAACACTCACGCATTTTGCCAGATTTTTTTGCAGAACCAAAAATTGATTTTTCTTGTCTATTAGCTTAAGGATATGGTATTATGATATACCAGAATGAAAACGCGTCAATTCGTTGTTAAATACTTATGATTTTATATTTTTTCAAAAACGCGCCATTTTGTGGGTTAACACTCACGCATTTTGCCAGATTTTTTTGCATAACCAAAAATTGATTTTTCTTGTCTATTAGCTTGAGGATATGGTATTTTGATATACCAGAACTAAAACGGGTCAATTCGTGGTTATATACTTATGATTGTGTATTTTATTTTCTAAAACGCGTTATTTTGTGGGTTAACACTCACGCAATTTGCCAGATTTTTTTGCAAAACCAGAAATTGATTTTTCTTGTCTATTAGCTTGAGGGTATGGTATTATGATATACCAGAATGAAAATGGGTCAATTCGTGGTTATATACTTATGATTTTGTATTTTTTTCTAAAACGCGTTATTTTGTGGGTTAACACTCACGCAATTTGCCAGATTTTTTTGCATAACCAGAAATTGATTTTTCTTGTCTATTTGCTTGAGGATATGGTATTATGATATACCAGAACGAAAACGGGTCAATTCGTGGTTATATACTTATGATTTTGTATTTTTTTCTACAACGCGCCATTTTGTGGGTTAACACTCACGCATTTTGCCAGATTTTTTTGCACAACCAAAAATTGATTTTTCTTGTCTATTAGCTTGAGGATATGGTATTATGATATACCAGAACGAAAACGCGTCAATTCGAGGTTAAATACTTATGATTTTGTATTTTTTCAAAAATGTTCCATTTTGTGGGTTAACACTCACACATTTTGCCAGATTTTTTTGCATAACCAAAATTTGATTTTTCTTGTCTATTACCTTGAGGATATCGTATTATGATATATCAGAATGAAAACGGGTCAATTCGTGGTGGTATACTTATGATTTTGTATTTTTTCAAAAACGCGTCATTTTGTGGGTTAACACTCACGCATTGTGCCAGATTTTTTTGCATAACCAAAAATTTATTTTTCTTTTCTATTAGCTTGAGAATATTGTATTTTGATATACCAGAACGAAAACGGGTCAATTCGTGGTTATATACTTATGATTTTGTATTTTTTTCTAAAACGCGTCATTTGATGGCACTCACGCATTTTGCCAGATTTTTTTGCAGAACCAAAAATTGATTTTTCTTGTCTATTAGCTTGAGGATATGGTATTATTATATACCAGAACGAAAACGGGTCAATTCGTGGTTATATACTTATGATTTTGTATTTTTTCAAAAACGCGACATTTTGTGGGTTAACGCTCACGCATTTTGCCAGATTTTTTTTGCAGAACCAAAAATTGATTTTTCTTGTCTATTAGCTTGAGGATATGGTATTTTGATATACCAGAACAAAAACGGGTCAATTCGTGGTTATATACTTACGATTTTGTATTTTTTCTAAAACGCATCATTTTGTCGGTTAACACTCACGCATTTTGCCAGATTTTTTTGCAGAACCAGAAATTGATTTTTCTTGTCTATTAGCTTGAGGATATGGTATTATGATACACCATAATGAAAACGGGTCAATTCGTGGTTATATACTTATGATTTTGTATTTTTTTCTAAAACGCGTTATTTTGTGGGTTAACACTCACGCAATTTGCCAGATTTTTTTGCATAACCAGAAATTGATTTTTCTTGTCTATTTGCTTGAGGATATGGTATTATGATATACCAGAACGAAAATGGGTCAATTCGTGGTTATATACTTATGATTTTGTATTTTTTTCTAAAACGCGCCATTTTGTGGGTTAAATCTCACGCATTTTGCCAGATTTTTTTTGCAGAGCCAAAAATTAATTTTTCTTGTCTATTAGCTTGAGGATATGGTATTATGATATACCAGAATGAAAGCGTATCAATTCGTGGTTATATACTTATGATTTCGTATTTTTTACAAAAACGCACCATTTTGTGGGTTAACACTCACGCATTTTGCCAGATTTTTTTGCACAACCAAAAATTGATTTTTCTTGTCTATTAGCTTGAGGATATGGTATTATGATATACCAGAACGAAAAAGGGCCGATTCGTGGTTAAATGCTTATGATTTTGTATTTTTTCAAAAACGCGCCATTTTGTGGGTTGGTTAACACTCACGCATTTTGCCAGATTTTTTTGCAGAACCAAAAATTGATTTTACTTGTCTATTAGCTTGAGGATATGGTATTATGATATACCAGAACAAAAACGGGTCAATTCGTGGTTATATACTTACGATTTTGTATTTTTTCTAAAACACGTCATTTTGTGGGTTAACACTAACGCATTTTGCCATATTTTTTTGCATAACCAAAAATTGATTTTTCTTGTCTATTAGCTTGAGGATATGGTATTATGATATACTATATACTTACGATTTTGTATTTTTTCAAAAACGCGTCCTTTTGTGGGTTAACGCTCACGCATTTTGCCAGATTTTTTTGCAGAACCAAAAATTGATTTTTCTTGTCTATTAGCTTGAGGATATGGTATTATGGTATACCAGAACAAAAACGGGTCAATTTGTGGTTAAATACTTATGATTTTGTATTTTTTTTCTAAAACGCGTCATTTTGTGGGTTAACACTCACGCATTTTGCCAGATTTTTTTTCAGAACCAAAAATTGATTTTTCTTGTCTATTAGCTTGAGAATATGTTATTATGAAATACCAGAACGAAAACGGATCAATTCGTGGTTATATACTTATGATTTTGTATTTTTTCTAAAACGCGTCATTTTGTGGGTTAACACACTCACGCATTCTGCCAGATTTTTTTCCAGAACCAAAAATTGATTTTTCTTGTCTATTAGCTTGAGGATATGGTATTATGGTATACCAGAACGAAAACGGGTCAATTTGTGGTTAATACTTATGATTTTGTATTTTTTCAAAAACGCGCCATTTTGTGGGTTAACACTCACGCATTTTGCCAGATTTTTTTTCAGAACCAAAAATTGATTTTTCTTGTCTATTAGCTTGAGAATATGGTATTATGAAATACCAGAACGAAAACGGGTCAATTCGTGGTTATATACTTATGATTTTGTATTTTTTCTAAAACGCGTCATTTTGTGGGTTAACACACTCACGCATTTTTCCAGATTTTTTTGCAGAACCAAAAATTAATTTTTCTTGTCTATTAGTTTGAGGATATTGTATTATGATATACCAAAACGAAAACGGGTCAATTTGTGGTTAATACTTATGATTTTGTATTTTTTCAAAAACGCACCATTTTGAGGGTTAACACTCACGCATTTTGCCAGATTTTTTTGCAGAACCAAAAATTGATTTTTTCTTGTCTATTAGCTTTTGAATATGGTATTATGATATACCAGAATGAAAACGGGTCAATTCGTGGTTATATACTTATGATTTTGTATTTTTTCAAAAACGCGTCCTTTTGTGGGTTAACGCTCACTCATTTTGCCAGATTTTTTTTGCAGAACCAAAAATTGATTTTTCTTGACTATTAGCTTGAGTATATGGTATTTTGATATACTAGAACGAAAACGGGTCAATTCGTGGTTATATACTTACGATTTTGTATTTTTTCTAAAACGCGTCATTTTGTGGGTTAACACTCACGCATTTTGCCAGATTTTTTTGCAGAACCAAAAATTGATTTTACTTGTCCATTAGCTTGAGGATATGGTATTTAGATATACCAGAACAAAAACGGGTCAATTCGTGGTTATATACTTACGATTTTGTATTTTTTCTAAAACGCGTCATTTTGTGGGTTAACACTCACGCATTTTGCCAGATTTTTTTGCAGAACCAAAAATTGATTTTTCTTGTCTATTAGCTTGAGGATATGGTATTATGGTATACCAGAACAAAAACGGGTCAATTCGTGGTTATATACTCACGCATTTTGCCAGATTTTTTTTCAGAACCAAAAATTGTTTTTTCTTGTCTATTAGCTTGAGAATATGTTATTATGAAATACCAGAACGAAAACGGTTCAATTCGTGGTTATATACTTATGATTTTGTATTTTTTCAAAAACGCGTCATTTTGTGGGTTAACGCTCACGCATTTTGCCAGATTTTTTTTGCAGAACCAAAAATTTATTTTTCTTGTCTATTAGCTTGAGGATATGGTATTTTGATATACCAGAACGAAAACGGGTTAATTCGTGGTTATATACTTACGATTTTGTATATTTTCTAAAACGCGTCATTTTGTGGGTTAACACTCACGCATTTTGCCAGATTTTTTTGCAGAATCAAAAATTGATTTTTCTTGTCTATTAGCTTGAGGATATGGTATTATGGTATACCAGAACGAAAACGGGTCAATTCGTGGTTAAATAATTATGATTTTGTATTTTTTTCTAAAACGCGTCATTTTGTGGATTAACACTCACGCATTTTGCCAGATTTTTTTTCATTACCAAAAATTGATTTTTCTTGTCTATTAGCTTGAGAATATGGTATTATGAAATATCAGAACGAAAACGGGTCAATTCGTGGTTATATACTTATGATTTTGTATTTTTTCTAAAACGCGTCATTTTGTGGGTTAACACACTCACGCATTTTGCCAGATTTTTTTGCAGAACCAAAAATTGATTTTTCTTGTCTATTAGCTTGAGGATATGGTATTATGATATACCAGAACGAAAAAGGGCCAATTCGTGGTTATATACTTATGATTTTTTATTTTTTCAAAAACGCGACATTTTGTGGGTTAACGCTCACGCATTTTGCCAGATTTTTTTTGCAGAACCAAAAATTGATTTTTCTTGTCTATTAGCTTGAGGATATGGTATTTTGATATACCAGAACAAAAACGGGTCAATTTGTGGTTATATACTTACGATTTTGTATTTTTTCTAAAACGCGTCATTTTGTGGGTTAACACTCACGCATTTTGCCAGATTTTTTTGCAGAACCAAAAACTGATTTTTCTTGTCTATTAGCTTGAGGATATGGTATTATGGTATACCAGAACAAAAACGGGTCAATTCGTGGTTAAATACTTATAATTTTGTATTTTTTTTCTAAAACGCGTCATTTTGTGGGTTAACACTCACGCATTTTGCCAGATTTTTTTTCAGAACCAAAAATTGATTTTTCTTGTCTATTAGCTTGAGAATATGTTATTATGAAATACCAGAACGAAAACGGATCAATTCGTGGTTATATACTTATGATTTTGTATTTTTTCTAAAATGCGTCATTTTGTGGGTTAACACACTCACGCATTCTGCCAGATTTTTTTCCAGAACCAAAAATTGATTTTTCTTGTCTATTAGCTTGAGGATATGGTATTATGGTATACCAGAACGAAAACGGGTCAATTTGTGGTTAATACTTATGATTTTGTATTTTTTCAAAAACGCGCCATTTTGTGGGTTAACACTCACGCATTTTGCCAGATTTTTTTTCAGAACCAAAAATTGATTTTTCTTGTCTATTAGCTTGAGAATATGGTATTATGAAATACCAGAACGAAAACGGGTCAATTCGTGGTTATATACTTATGATTTTGTATTTTTTCTAAAACGCGTCATTTTGTGGGTTAACACACTCACGCATTTTTCCAGATTTTTTTGCAGAACCAAAAATTAATTTTTCTTGTCTATTAGTTTGAGGATATTGTATTATGATATACCAAAACGAAAACGGGTCAATTTGTGGTTAATACTTATGATTTTGTATTTTTTCAAAAACGCACCATTTTGAGGGTTAACACTCACGCATTTTGCCAGATTTTTTTGCAGAACCAAAAATTGATTTTTTCTTGTCTATTAGCTTTTGAATATGGTATTATGATATACCAGAACGAAAACGGGTCAATTCGTGGTTATATACTTATGATTTTGTATTTTTTCAAAAACGCGTCCTTTTGTGGGTTAACGCTCACGCATTTTGCCAGATTTTTTTTGCAGAACCAAAAATTGATTTTTCTTGACTATTAGCTTGAGTATATGGTATTTTGATATACTAGAACGAAAACGGGTCAATTCGTGGTTATATACTTACGATTTTGTATTTTTTCTAAAACCCGTCATTTTGTGGGTTAACACTCACGCATTTTGCCAGATTTTTTTGCAGAACCAAAAATTGATTTTTCTTGTCTATTAGCTTGAGGATATGGTATTATGATATACCAGAACGAAAAAGGGCCAATTCGTGGTTATATACTTATGATTTTTTATTTTTTCAAAAACGCGACATTTTGTGGGTTAGCACTCACGCATTTTGCCAGATTTTTTTGCATAACGAAAAATTGATTTTTCTTGTCTATTAGCTTGAGGATATGGTATTTTGATATACCAGAACAAAAACGGGTCAATTCGTGGTTATATACTTATGATTTTGTATTTTTTTTTCTAAAACGTGTTATTTTGTGGGTTAACACTCACGCAATTTGCCAGATTTTTTTGCAGAACCAGAAATTGATTTTTCTTGTCTATTAGCTTGAGGATATGGTATTATGATATACCATAATGAAAACGGGTCAATTCGTGGTTATATACTTATGATTTTGTATTTTTTTCAAAAACACACCATTTTGTGGGTTAACACTAACGCATTTTGCCAGATTTTTTTGCAGAACCAAAAATTGATTTTTCTTGTCTATTTGCTTAAGGATATGGTATTATGATATACCAAAATGAAAACGCGTCAATTCGTGGTTAAATACTTATGATTTTATATTTTTTCAAAAACACGCCATTTTATGGGTTAACACTCACGCATTTTGCCAGATTTTTTTGCATAACCAAAAATTGATTTTTCTTGTCTATTAGCTTGAGGATATTGTATTATGATATACCAGAACAAAAACGGGTCAATTCATGGTTATATACTTATGATTTTGTATTTTTTCTAAAACACGTCATTTTGTGGGTTAACACTAACGCATTTTGCCAGATTTTTTTGCATAACCAAAAATTGATTTTTCTTGTCTATTAGCTTGAGGATATGGTATTATGGTATACCAGAACGAAAGCGGGTCAATTCGTGGTTATATACTTACGATTTCGTATTTTTTTCAAAAACGCACCATTTTGAGGGTTAACACTCACGCATTTTGCCAGATTTTTTTGCAGTACCAAAAATTGATTTTTTCTTGTCTATTAGCTTTTGAATATGGTATTATGATATACCAGAATGAAAACGGGTCAATTCGTGGTTATATACTTATGATTTTGTATTTTTTCAAAAACGCGTCCTTTTGTGGGTTAACGCTCACGCATTTTGCCAGATTTTTTTTGCAGAACCAAAAATTGATTTTTCTTGTCTAATAGCTTGAGTATATGGTATTTTGATATACCAGAACGAAAACGGGTCAATTCGTGGTTATATACTTACGATTTTGTATTTTTTCTAAAACGCGTCATTTTGTGGGTTAACACTCACGCATTTTGCCAGATTTTTTTGCAGAACCAAAAATTGATTTTTCTTGTCTATTAGCTTGAGGATATGGTATTTTAATATACCAGAACGTAAACGCGTCAATTCGTTCTTATATACTTATGATTTCGTATTTTTTTCAAAAACGCACCATAATGTGGGTTAACACTCACGCATTTTGCCAGATTTTTTTGCAGAACCAAAAATTGATTTTTTCTTGTCTATTAGCTTTTGAATATGGTATTATGATATACCAGAACGAAAACGGGTCAATTCGTGGTTATATACTTATGATTTTGTATTTTTTCAAAAACGCGTCCTTTTGTGGGTTAACGCTCACGCATTTTGCCAGATTTTTTTTGCAGAACCAAAAATTGATTTTTCTTGACTATTAGCTTGAGTATATGGTATTTTGATATACTAGAACGAAAACGGGTCAATTCGTGCTTATATACTTATGATTTCGTATTTTTTTCAAAAACGCACCATTTTGTGGGTTAACACTCACGCATTTTGCCAGATTTTTTTGCAGAAACAAAAATTTATTTTTCTTGTCTATTAGCTTGAGGATATGGTATTATGATATACCAGAATGAAAACGCGTCAATTCGTGGTTAAATACTTATGATTTTGTATTTTTTTCAAAAACGCGCCATTTTGTGGGTTAGCACTCACGCATTTTGCCAGATTTTTTTGCATAACGAAAAATTGATTTTTCTTGTCTATTAGCTTGAGGATATGGTATTTTGATATACCAGAAAAAAACGGGTCAATTCGTGGTTATATACTTACGATTTTGTATTTTTTCTAAAACGCATCATTTTGTGGGTTAACACTCACGCATTTTGCCAGATTTTTTTGCAGAACCAGAAATTTATTTTTCTTGTCTATTAGCTTGAGGATATGGTATTATGATATACCATAATGAAAACGGGTCAATTCGTGGTTATATACTTATGATTTTGAATTTTTTTCAAAAATGCACCATTTTGTGGGTTAACACTCACGCATTTTGCCAGATTTTTTTTGCAGAACCAAAAATTGATTTTTCTTGTCTATTAGCTTAAGGATATGGTATTATGATATACCAGAATGAAAACGCGTCAATTCGTGGTTAAATACTTATGATTTTATATTTTTTCAAAAACGCGCCATTTTGTTGGTTAACACTCACGCATTTTGCCAGATTTTTTTGCATAACCAAAAATTGATTTTTCTTGTCTATTAGCTTGAGGATATGGTATTATGATATACCAGAACGAAAAAGGGCCGATTCTTGGTTATATACTTATGATTTTTTATTTTTTCAAAAACGCGCCATTTTGTGGGTTAACACTCACGCATTTTGCCAGATTTTTTTGCACAACCAAAAATTGATTTTTCTTGTCTATTAGCTTGAGGATATGGTATTATGATATACCAGAACGAAAACGCGTCAATTCGAGGTTAAATACTTATGATTTTGTATTTTTTCAAAAATGTTCCATTTTGTGGGTTAACACTCACACATTTTGCCAGATTTTTTTGCATAACCAAAATTTGATTTTTCTTGTCTATTACCTTGAGGATATCGTATTATGATATATCAGAATGAAAACGGGTCAATTCGTGGTGGTATACTTATGATTTTGTATTTTTTCAAAAACGCGTCATTTTGTGGGTTAACACTCACGCATTGTGCCAGATTTTTTTGCATAACCAAAAATTTATTTTTCTTTTCTATTAGCTTGAGAATATTGTATTTTGATATACCAGAACGAAAACGGGTCAATTCGTGGTTATATACTTATGATTTTGTATTTTTTTCTAAAACGCGTCATTTGATGGCACTCACGCATTTTGCCAGATTTTTTTGCAGAACCAAAAATTGATTTTTCTTGTCTATTAGCTTGAGGATATGGTATTATTATATACCAGAACGAAAACGGGTCAATTCGTGGTTATATACTTATGATTTTGTATTTTTTCAAAAACGCGACATTTTGTGGGTTAACGCTCACGCATTTTGCCAGATTTTTTTTGCAGAACCAAAAATTGATTTTTCTTGTCTATTAGCTTGAGGATATGGTATTTTGATATACCAGAACAAAAACGGGTCAATTCGTGGTTATATACTTACGATTTTGTATTTTTTCTAAAACGCATCATTTTGTGGGTTAACACTCACGCATTTTGCCAGATTTTTTTGCAGAACCAGAAATTGATTTTTCTTGTCTATTAGCTTGAGGATATGGTATTATGATACACCATAATGAAAACGGGTCAATTCGTGGTTATATACTTATGATTTTGTATTTTTTTCTAAAACGCGTTATTTTGTGGGTTAACACTCACGCAATTTGCCAGATTTTTTTGCATAACCAGAAATTGATTTTTCTTGTCTATTTGCTTGAGGATATGGTATTATGATATACCAGAACGAAAACGGGTCAATTCGTGGTTATATACTTATGATTTTGTATTTTTTTCTAAAACGCGCCATTTTGTGGGTTAACACTCACGCATTTTGCCAGATTTTATTTGCAGAGCCAAAAATTAATTTTTCTTGTCTATTAGCTTGAGGATATGGTATTATGATATACCAGAATGAAAGCGGATCAATTCGTGGTTATATACTTATGATTTCGTATTTTTTTCAAAAACGCACCATTTTGTGGGTTAACACTCACGCATTTTGCTAGATTTTTTTGCACAACCAAAAATTGATTTTTCTTGTCTATTAGCTTGAGGATATGGTATTATGATATACCAGAACGAAAACGCGTCAATTCGAGGTTAAATACTTATGATTTTGTATTTTTTCAAAAATGTTCCATTTTGTGGGTTAACACTCACACATTTTGCCAGATTTTTTTGCATAACCAAAATTTGATTTTTCTTGTCTATTACCTTGAGGATATGGTATTATGATATATCAGAATGAAAATGGGTCAATTCGTGGTGGTATACTTATGATTTTGTATTTTTTCAAAAACGCGTCATTTTGTGGGTTAACACTCACGCATTTTGCCAGATTCTTTTGCATAACCAAAAATTTATTTTTCTTTTCTATTAGCTTGAGAATATTGTATTATGATATACCAGAACGAAAACGGGTCAATACGTGGTTATATACTTATGATTTTGTATTTTTTTCTAAAACGCGTCATTTTGTGGCACTCACGCATTTTGCCAGATTTTTTTGCAGAACCAAAAATTGATTTTTCTTGTCTATTAGCTTGAGGATATGGTATTATGATATACCAGAACGAAAACGGGTCAATTCGTGGTTATATACTTATGATTTTGTATTTTTTCAAAAACGCGACATTTTGTGGGTTAACGCTCACGCATTTTGCCAGATTTTTTTTGCAGAACCAAAAATGGATTTTTCTTGTCTATTAGCTTGAGGATATGGTATTTTGATATACCAGAACAAAAACGGGTCAATTCGTGGTTATATACTTACGATTTTGTATTTTTTCTAAAACGCATCATTTTGTGGGTTAACACTCACGCATTTTGCCAGATTTTTTTGCAGAACCAGAAATTGATTTTTCTTGTCTATTAGCTTGAGGATATGGTATTATGATATACCATAATGAAAACGGGTCAATTCGTGGTTATATACTTATGATTTTGTATTTTTTTCTAAAACGCGTTATTTTGTGGGTTAACACTCACGCAATTTGCCAGATTTTTTTGCATAACCAGAAATTGATTTTTCTTGTCTATTTGCTTGAGGATATGGTATTATGATATACCAGAACGAAAACGGGTCAATTCGTGGTTATATACTTATGATTTTGTATTTTTTTCTAAAACGCGCCATTTTGTGGGTTAACACTCACGCATTTTGCCAGATTTTTTTTGCAGAGCCAAAAATTAATTTTTCTTGTCTATTAGCTTGAGGATATGGTATTATGATATACCAGAATGAAAGCGGGTCAATTCGTGGTTATATACTTATGATTTCGTATTTTTTTCAAAAACGCACCATTTTGTGGGTTAACACTCACGCATTTTGCCAGATTTTTTTGCACAACCAAAAATTGATTTTTCTTGTCTATTAGCTTGAGGATATGGTATTATGATATACCAGAACAAAAACGCGTCAATTCGAGGTTAAATACTTATGATTTTGTATTTTTTCAAAAATGTTCCATTTTGTGGGTTAACACTCACACATTTTGCCAGATTTTTTTTGCATAACCAAAATTTGATTTTTCTTGTCTATTAGCTTAAGGATATGGTATTATGATATACCAGAATGAAAACGCGTCAATTCGTGGTTAAATACTTATGATTTTATATTTTTTCAAAAACGCGCCATTTTGTTGGTTAACACTCACGCATTTTGCCAGATTTTTTTGCATAACCAAAAATTGATTTTTCTTGTCTATTAGCTTGAGGATATGGTATTTTGATATACCAGAACTAAAACGGGTCAATTCGTGGTTATATACTTATGATTGTGTATTTTATTTTCTAAAACGCGTTATTTTGTGGGTTAACACTCACGCAATTTGCCAGATTTTTTTGCAAAACCAGAAATTGATTTTTCTTGTCTATTAGCTTGAGGATATGGTATTATGATATACCAGAATGAAAATTGGTCAATTCGTGGTTATATACTTATGATTTTGTATTTTTTTCTAAAACGCGTTATTTTGTGGGTTAACACTCACGCAATTTGCCAGATTTTTTTGCATAACCAGAAATTGATTTTTCTTGTCTATTTGCTTGAGGATATGGTATTATGATATACCAGAACGAAAACGGGTCAATTCGTGGTTATATACTTATGATTTTGTATTTTTTTCTAAAACGCGCCATTTTGTGGGTTAACACTCACGCATTTTGCCAGATTTTTTTTGCAGAGCCAAAAATTGATTTTTCTTGTCTATTAGCTTGAGGATATGTTATTATGATATACCAGAATGAAAGCGGGTCAATTCTTGGTTATATACTTATGATTTCGTATTTTTTTCAAAAACGCACCATTTTGTGGGTTAACACTCACGCATTTTGCCAGATTTTTTTGCACAACCAAAAATTGATTTTTCTTGTCTATTAGCTTGAGGATATGGTATTATGATATACCAGAACGAAAACGCGTCAATTCGAGGTTAAATACTTATGATTTTGTATTTTTTCAAAAATGTTCCATTTTGTGGGTTAACACTCACACATTTTGCCAGATTTTTTTGCATAACCAAAATTTGATTTTTCTTGTCTATTACCTTGAGGATATCGTATTATGATATATCAGAATGAAAACGGGTCAATTCGTGGTGGTATACTTATGATTTTGTATTTTTTCAAAAACGCGTCATTTTGTGGGTTAACACTCACGCATTGTGCCAGATTTTTTTGCATAACCAAAAATTTATTTTTCTTTTCTATTAGCTTGAGAATATTGTATTTTGATATACCAGAACGAAAACGGGTCAATTCGTGGTTATATACTTATGATTTTGTATTTTTTTCTAAAACGCGTCATTTGATGGCACTCACGCATTTTGCCAGATTTTTTTGCAGGACCAAAAATTGATTTTTCTTGTCTATTAGCTTGAGGATATGGTATTATTATATACCAGAACGAAAACGGGTCAATTCGTGGTTATATACTTATGATTTTGTATTTTTTCAAAAACGCGACATTTTGTGGGTTAACGCTCACGCATTTTGCCAGATTTTTTTTGCAGAACCAAAAATTGATTTTTCTTGTCTATTAGCTTGAGGATATGGTATTTTGATATACCAGAACAAAAACGGGTCAATTCGTGGTTATATACTTACGATTTTGTATTTTTTCTAAAACGCATCATTTTGTGGGTTAACACTCACGCATTTTGCCAGATTTTTTTGCAGAACCAGAAATTGATTTTTCTTGTCTATTAGCTTGAGGATATGGTATTATGATACACCATAATGAAAACGGGTCAATTCGTGGTTATATACTTATGATTTTGTATTTTTTTCTAAAACGCGTTATTTTGTGGGTTAACACTCACGCTTTTTGCCAGATTTTTTTGCAGAACCAAAAATTGATTTTTCTTTTCTATTAGCTTGAGGATATGGTATTTTGATATACCAGAACAAAAACGGGTCAATTCGTGGTTATATACTTATGATTGTGTATTTTATTTTCTAAAACGCGTTATTTTGTGGGTTAACACTCACGCAATTTGCCAGATTTTTTTGCATAACCAGAAATTGATTTTTCTTGTCTATTTGCTTGAGGATATGGTATTATGATATACCAGAACGAAAACGGGTCAATTCGTGGTTATATACTTATGATTTTGTATTTTTTTCTAAAACGCGCCATTTTGTGGGTTAACACTCACGCATTTTGCCAGATTTTTTTTGCAGAGCCAAAAATTGATTTTTCTTGTCTATTAGCTTGAGGATATGTTATTATGATATACCAGAATGAAAGCGGGTCAATTCTTGGTTATATACTTATGATTTCGTATTTTTTTCAAAAACGCACCATTTTGTGGGTTAACACTCACGCATTTTGCCAGATTTTTTTGCACAACCAAAAATTGATTTTTCTTGTCTATTAGCTTGAGGATATGGTATTATGATATACCAGAACGAAAACGCGTCAATTCGAGGTTAAATACTTATGATTTTGTATTTTTTCAAAAATGTTCCATTTTGTGGGTTAACACTCACACATTTTGCCAGATTTTTTTGCATAACCAAAATTTGATTTTTCTTGTCTATTACCTTGAGGATATCGTATTATGATATATCAGAATGAAAACGGGTCAATTCGTGGTGGTATACTTATGATTTTGTATTTTTTCAAAAACGCGTCATTTTGTGGGTTAACACTCACGCATTGTGCCAGATTTTTTTGCATAACCAAAAATTTATTTTTCTTTTCTATTAGCTTGAGAATATTGTATTTTGATATACCAGAACGAAAACGGGTCAATTCGTGGTTATATACTTATGATTTTGTATTTTTTTCTAAAACGCGTCATTTGATGGCACTCACGCATTTTGCCAGATTTTTTTGCAGAACCAAAAATTGATTTTTCTTGTCTATTAGCTTGAGGATATGGTATTATTATATACCAGAACGAAAACGGGTCAATTCGTGGTTATATACTTATGATTTTGTATTTTTTCAAAAACGCGACATTTTGTGGGTTAACGCTCACGCATTTTGCCAGATTTTTTTTGCAGAACCAAAAATTGATTTTTCTTGTCTATTAGCTTGAGGATATGGTATTTTGATATACCAGAACAAAAACGGGTCAATTCGTGGTTATATACTTACGATTTTGTATTTTTTCTAAAACGCATCATTTTGTGGGTTAACACTCACGCATTTTGCCAGATTTTTTTGCAGAACCAGAAATTGATTTTTCTTGTCTATTAGCTTGAGGATATGGTATTATGATACACCATAATGAAAACGGGTCAATTCGTGGTTATATACTTATGATTTTGTATTTTTTTCTAAAACGCGTTATTTTGTGGGTTAACACTCACGCAATTTGCCAGATTTTTTTGCATAACCAGAAATTGATTTTTCTTGTCTATTTGCTTGAGGATATGGTATTATGATATACCAGAACGAAAACGGGTCAATTCGTGGTTATATACTTATGATTTTGTATTTTTTTCTAAAACGCGCCATTTTGTGGGTTAACACTCACGTATTTTGCCAGATTTTTTTTGCAGAGCCAAAAATTGATTTTTCTTGTCTATTAGCTTGAGGATATGTTATTATGATATACCAGAATGAAAGCGGGTCAATTCTTGGTTATATACTTATGATTTCGTATTTTTTTCAAAAACGCACCATTTTGTGGGTTAACACTCACGCATTTTGCCAGATTTTTTTGCACAACCAAAAATTGATTTTTCTTGTCTATTAGCTTGAGGATATGGTATTATGATATATCAGAATGAAAATGGGTCAATTCGTGGTGGTATACTTATGATTTTGTATTTTTTCAAAAACGCGTCATTTTGTGGGTTAACACTCACGCATTTTGCCAGATTCTTTTGCATAACCAAAAATTTATTTTTCTTTTCTATTAGCTTGAGAATATTGTATTATGATATACCAGAACGAAAACGGGTCAATACGTGGTTATATACTTATGATTTTGTATTTTTTTCTAAAACGCGTCATTTTGTGGCACTCACGCATTTTGCCAGATTTTTTTGCAGAACCAAAAATTGATTTTTCTTGTCTATTAGCTTGAGGATATGGTATTATGATATACCAGAACGAAAACGGGTCAATTCGTGGTTATATACTTATGATTTTGTATTTTTTCAAAAACGCGACATTTTGTGGGTTAACGCTCACGCATTTTGCCAGATTTTTTTTGCAGAACCAAAAATTGATTTTTCTTGTCTATTAGCTTGAGGATATGGTATTTTGATATACCAGAACAAAAACGGGTCAATTCGTGGTTATATACTTACGATTTTGTATTTTTTCTAAAACGCATCATTTTGTGGGTTAACACTCACGCATTTTGCCAGATTTTTTTGCAGAACCGGAAATTGATTTTTCTTGTCTATTAGCTTGAGGATATGGTATTATGATATACCATAATGAAAACGGGTCAATTCGTGGTTATATACTTATGATTTTGTATTTTTTTCTAAAACGCGTTATTTTGTGGGTTAACACTCACGCAATTTGCCAGATTTTTTTGCATAACCAGAAATTGATTTTTCTTGTCTATTTGCTTGAGGATATGGTATTATGATATACCAGAACGAAAACGGGTCAATTCGTGGTTATATACTTATGATTTTGTATTTTTTTCTAAAACGCGCCATTTTGTGGGTTAACACTCACGCATTTTGCCAGATTTTTTTTGCAGAGCCAAAAATTAATTTTTCTTGTCTATTAGCTTGAGGATATGGTATTATGATATACCAGAATGAAAGCGGATCAATTCGTGGTTATATACTTATGATTTCGTATTTTTTTCAAAAACGCACCATTTTGTGGGTTAACACTCACGCATTTTGCCAGATTTTTTTGCACAACCAAAAATTGATTTTTCTTGTCTATTAGCTTGAGGATATGGTATTATGATATACCAGAACGAAAGCGCGTCAATTCGAGGTTAAATACTTATGATTTTGTATTTTTTCAAAAATGTTCCATTTTGTGGGTTAACACTCACACATTTTGCCAGATTTTTTTGCATAACCAAAATTTGATTTTTCTTGTCTATTACCTTGAGGATATGGTATTATGATATATCAGAATGAAAATGGGTCAATTCGTGGTGGTATACTTATGATTTTGTATTTTTTCAAAAACGCGTCATTTTGTGGGTTAACACTCACGCATTTTGCCAGATTCTTTTGCATAACCAAAAATTTATTTTTCTTTTCTATTAGCTTGAGAATATTGTATTATGATATACCAGAACGAAAACGGGTCAATACATGGTTATATACTTATGATTTTGTATTTTTTTCTAAAACGCGTCATTTTGTGGCACTCACGCATTTTGCCAGATTTTTTTGCAGAACCAAAAATTGATTTTTCTTGTCTATTAGCTTGAGGATATGGTATTATGATATACCTGAACGAAAACGGGTCAATTCGTAGTTATATACTTATGATTTTGTATTTTTTCAAAAACGCGACATTTTGTGGGTTAACGCTCACGCATTTTGCCAGATTTTTTTTGCAGAACCAAAAATTGATTTTTCTTGTCTATTAGCTTGAGGATATGGTATTTTGATATACCAGAACAAAAACGGGTCAATTCGTGGTTATATACTTACGATTTTGTATTTTTTCTAAAACGCATCATTTTGTGGGTTAACACTCACGCATTTTGCCAGATTTTTTTGCAGAACCAGAAATTGATTTTTCTTGTCTATTAGCTTGAGGATATGGTATTATGATATACCATAATGAAAACGGGTCAATTCGTGGTTATATACTTATGATTTTGTATTTTTTTCTAAAACGCGTTATTTTGTGGGTTAACACTCACGCAATTTGCCAGATTTTTTTGCATAACCAGAAATTGATTTTTCTTGTCTATTTGCTTGAGGATATGGTATTATGATATACCAGAACGAAAACGGGTCAATTCGTGGTTATATACTTATGATTTTGTATTTTTTTCTAAAACGCGCCATTTTGTGGGTTAACACTCACGCATTTTGCCAGATTTTTTTTGCAGAGCCAAAAATTAATTTTTCTTGTCTATTAGCTTGAGGATATGGTATTATGATATACCAGAATGAAAGCGGGTCAATTCGTGGTTATATACTTATGATTTCGTATTTTTTTCAAAAACGCACCATTTTGTGGGTTAACACTCACGCATTTTGCCAGATTTTTTTGCACAACCAAAAATTGATTTTTCTTGTCTATTAGCTTGAGGATATGGTATTATGATATACCAGAACGAAAACGCGTCAATTCGAGGTTAAATACTTATGATTTTGTATTTTTTCAAAAATGTTCCATTTTGTGGGTTAACACTCACACATTTTGCCAGATTTTTTTTGCATAACCAAAATTTGATTTTTCTTGTCTATTACCTTGAGGATATGGTATTATGATATATCAGAATGAAAATGGGTCAATTCGTGGTGGTATACTTATGATTTTGTATTTTTTCAAAAACGCGTCATTTTGTGGGTTAACACTCACGCATTTTGCCAGCTTCTTTTGCATAACCAAAAATTTATTTTTCTTTTCTATTAGCTTGAGAATATTGTATTATGATATACCAGAACGAAAACGGGTCAATACGTGGTTATATACTTATGATTTTGTATTTTTTTCTAAAACGCGTCATTTTGTGGCACTCACGCATTTTGCCAGATTTTTTTGCAGAACCAAAAATTGATTTTTCTTGTCTATTAGCTTGAGGATATGGTATTATGATATACCAGAACAAAAACGGGTCAATTCGTGGTTATATACTTATGATTTTGTATTTTTTCAAAAACGCGACATTTTGTGGGTTAACGCTCACGCATTTTGCCAGATTTTTTTTGCAGAACCAAAAATTGATTTTTCTTGTCTATTAGCTTGAGGATATGGTATTTTGATATACCAGAACAAAAACGGGTCAATTCGTGGTTATATACTTACGATTTTGTATTTTTTCTAAAACGCATCATTTTGTGGGTTAACACTCACGCATTTTGCCAGATTTTTTTGCAGAACCAGAAATTGATTTTTCTTGTCTATTAGCTTGAGGATATGGTATTATGATATACCATAATGAAAACGGGTCAATTCGTGGTTATATACTTATGATTTTGTATTTTTTTCAAAAACGCACCATTTTGTGGGTTAGCACTCACGCATTTTGCCAGATTTTTTTGCAGAACCAAAAATTGATTTTTCTTGTCTATTAGCTTGAGTATATGGTATTTTGATATACCAGAACGAAAACGAGTCAATTCGTGGTTATATACTTACGATTTTGTATTTTTTCTAAAACGCGTCATTTTGTGGGTTAACACTCACGCATTTTGCCAGATTTTTTTGCAGAACCAAAAATTGATTTTTCTTGTCTATTAGCTTGAGGATATGGTATTTTGATATACCAGAACAAAAACGGGTCAATTCGTGGTTATATACTTATGATTGTGTATTTTATTTTCTAAAACGTGTTATTTTGTGGGTTAACACTCACGCATTTTGCCAGATTTTTTTGCACAACCAAAAATTGATTTTTCTTGTCTATTAGCTTGAGGATATGGTATTATGATATACCAGAACGAAAACGCGTCAATTCGAGGTTAAATACTTATGATTTTGTATTTTTTCAAAAATGTTCCATTTTGTGGGTTAACACTCACACATTTTGCCAGATTTTTTTTGCATAACCAAAATTTGATTTTTCTTGTCTATTACCTTGAGGATATGGTATTATGATATATCAGAATGAAAATGGGTCAATTCGTGGTGGTATACTTATGATTTTGTATTTTTTCAAAAACGCGTCATTTTGTGGGTTAACACTCACGCATTTTGCCAGCTTCTTTTGCATAACCAAAAATTTATTTTTCTTTTCTATTAGCTTGAGAATATTGTATTATGATATACCAGAACGAAAACGGGTCAATACGTGGTTATATACTTATGATTTTGTATTTTTTTCTAAAACGCGTCATTTTGTGGCACTCACGCATTTTGCCAGATTTTTTTGCAGAACCAAAAATTGATTTTTCTTGTCTATTAGCTTGAGGATATGGTATTATGATATACCAGAACAAAAACGGGTCAATTCGTGGTTATATACTTATGATTTTGTATTTTTTCAAAAACGCGACATTTTGTGGGTTAACGCTCACGCATTTTGCCAGATTTTTTTTGCAGAACCAAAAATTGATTTTTCTTGTCTATTAGCTTGAGGATATGGTATTTTGATATACCAGAACAAAAACGGGTCAATTCGTGGTTATATACTTACGATTTTGTATTTTTTCTAAAACGCATCATTTTGTGGGTTAACACTCACGCATTTTGCCAGATTTTTTTGCAGAACCAGAAATTGATTTTTCTTGTCTATTAGCTTGAGGATATGGTATTATGATATACCATAATGAAAACGGGTCAATTCGTGGTTATATACTTATGATTTTGTATTTTTTTCAAAAACGCACCATTTTGTGGGTTAGCACTCACGCATTTTGCCAGATTTTTTTGCAGAACCAAAAATTGATTTTTCTTGTCTATTAGCTTGAGTATATGGTATTTTGATATACCAGAACGAAAACGAGTCAATTCGTGGTTATATACTTACGATTTTGTATTTTTTCTAAAACGCGTCATTTTGTGGGTTAACACTCACGCATTTTGCCAGATTTTTTTGCAGAACCAAAAATTGATTTTTCTTGTCTATTAGCTTGAGGATATGGTATTTTGATATACCAGAACAAAAACGGGTCAATTCGTGGTTATATACTTATGATTGTGTATTTTATTTTCTAAAACGTGTTATTTTGTGGGTTAACACTCACGCAATTTGCCAGATTTTTTTGCAGAACCAGAAATTGATTTTTCTTGTCTATTAGCTTGAGGATATGGTATTTATATATACCATAATGAAAACGGGTCAATTCGTGGTTATATACTTATGATTTTGTATTTTTTTCAAAAACACACCATTTTGTGGGTTAACACTCACGCATTTTGCCAGTTTTTTTGCAGAACCAAAAATTGATTTTTCTTGTCTATTAGCTTAAGGATATGGTATTATGATATACCAAAATGAAAACGCGTCAATTCGTGGTTAAATACTTATGATTTTATATTTTTTCAAAAACGCGCCATTTTGTGGGTTAACACTCACGCATTTTGCCAGATTTTTTTGCATAACCAAAAATTGATTTTTCTTGTCTATTAGCTTGAGGATATTGTATTATGATATACCAGAACAAAACGGGTCAATTCATGGTTATATACTTATGATTTTGTATTTTTTCTAAAACACGTCATTTTGTGGGTTAACACTAACGCATTTTGCTAGATTTTTTTGCATAACCAAAAATTGATTTTTCTTGTCTATTAGCTTGAGGATATGGTATTATGGTATACCAGAACGAAAGCGGGTCAATTCGTGGTTATATACTTACGATTTCGTATTTTTTTCAAAAACGCACCATTTTGAGGGTTAACACTCACGCATTTTGCCAGATTTTTTTGCAGAACCAAAAATTGATTTTTTCTTTTCTATTAGCTTTTGAATATGGTATTATGATATACCAGAACGAAAACGGGTCAATTCGTGGTTATATACTTATGATTTTGTATTTTTTCAAAAACGAGTCCTTTTGTGGGTTAACGCTCACGCAGTTTGCCAGATTTTTTTTGCATAACCAAAAATTGATTTTTCTTGTCTATTAGCTTGAGTATATGGTATTTTGATATACCAGAACGAAAACGGTTCAATTCGTGGTTATATACTTACGATTTTGTATTTTTTCTAAAACGCGTCATTTTGTGGGTTAACACTCACGCTTTTTGCCAGATTTTTTTGCAGAATCAAAAATTGATTTTTCTTGTCTATTAGCTTGAGGATATGGTATTTTGATATACCAGAACGTAAACGGGTCAATTCGTGCTTATATACTTATGATTTCGTATTTTTTTCAAAAACGCACCATTTTGTGGGTTAACACTCACGCATTTTGCCAGATTTTTTTGCAGAAACAAAAATTGATTTTTCTTGTCTATTAGCTTGAGGATATGGTATTATGATATACCAGAATGAAAACGCGTCAATTCGTGGTTAAATACTTATGATTTTGTATTTTTTCAAAAACGCGCCATTTTGTGGGTTAACACTCACGCATTTTTCCAGATTTTTTTGCATAACCAAAAATTGATTTTTCTTGTCTATTAGCTTGAGGATATGGTATTTTGATATACCAGAACAAAAACAGGTCAATTCGTGGTTATATACTTATGATTTTGTATTTTTTTTTCTAAAACGTGTTATTTTGTGGGTTAACACTCACGCAATTTGCCAGATTTTTTTGCAGAACCAGAAATTGATTTTTCTTGTCTTTTAGCTTGAGGATATGGTATTATGATATACCATAATGAAAACGGGTCAATTCGTGGTTATATACTTATGATTTTGTATTTTTTTCAAAAACACACCATTTTGTGGGTTAACACTCACGCATTTTGCCAGATTTTTTTGCAGAACCAAAAATTGATTTTTCTTGTCTATTAGCTTAAGGATATGGTATTATGATATACCAGAATGAAAACGCGTCAATTCGTGGTTAAATACTTATGATTTTATATTTTTTCAAAAACGCGCCATTTTGTGGGTTAACACTCATGCATTTTGCCAGATTTTTTTGCATAACCAAAAATTGATTTTTCTTGTCTATTAGCTTGTGGATATGGTATTTTGATATACCAGAACAAAAACGGGTCAATTCGTGGTTATATACTTATGATTGTGTATTTTATTTTCTAAAACGCGTCATTTTGTGGGTTAACACACTCACGCATTTTGCCAGATTTTTTTGCAGAACCAAAAATTGATTTTTCTTGTCTATTAGCTTGAGGATATGGTATTATGATATACCAAAACGAAAACGGGTCAATTTGTGGTTAATACTTATGATTTTGTATTTTTTCAAAAACGTGCCATTTTGTGGGTTAACACTCACGCATTTTACCAGATTTTTTTGCGGAACCAAAAATTCATTTTTCTTGTCTATTAGCTTTTGGATATGGTATTATGATATACCAGAACGAAAACGGGTCAATTCGTGGTTATATACTTATGATTTTGTATTTTTTTCTAAAACGCGCCATTTAGTGGTAACACTCACGCATTTTGCCAGATTTTTTTTGCAGAGCCAAAAATTGATTTTTCTTGTCTATTAGCTTGAGGATATGGTATTATGATATACCAGAATAAAAGCGGGTCAATTCGTGGTGATATACTTATGATTTCGTATTTTTTTCAAAAACGCACCATTTTGTGGGTTAACACTCACGCAATTTGCCAGATTTTTTTTGCACAACCAAAAATTGATTTTTCTTGTCTATTAGCTTGAGGATATGGTATTATGATATACCAGAATGAAAACGCGTCAATTCGAGGTTAAATACTTATGATTTTGTATTTTTTCAAAAATGTTCCATTTTGTGGGTTAACACTCACACATTTTGCCAGATTTTTTTGCATAACCAAAATTTGATTTTTCTTGTCTATTACCTTGAGGATATGGTATTATGATATATCAGAATGAAAACGGGTCAATTCGTGGTGGTATACTTATGATTTTGTATTTTTTCAAAAACGCGTCATTTTGTGGGTTAACACTCACGCATTTTGCCAGATTTTTTTGCATAACCAAAAATTTATTTTTCTTTTCTATTAGCTTGAGAATATTGTATTATGATATACCAGAATGAAAACGGGTCAATTCGTGGTTATATACTTATGATTTTGTATTTTTTTCTAAAACGCGTCATTTTGTGGCACTCACGCATTTTGCCAGATTTTTTTGCAAAACCAAAAATTGATTTTTCTTGTCTATTAGCTTGAGGATATGGTATTATGATATACCAGAACGAAAACGGGTCAATTCGTGGTTATATACTTATGATTTTGTATTTTTTCAAAAACGCGACATTTTGTGGGTTAACGCTCACGCATTTTGCCAGATTTTTTTCGCAGAACAAAAAATTGATTTTTCTTGTCTATTAGCTTGAGGATATGGTAATTTGATATACCAGAACAAAAACGGGTCAATTCGTGGTTATATACTTACGATTTTGTATTTTTTCTAAAACGCATCATTTTGTGGGTTAACACTCACGCATTTTGCCAGATTTTTTTGCAGAACCAGAAATTGATTTTTCTTGTCTATTAGCTTGAGGATATGGTATTATGATATACCATAATGAAAACGGGTCGATTCGTGATTATATACTTATGATTTTGTATTTTTTTCAAAAACGCACCATTTTGTGGGTTAACACTCACGCATTTTGCCAGATTTTTTTTGCAGAACCAAAAATTGATTTTTCTTGTCTATTAGCTTAAGGATATGGTATTATGATATACCAGAATGAAAACGCGTCAATTCGTGGTTAAATACTTATGATTTTATATTTTTTCAAAAACGCGTCATTTTGTTGGTTAACACTCACGCATTTTGCCAGATTTTTTTGCATAACCAAAAATTGATTTTTCTTGTCTATTAGCTTGAGGATATGGTATTTTGATATACCAGAACAAAAACGGGTCAATTCGTGGTTATATACTTATGATTTTGTATTTTTTTTTCTAAAACGTGTTATTTTGTGGGTTAACACTCACGCAATTTGCCAGATTTTTTTACAGAACCAGAAATTGATTTTTCTTGTCTATTAGCTTGAGGATATGGTATTATGATATACCATAATGAAAACGGGTCAATTCGTGGTTATATTTTTATGATTTTGTATTTTTTTCAAAAACGCACCATTTTGTGGGTTAACACTCACGCATTTTGCCAGATTTTTTTGCAGAACCAAAAATTGATTTTTCTTTTCTATTAGCTTGAGGATATGGTATTTTGATATACCAGAACAAAAACGGGTCATTTCGTGGTTATATACTTATGATTGTGTATTTTATTTTCTAAAACGCGTTATTTTGTGGGTTAACACTCACGCAATTTGCCAGATTTTTTTGCAAAACCAGAAATTGATTTTTCTTGTCTATTAGCTTGAGGATATGGTATTATGATATACCAGAATGAAAACGGGTCAATTCGTGGTTATATACTTATGATTTTGTATTTTTTTCTAAAACACGTTATTTTGTGGGTTAACACTCACGCAATTTGCCAGATTTTTTTGCATGACCAGAAATTGATTTTTCTTGTCTATTTGCTTGAGGATATGGTATTATGATATACCAGAACGAAAACGGGTCAATTCGTGGTTATATACTTATGATTTTGTATTTTTTTCTAAAACGCGCCATTTTGTGGGTTAACACTCACGCATTTTGCCAGATTTTTTTTGCATAGCCAAAAATTGATTTTTCTTGTCTATTAGCTTGAGGATATGGTATTATGATATACCAGAATGAAAGCGGGTCAATTCGTGGTTATATACTTACGATTTTGTATTTTGTCTAAAACGCATCATTTTGTGGGTTAACACTCACGCATTTTGCCAGATTTTTTTGCAGAACCAGAAATTGATTTTTCTTGTCTATTAGCTTGAGGATATGGTATTATGATATACCATAATGAAAATGGGTCAATTCGTGGTTATATTTTTATGATTTTGTATTTTTTTCAAAAACACACCATTTTGTGGGTTAACACTCACGCATTTTGCCAGATTTTTTTGCAGAACCAAAAATTGATTTTTCTTGTCTATTAGCTTAAGGATATGGTATTATGATATACCAGAATGAAAACGCGTCAATTCGTGGTTAAATACTTATGATTTTATATTTTTTCAAAAACGCGCCATTTTGTGGGTTAACACTCACGCATTTTGCCAGATTTTTTTGCATAACCAATAATTGATTTTTCTTGTATATTAGCTTGAGGATATGGTATTTTGATATACCAGAATAAAAACGGGTCAATTCGTGGTTATATACTTATGATTTTGTATTTTTTTTCTAAAACGTGTTATTTTGTGGGTTAACACTCACGCAATTTGCCAGATTTTTTTACAGAACCAGAAATTGATTTTTCTTGTCTATTAGCTTGAGGATATGGTATTATGATATACCAAAACGAAAACGGGTCAATTTGTGGTTAATACTTATGATTTTGTATTTTTTCAAAAACGTGCCATTTTGTGGGTTAACACTCACGCATTTTACCAGATTTTTTTGCGGAACCAAAAATTCATTTTTCTTGTCTATTAGCTTTTGGATATGGTATTATGATATACCAGAACGAAAACGGGTCAATTCGTGGTTATATACGTATGATTTTGTATTTTTTTCTAAAACGCGCCATTTAGTGGGTTAACACTCACGCATTTTGCCAGATTTTTTTTGCAGAGCCAAAAATTGATTTTTCTTGTCTATTAGCTTGAGGATATGGTATTATGATATACCAGAATAAAAGCGGGTCAATTCGTGGTGATATACTTATGATTTCGTATTTTTTTCAAAAAAGCACCATTTTGTGGGTTAACACTCACGCAATTTGCCAGATTTTTTTGCACAACCAAAAATTGATTTTTCTTGTCTATTAGCTTGAGGATATGGTATTTTGATATACCAGAACAAAAACGGGTCAATTCGTGGTTATATACTTACGATTTTGTATTTTTTCTAAAACGCATCATTTTGTGGGTTAACACTCACGCATTTTGCCAGATTTTTTTGCAGAACCAGAAATTGATTTTTCTTGTCTATTAGCTTGAGGATATGGTATTATGATATACCATAATGAAAACGGGTCAATTCGTGGTTATATACTTATGATTTTGTATTTTTTTCAAAAACGCACCATTTTGTGGGTTAGCACTCACGCATTTTGCCAGATTTTTTTGCAGAACCAAAAATTGATTTTTCTTGTCTATTAGCTTGAGTATATGGTATTTTGATATACCAGAACGAAAACGAGTCAATTCGTGGTTATATACTTACGATTTTGTATTTTTTCTAAAACGCGTCATTTTGTGGGTTAACACTCACGCATTTTGCCAGATTTTTTTGCAGAACCAAAAATTGATTTTTCTTGTCTATTAGCTTGAGGATATGGTATTTTGATATACCAGAACAAAAACGGGTCAATTCGTGGTTATATACTTATGATTGTGTATTTTATTTTCTAAAACGTGTTATTTTGTGGGTTAACACTCACGCAATTTGCCAGATTTTTTTGCAGAACCAGAAATTGATTTTTCTTGTCTATTAGCTTGAGGATATGGTATTTATATATACCATAATGAAAACGGGTCAATTCGTGGTTATATACTTATGATTTTGTATTTTTTTCAAAAACACACCATTTTGTGGGTTAACACTCACGCATTTTGCCAGTTTTTTTGCAGAACCAAAAATTGATTTTTCTTGTCTATTAGCTTAAGGATATGGTATTATGATATACCAAAATGAAAACGCGTCAATTCGTGGTTAAATACTTATGATTTTATATTTTTTCAAAAACGCGCCATTTTGTGGGTTAACACTCACGCATTTTGCCAGATTTTTTTGCATAACCAAAAATTGATTTTTCTTGTCTATTAGCTTGAGGATATTGTATTATGATATACCAGAACAAAACGGGTCAATTCATGGTTATATACTTATGATTTTGTATTTTTTCTAAAACACGTCATTTTGTGGGTTAACACTAACGCATTTTGCTAGATTTTTTTGCATAACCAAAAATTGATTTTTCTTGTCTATTAGCTTGAGGATATGGTATTATGGTATACCAGAACGAAAGCGGGTCAATTCGTGGTTATATACTTACGATTTCGTATTTTTTTCAAAAACGCACCATTTTGAGGGTTAACACTCACGTATTTTGCCAGATTTTTTTGCAGAACCAAAAATTGATTTTTTCTTTTCTATTAGCTTTTGAATATGGTATTATGATATACCAGAACGAAAACGGGTCAATTCGTGGTTATATACTTATGATTTTGTATTTTTTCAAAAACGAGTCCTTTTGTGGGTTAACGCTCACGCAGTTTGCCAGATTTTTTTTGCATAACCAAAAATTGATTTTTCTTGTCTATTAGCTTGAGTATATGGTATTTTGATATACCAGAACGAAAACGGTTCAATTCGTGGTTATATACTTACGATTTTGTATTTTTTCTAAAACGCGTCATTTTGTGGGTTAACACTCACGCATTTTGCCAGATTTTTTTGCAGAATCAAAAATTGATTTTTCTTGTCTATTAGCTTGAGGATATGGTATTTTGATATACCAGAACGTAAACGGGTCAATTCGTGCTTATATACTTATGATTTCGTATTTTTTTCAAAAACGCACCATTTTGTGGGTTAACACTCACGCATTTTGCCAGATTTTTTTGCAGAAACAAAAATTGATTTTTCTTGTCTATTAGCTTGAGGATATGGTATTATGATATACCAGAATGAAAACGCGTCAATTCGTGGTTAAATACTTATGATTTTGTATTTTTTCAAAAACGCGCCATTTTGTGGGTTAACACTCACGCATTTTTCCAGATTTTTTTGCATAACCAAAAATTGATTTTTCTTGTCTATTAGCTTGAGGATATGGTATTTTGATATACCAGAACAAAAACGGGTCAATTCGTGGTTATATACTTATGATTTTGTATTTTTTTTTCTAAAACGTGTTATTTTGTGGGTTAACACTCACGCAATTTGCCAGATTTTTTTGCAGAACCAGAAATTGATTTTTCTTGTCTTTTAGCTTGAGGATATGGTATTATGATATACCATAATGAAAACGGGTCAATTCGTGGTTATATACTTATGATTTTGTATTTTTTTCAAAAACACACCATTTTGTGGGTTAACACTCACGCATTTTGCCAGATTTTTTTGCAGAACCAATAATTGATTTTTCTTGTCTATTAGCTTAAGGATATGGTATTATGATATACCAGAATGAAAACGCGTCAATTCGTGGTTAAATACTTATGATTTTATATTTTTTCAAAAACGCGCCATTTTGTGGGTTAACACTCATGCATTTTGCCAGATTTTTTTGCATAACCAAAAATTGATTTTTCTTGTCTATTAGCTTGTGGATATGGTATTTTGATATACCAGAACAAAAACGGGTCAATTCGTGGTTATATACTTATGATTGTGTATTTTATTTTCTAAAACGCGTCATTTTGTGGGTTAACACACTCACGCATTTTGCCAGATTTTTTTGCAGAACCAAAAATTGATTTTTCTTGTCTATTAGCTTGAGGATATGGTATTATGATATACCAAAACGAAAACGGGTCAATTTGTGGTTAATACTTATGATTTTGTATTTTTTCAAAAACGTGCCATTTTGTGGGTTAACACTCACGCATTTTACCAGATTTTTTTGCGGAACCAAAAATTCATTTTTCTTGTCTATTAGCTTTTGGATATGGTATTATGATATACCAGAACGAAAACGGGTCAATTCGTGGTTATATACTTATTATTTTGTATTTTTTTCTAAAACGCGCCATTTAGTGGGTTAACACTCACGCATTTTGCCAGATTTTTTTTGCAGAGCCAAAAATTGATTTTTCTTGTCTATTAGCTTGAGGATATGGTATTATGATATACCAGAATAAAAGCGGGTCAATTCGTGGTGATATACTTATGATTTCGTATTTTTTTCAAAAACGCACCATTTTGTGGGTTAACACTCACGCAATTTGCCAGATTTTTTTGCACAACCAAAAATTGATTTTTCTTGTCTATTAGCTTGAGGATATGGTATTATGATATACCAGAATGAAAACGCGTCAATTCGAGGTTAAATACTTATGATTTTGTATTTTTTCAAAAATGTTCCATTTTGTGGGTTAACACTCACACATTTTGCCAGATTTTTTTGCATAACCAAAATTTGATTTTTCTTGTCTATTACCTTGAGGATATGGTATTATGATATATCAGAATGAAAACGGGTCAATTCGTGGTGGTATACTTATGATTTTGTATTTTTTCAAAAACGCGTCATTTTGTGGGTTAACACTCACGCATTTTGCCAGATTTTTTTGCATAACCAAAAATTTATTTTTCTTTTCTATTAGCTTGAGAATATTGTATTATGATATACCAGAATGAAAACGGGTCAATTCGTGGTTATATACTTATGATTTTGTATTTTTTTCTAAAACGCGTCATTTTGTGGCACTCACGCATTTTGCCAGATTTTTTTGCAAAACCAAAAATTGATTTTTCTTGTCTATTAGCTTGAGGATATGGTATTATGATATACCAGAACGAAAATGGGTCAATTCGTGGTTATATACTTATGATTTTGTATTTTTTCAAAAACGCGACATTTTGTGGGTTAACGCTCACGCATTTTGCCAGATTTTTTTCGCAGAACAAAAAATTGATTTTTCTTGTCTATTAGCTTGAGGATATGGTAATTTGATATACCAGAACAAAAACGGGTCAATTCGTGGTTATATACTTACGATTTTGTATTTTTTCTAAAACGCATCATTTTGTGGGATAACACTCACGCATTTTGCCAGATTTTTTTGCAGAAGAACCAGAAATTGATTTTTCTTGTCTATTAGCTTGAGGATATGGTATTATGATATACCATAATGAAAACGGGTCGATTCGTGATTATATACTTATGATTTTGTATTTTTTTCAAAAACGCACCATTTTGTGGGTTAACACTCACGCATTTTGCCAGATTTTTTTTGCAGAACCAAAAATTGATTTTTCTTGTCTATTAGCTTAAGGATATGGTATTATGATATACCAGAATGAAAACGCGTCAATTCGTGGTTAAATACTTATGATTTTATATTTTTTCAAAAACGCGTCATTTTGTTGGTTAACACTCACGCATTTTGCCAGATTTTTTTGCATAACCAAAAATTGATTTTTCTTGTCTATTAGCTTGAGGATATGGTATTTTGATATACCAGAACAAAAACGGGTCAATTCGTGGTTATATACTTATGATTTTGTATTTTTTTTCTAAAACGTGTTATTTTGTGGGTTAACACTCACGGAATTTGCCAGATTTTTTTACAGAACCAGAAATTGATTTTTCTTGTCTATTAGCTTGAGGATATGGTATTATGATATACCATAATGAAAACGGGTCAATTCGTGGTTATATTTTTATGATTTTGTATTTTTTTCAAAAACGCACCATTTTGTGGGTTAACACTCACGCATTTTGCCAGATTTTTTTGCAGAACCAAAAATTGATTTTTCTTTTCTATTAGCTTGAGGATATGGTATTTTGATATACCAGAACAAAAACGGGTCATTTCGTGGTTATATACTTATGATTGTGTATTTTATTTTCTAAAACGCGTTATTTAGTGGGTTAACACTCACGCAATTTGCCAGATTTTTTTGCAAAACCAGAAATTGATTTTTCTTGTCTATTAGCTTGAGGATATGGTATTATGATATACCAGAATGAAAACGGGTCAATTCGTGGTTATATACTTATGATTTTGTATTTTTTTCTAAAACACGTTATTTTGTGGGTTAACACTCACGCAATTTGCCAGATTTTTTTGCATAACCAGAAATTGATTTTTCTTGTCTATTTGCTTGAGGATATGGTATTATGATATACCAGAACGAAAACGGGTCAATTCGTGGTTATATACTTATGATTTTGTATTTTTTTCTAAAACGCGCCATTTTGTGGGTTAACACTCACGCATTTTGCCAGATTTTTTTTGCATAGCCAAAAATTGATTTTTCTTGTCTATTAGCTTGAGGATATGGTATTATGATATACCAGAATGAAAGCGGGTCAATTCGTGGTAATATACTTACGATTTTGTATTTTGTCTAAAACGCATCATTTTGTGGGTTAACACTCACGCATTTTGCCAGATTTTTTTGCAGAACCAGAAATTGATTTTTCTTGTCTATTAGCTTGAGGATATGGTATTATGATATACCATAATGAAAATGGGTCAATTCGTGGTTATATTTTTATGATTTTGTATTTTTTTCAAAAACACACCATTTTGTGGGTTAACACTCACGCATTTTGCCAGATTTTTTTGCAGAACCAAAAATTGATTTTTCTTGTCTATTAGCTTAAGGATATGGTATTATGATATACCAGAATGAAAACGCGTCAATTCGTGGTTAAATACTTATGATTTTATATTTTTTCAAAAACGCGCCATTTTGTGGGTTAACACTCACGCATTTTGCCAGATTTTTTTGCATAACCAATAATTGATTTTTCTTGTCTATTAGCTTGAGGATATGGTATTTTGATATACCAGAATAAAAACGGGTCAATTCGTGGTTATATACTTATGATTTTGTATTTTTTTTCTAAAACGTGTTATTTTGTGGGTTAACACTCACGCAATTTGCCAGATTTTTTTACAGAACCAGAAATTGATTTTTCTTGTCTATTAGCTTGAGGATATGGTATTATGATATACCAAAACGAAAACGGGTCAATTTGTGGTTAATACTTATGATTTTGTATTTTTTCAAAAACGTGCCATTTTGTGGGTTAACACTCACGCATTTTACCAGATTTTTTTGCGGAACCAAAAATTCATTTTTCTTGTCTATTAGCTTTTGGATATGGTATTATGATATACCAGAACGAAAACGGGTCAATTCGTGGTTATATACGTATGATTTTGTATTTTTTTCTAAAACGCGCCATTTAGTGGGTTAACACTCACGCATTTTGCCAGATTTTTTTTGCAGAGCCAAAAATTGATTTTTCTTGTCTATTAGCTTGAGGATATGGTATTATGATATACCAGAATAAAAGCGGGTCAATTCGTGGTGATATACTTATGATTTCGTATTTTTTTCAAAAACGCACCATTTTGTGGGTTAACACTCACGCAATTTGCCAGATTTTTTTGCACAACCAAAAATTGATTTTTCTTGTCTATTAGCTTGAGGATATGGTATTATGATATACCAGAACGAAAACGCGTCAATTCGAGGTTAAATACTTATGATTTTGTATTTTTTCAAAAATGTTCCATTTTGTGGGTTAACACTCACACATTTTGTCAGATTTTTTTGCATAACCAAAATTTGATTTTTCTTGTCTATTACCTTGAGGATATGGTATTATGATATATCAGAATGAAAACGGGTCAATTCGTGGTGGTATACTTATGATTTTGTATTTTTTCAAAAACGCGTCATTTTGTGGGTTAACACTCACGCATTGTGCCAGATTTTTTTGCATAACCAAAAATTGATTTTTCTTGTCTATTAGCTTGAGGATATGGTATTTTGATATACCGGAACAAAAACAGGTCAATTCGTGGTTATATACTTATGATTTTGTATTTTTTTTTCTAAAACGTGTTATTTTGTGGGTTAACACTCACGCAATTTGCCAGATTTTTTTGCAGAACCAGAAATTGATTTTTCTTGTCTATTAGCTTGAGGATATGGTATTATGATATACCATAATAAAAACAGGTCAATTCGTGGTTATATTCTTATGATTTTGTATTTTTTTCAAAAACGCACCATTTTGTGGGTTAACACTCACGCATTTTGCCAGATTTTTTTGCAGAACCAAAAATTGATTTTTCTTGTCTATTAGCTTAAGGATATGGTATTATGATATACCAGAATGAAAACGCGACAATTCGTGGTTAAATACTTATGATTTTATATTTTTTCAAAAACGCGCCATTTTGTGGGTTAACACTCACGCATTTTGCCAGATTTTTTTGCATAACCAAAAATTGATTTTTCTTGTCTATTAGCTTGAGGATATGGTATTTTGATATACCAGAACAAAAACGGGTCAATTCGTGGTTATATACTTATGATTGTGTATTTTATTTTCTAAAACGCGTCATTTTGTGGGTTAACACAGTCACGCATTTTGCCAGATTTTTTTGCAGAACCAAAAATTGATTTTTCTTGTCTATTAGCTTGAGGATATGGTATTATGATATACCAAAACGAAAACGGGTCAATTTGTGGTTAATACTTATGATTTTGAATTTTTTCAAAAACGTGCCATTTTGTGGGTTAACACTCACGCATTTTACCAGATTTTTTTGCGGAACCAAAAATTCATTTTTCTTGTCTATTAGCTTTTGGATATGGTATTATGATATACCAGAACGAAAACGCGTCAATTCGAGGTTAAATACTTATGATTTTGTATTTTTTCAAAAATGTTCCATTTTGTGGGTTAACACTCACACATTTTGTCAGATTTTTTTGCATAACCAAAATTTGATTTTTCTTGTCTATTACCTTGAGGATATGGTATTATGATATATCAGAATGAAAACGGGTCAATTCGTGGTGGTATACTTATGATTTTGTATTTTTTCAAAAACGCGTCATTTTGTGGGTTAACACTCACGCATTGTGCCAGATTTTTTTGCATAACCAAAAATTTATTTTTCTTTTCTATTAGCTTGAGAATATTGTATTATGATATACCAGAACGAAAACGGGTCAATTCGTGGTTATATACTTATGATTTTGTATTTTTTTCTAAAACGCGTCATTTTGTGGCACTCACGCATTTTGCCAGATTTTTTTGCAGAACCAAAAATTGATTTTTCTTGTCTATTAGCTTGAGGATATGGTATTATGATATACCAGAACGAAAACGGGTCAATTCGTGGTTATATACTTATGATTTTGTATTTTTTCAAAAACGCGACATTTTGTGGGTTAACGCTCACGCATTTTGCCAGATTTTTTTCGCAGAACCAAAAATTGATTTTTCTTGTCTATTAGCTTGAGGATATGGTAATTTGATATACCAGAAAAAAACGGGTCAATTCGTGGTTATATACTTACGATTTTGTATTTTTTCTAAAACGCATCATTTTGTCGGTTAACACTCACGCATTTTGCCAGATTTTTTTGCAGAACCAGAAATTTATTTTTCTTGTCTATTAGCTTGAGGATATGGTATTATGATATACCATAATGAAAACGGGTCAATTCGTGGTTATATACTTATGATTTTGAATTTTTTTCAAAAATGCACCATTTTGTGGGTTAACACTCACGCATTTTGCCAGATTTTTTTTGCAGAACCAAAAATTGATTTTTCTTGTCTATTAGCTTAAGGATATGGTATTATGATATACCAGAATGAAAACGCGTCAATTCGTGGTTAAATACTTATGATTTTATATTTTTTCAAAAACGCGCCATTTTGTTGGTTAACACTCACGCATTTTGCCAGATTTTTTTGCATAACCAAAAATTGATTTTTCTTGTCTATTAGCTTGAGGATATGGTATTATGATATACCAGAACGAAAAAGGGCCGATTCGTGGTTATATACTTATGATTTTTTATTTTTTCAAAAACGCGCCATTTTGTGGGTTAACACTCACGCATTTTGCCAGATTTTTTTGCACAACCAAAAATTGATTTTTCTTGTCTATTAGCTTGAGGATATGGTATTATGATATACCAGAATGAAAACGCGTCAATTCGAGGTTAAATACTTATGATTTTGTATTTTTTCAAAAATGTTCCATTTTGTGGGTTAACACTCACACATTTTGCCAGATTTTTTTGCATAACCAAAATTTGATTTTTCTTGTCTATTACCTTGAGGATATCGTATTATGATATATCAGAATGAAAACGGGTCAATTCGTGGTGGTATACTTATGATTTTGTATTTTTTCAAAAACGCGTCATTTTGTGGGTTAACACTCACGCATTGTGCCAGATTTTTTTGCATAACCAAAAATTTATTTTTCTTTTCTATTAGCTTGAGAATATTGTATTTTGATATACCAGAACGAAAACGGGTCAATTCGTGGTTATATACTTATGATTTTGTATTTTTTTCTAAAACGCGTCATTTGATGGCACTCACGCATTTTGCCAGATTTTTTTGCAGAACCAAAAATTGATTTTTCTTGTCTATTAGCTTGAGGATATGGTATTATTATATACCAGAACGAAAACGGGTCAATTCGTGGTTATATACTTATGATTTTGTATTTTTTCAAAAACGCGACATTTTGTGGGTTAACGCTCACGCATTTTGCCAGATTTTTTTTGCAGAACCAAAAATTGATTTTTCTTGTCTATTAGCTTGAGGATATGGTATTTTGATATACCAGAACAAAAACGGGTCAATTCGTGGTTATATACTTACGATTTTGTATTTTTTCTAAAACGCATCATTTTGTGGGTTAACACTCACGCATTTTGCCAGATTTTTTTGCAGAACCAGAAATTGATTTTTCTTGTCTATTAGCTTGAGGATATGGTATTATGATACACCATAATGAAAACGGGTCAATTCGTGGTTATATACTTATGATTTTGTATTTTTTTTCTAAAACGCGTTATTTTGTGGGTTAACACTCACGCAATTTGCCAGATTTTTTTGCATAACCAGAAATTGATTTTTCTTGTCTATTTGCTTGAGGATATGGTATTATGATATACCAGAACGAAAACGGGTCAATTCGTGGTTATATACTTATGATTTTGTATTTTTTTCTAAAACGCGCCATTTTGTGGGTTAACACTCACGCATTTTGCCAGATTTTATTTGCAGAGCCAAAAATTAATTTTTCTTGTCTATTAGCTTGAGGATATGGTATTATGATATACCAGAATGAAAGCGGATCAATTCGTGGTTATATACTTATGATTTCGTATTTTTTTCAAAAACGCACCATTTTGTGGGTTAACACTCACGCATTTTGCTAGATTTTTTTGCACAACCAAAAATTGATTTTTCTTGTCTATTAGCTTGAGGATATGGTATTATGATATACCAGAACGAAAACGCGTCAATTCGAGGTTAAATACTTATGATTTTGTATTTTTTCAAAAATGTTCCATTTTGTGGGTTAACACTCACACATTTTGCCAGATTTTTTTGCATAACCAAAATTTGATTTTTCTTGTCTATTACCTTGAGGATATGGTATTATGATATATCAGAATGAAAATGGGTCAATTCGTGGTGGTATACTTATGATTTTGTATTTTTTCAAAAACGCGTCATTTTGTGGGTTAACACTCACGCATTTTGCCAGATTCTTTTGCATAACCAAAAATTTATTTTTCTTTTCTATTAGCTTGAGAATATTGTATTATGATATACCAGAACGAAAACGGGTCAATACGTGGTTATATACTTATGATTTTGTATTTTTTTCTAAAACGCGTCATTTTGTGGCACTCACGCATTTTTCCAGATTTTTTTGCAGAACCAAAAATTGATTTTTCTTGTCTATTAGCTTGAGGATATGGTATTATGATATACCAGAACGAAAACGGGTCAATTCGTGGTTATATACTTATGATTTTGTATTTTTTCAAAAACGCGACATTTTGTGGGTTAACGCTCACGCATTTTGCCAGATTTTTTTTGCAGAACCAAAAATTGATTTTTCTTGTCTATTAGCTTGAGGATATGGTATTTTGATATACCAGAACAAAAACGGGTCAATTCGTGGTTATATACTTACGATTTTGTATTTTTTCTAAAACGCATCATTTTGTGGGTTAACACTCACGCATTTTGCCAGATTTTTTTGCAGAACCAGAAATTGATTTTTCTTGTCTATTAGCTTGAGGATATGGTATTATGATATACCATAATGAAAACGGGTCAATTCGTGGTTATATACTTATGATTTTGTATTTTTTTCTAAAACGCGTTATTTTGTGGGTTAACACTCACGCAATTTGCCAGATTTTTTTGCATAACCAGAAATTGATTTTTCTTGTCTATTTGCTTGAGGATATGGTATTATGATATACCAGAACGAAAACGGGTCAATTCGTGGTTATATACTTATGATTTTGTATTTTTTTCTAAAACGCGCCATTTTGTGGGTTAACACTCACGCATTTTGCCAGATTTTTTTTGCAGAGCCAAAAATTAATTTTTCTTGTC
This sequence comes from Nemophila menziesii, assembly GCA_029959085.1. NCBI lineage: Eukaryota > Viridiplantae > Streptophyta > Magnoliopsida > Boraginales > Hydrophyllaceae > Nemophila > Nemophila menziesii. The sequence goes on along the minus strand of JARWIR010000029.1, from coordinate 301,309 downwards.
TATTAGCTTGAGGATATGGTATTATGATATACCAGAATGAAAGCGGGTCAATTCGTGGTTATATACTTATGATTTCGTATTTTTTTCAAAAACGCACCATTTTGTGGGTTAACACTCACGCATTTTGCCAGATTTTTTTGCACAACCAAAAATTGATTTTTCTTGTCTATTAGCTTGAGGATATGGTATTATGATATACCAGAACAAAAACGCGTCAATTCGAGGTTAAATACTTATGATTTTGTATTTTTTCAAAAATGTTCCATTTTGTGGGTTAACACTCACACATTTTGCCAGATTTTTTTTGCATAACCAAAATTTGATTTTTCTTGTCTATTAGCTTAAGGATATGGTATTATGATATACCAGAATGAAAACGCGTCAATTCGTGGTTAAATACTTATGATTTTATATTTTTTCAAAAACGCGCCATTTTGTTGGTTAACACTCACGCATTTTGCCAGATTTTTTTGCATAACCAAAAATTGATTTTTCTTGTCTATTAGCTTGAGGATATGGTATTTTGATATACCAGAACTAAAACGGGTCAATTCGTGGTTATATACTTATGATTGTGTATTTTATTTTCTAAAACGCGTTATTTTGTGGGTTAACACTCACGCAATTTGCCAGATTTTTTTGCAAAACCAGAAATTGATTTTTCTTGTCTATTAGCTTGAGGATATGGTATTATGATATACCAGAATGAAAATGGGTCAATTCGTGGTTATATACTTATGATTTTGTATTTTTTTCTAAAACGCGTTATTTTGTGGGTTAACACTCACGCAATTTGCCAGATTTTTTTGCATAACCAGAAATTGATTTTTCTTGTCTATTTGCTTGAGGATATGGTATTATGATATACCAGAACGAAAACGGGTCAATTCGTGGTTATATACTTATGATTTTGTATTTTTTTCTAAAACGCGCCATTTTGTGGGTTAACACTCACGCATTTTGCCAGATTTTTTTTGCAGAGCCAAAAATTGATTTTTCTTGTCTATTAGCTTGAGGATATGTTATTATGATATACCAGAATGAAAGCGGGTCAATTCTTGGTTATATACTTATGATTTCGTATTTTTTTCAAAAACGCACCATTTTGTGGGTTAACACTCACGCATTTTGCCAGATTTTTTTGCACAACCAAAAATTGATTTTTCTTGTCTATTAGCTTGAGGATATGGTATTATGATATACCAGAACGAAAACGCGTCAATTCGAGGTTAAATACTTATGATTTTGTATTTTTTTCAAAAATGTTCCATTTTGTGGGTTAACACTCACACATTTTGCCAGATTTTTTTGCATAACCAAAATTTGATTTTTCTTGTCTATTACCTTGAGGATATCGTATTATGATATATCAGAATGAAAACGGGTCAATTCGTGGTGGTATACTTATGATTTTGTATTTTTTCAAAGACGCGTCATTTTGTGGGTTAACACTCACGCATTGTGCCAGATTTTTTTGCATAACCAAAAATTTATTTTTCTTTTCTATTAGCTTGAGAATATTGTATTTTGATATACCAGAACGAAAACGGGTCAATTCGTGGTTATATACTTATGATTTTGTATTTTTTTCTAAAACGCGTCATTTGATGGCACTCACGCATTTTGCCAGATTTTTTTGCAGAACCAAAAATTGATTTTTCTTGTCTATTAGCTTGAGGATATGGTATTATTATATACCAGAACGAAAACGGGTCAATTCGTGGTTATATACTTATGATTTTGTATTTTTTCAAAAACGCGACATTTTGTGGGTTAACGCTCACGCATTTTGCCAGATTTTTTTTGCAGAACCAAAAATTGATTTTTCTTGTCTATTAGCTTGAGGATATGGTATTTTGATATACCAGAACAAAAACGGGTCAATTCGTGGTTATATACTTACGATTTTGTATTTTTTCTAAAACACATCATTTTGTGGGTTAACACTCACGCATTTTGCCAGATTTTTTTGCAGAACCAGAAATTGATTTTTCTTGTCTATTAGCTTGAGGATATGGTATTATGATACACCAGAATGAAAACGGGTCAATTCGTGGTTATATACTTATGATTTTGTATTTTTTTCTAAAACGCGTTATTTTGTGGGTTAACACTCACGCAATTTGCCAGATTTTTTTGCATAACCAGAAATTGATTTTTCTTGTCTATTTGCTTGAGGATATGGTATTATGATATACCAGAACGAAAACGGGTCAATTCGTGGTTATATACTTATGATTTTGTATTTTTTTCTAAAACGCGCCATTTTGTGGGTTAACACTCACGCATTTTGCCAGATTTTTTTTGCAGAGCCAAAAATTGATTTTTCTTGTCTATTAGCTTGAGGATATGTTATTATGATATACCAGAATGAAAGCGGGTCAATTCTTGGTTATATACTTATGATTTCGTATTTTTTTCAAAAACGCACCATTTTGTGGGTTAACACTCACGCATTTTGCCAGATTTTTTTGCACAACCAAAAATTGATTTTTCTTGTCTATTAGCCTGAGGATATGGTATTATGATATACCAGAACGAAAACGCGTCAATTCGAGGTTAAATACTTATGATTTTGTATTTTTTCAAAAATGTTCCATTTTGTGGGTTAACACTCACACATTTTGCCAGATTTTTTTGCATAACCAAAATTTGATTTTTCTTGTCTATTACCTTGAGGATATCGTATTATGATATATCAGAATGAAAACGGGTCAATTCGTGGTGGTATACTTATGATTTTGTATTTTTTCAAAAACGCGTCATTTTGTGGGTTAACACTCACGCATTGTGCCAGATTTTTTTGCATAACCAAAAATTTATTTTTCTTTTCTATTAGCTTGAGAATATTGTATTTTGATATACGAGAACGAAAACGGGTCAATTCGTGGTTATATACTTATGATTTTGTATTTTTTTCTAAAACGCGTCATTTGATGGCACTCACGCATTTTGCCAGATTTTTTTGCAGAACCAAAAATTGATTTTTCTTGTCTATTAGCTTGAGGATATGGTATTATTATATACCAGAACGAAAACGGGTCAATTCGTGGTTATATACTTATGATTTTGTATTTTTTCAAAAACGCGACATTTTGTGGGTTAACGCTCACGCATTTTGCCAGATTTTTTTTGCAGAACCAAAAATTGATTTTTCTTTTCTATTAGCTTGAGGATATGGTATTTTGATATACCAGAACAAAAACGGGTCAATTCGTGGTTATATACTTACGATTTTGTATTTTTTCTAAAACGCATCATTTTGTGGGTTAACACTCACGCATTTTGCCAGATTTTTTTGCAGAACCAGAAATTGATTTTTCTTGTCTATTAGCTTGAGGATATGGTATTATGATACACCATAATGAAAACGGGTCAATTCGTGGTTATATACTTATGATTTTGTATTTTTTTCTAAAACGCGTTATTTTGTGGGTTAACACTCACGCATTTTGCCAGATTTTTTTGCAGAACCAAAAATTGATTTTTCTTTTCTATTAGCTTGAGGATATGGTATTTTGATATACCAGAACAAAAACGGGTCAATTCGTGGTTATATACTTATGATTGTGTATTTTATTTTCTAAAACGCGTTATTTTGTGGGTTAACACTCACGCAATTTGCCAGATTTTTTTGCATAACCAGAAATTGATTTTTCTTGTCTATTTGCTTGAGGATATGGTATTATGATATACCAGAACGAAAACGGGTCAATTCGTGGTTATATACTTATGATTTTGTATTTTTTTCTAAAACGCGCCATTTTGTGGGTTAACACTCACGCATTTTGCCAGATTTTTTTTGCAGAGCCAAAAATTGATTTTTCTTGTCTATTAGCTTGAGGATATGTTATTATGATATACCAGAATGAAAGCGGGTCAATTCTTGGTTATATACTTATGATTTCGTATTTTTTGTCAAAAACGCACCATTTTGTGGGTTAACACTCACGCATTTTGCCAGATTTTTTTGCACAACCAAAAATTGATTTTTCTTGTCTATTAGCTTGAGGATATGGTATTATGATATACCAGAACGAAAACGCGTCAATTCGAGGTTAAATACTTATGATTTTGTATTTTTTCAAAAATGTTCCATTTTGTGGGTTAACACTCACACATTTTGCCAGATTTTTTTGCATAACCAAAATTTGATTTTTCTTGTCTATTACCTTGAGGATATCGTATTATGATATATCAGAATGAAAACGGGTCAATTCGTTGTGGTATACTTATGATTTTGTATTTTTTCAAAAACGCGTCATTTTGTGGGTTAACACTCACGCATTGTGCCAGATTTTTTTGCATAACCAAAAATTTATTTTTCTTTTCTATTAGCTTGAGAATATTGTATTTTGATATACCAGAACGAAAACGGGTCAATTCGTGGTTATATACTTATGATTTTGTATTTTTTTCTAAAACGCGTCATTTGATGGCACTCACGCATTTTGCCAGATTTTTTTGCAGAACCAAAAATTGATTTTTCTTGTCTATTAGCTTGAGGATATGGTATTATTATATACCAGAACGAAAACGGGTCAATTCGTGGTTATATACTTATGATTTTGTATTTTTTCAAAAACGCGACATTTTGTGGGTTAACGCTCACGCATTTTGCCAGATTTTTTTTGCAGAACCAAAAATTGATTTTTCTTGTCTATTAGCTTGAGGATATGGTATTTTGATATACCAGAACAAAAACGGGTCAATTCGTGGTTATATACTTACGATTTTGTATTTTTTCTAAAACGCATCATTTTGTGGGTTAACACTCACGCATTTTGCCAGATGTTTTTGCAGAACCAGAAATTGATTTTTCTTGTCTATTAGCTTGAGGATATGGTATTATGATACACCATAATGAAAACAGGTCAAGTCGTGGTTATATACTTATGATTTTGTATTTTTTTCTAAAACGCGTTATTTTGTGGGTTAACACTCACGCAATTTGCCAGATTTTTTTGCATAACCAGAAATTGATTTTTCTTGTCTATTTGCTTGAGGATATGGTATTATGATATACCAGAACGAAAACGGGTCAATTCGTGGTTATATACTTATGATTTTGTATTTTTTTCTAAAACGCGCCATTTTGTGGGTTAACACTCACGTATTTTGCCAGATTTTTTTTGCAGAGCCAAAAATTGATTTTTCTTGTCTATTAGCTTGAGGATATGTTATTATGATATACCAGAATGAAAGCGGGTCAATTCTTGGTTATATACTTATGATTTCGTATTTTTTTCAAAAACGCACCATTTTGTGGGTTAACACTCACGCATTTTGCCAGATTTTTTTGCACAACCAAAAATTGATTTTTCTTGTCTATTAGCTTGAGGATATGGTATTATGATATATCAGAATGAAAATGGGTCAATTCGTGGTGGTATACTTATGATTTTGTATTTTTTCAAAAACGCGTCATTTTGTGGGTTAACACTCACGCATTTTGCCAGATTCTTTTGCATAACCAAAAATTTATTTTTCTTTTCTATTAGCTTGAGAATATTGTATTATGATATACCAGAACGAAAACGGGTCAATACGTGGTTATATACTTATGATTTTGTATTTTTTTCTAAAACGCGTCATTTTGTGGCACTCACGCATTTTGCCAGATTTTTTTGCAGAACCAAAAATTGATTTTTCTTGTCTATTAGCTTGAGGATATGGTATTATGATATGCCAGAACGAAAACGGGTCAATTCGTGGTTATATACTTATGATTTTGTATTTTTTCAAAAACGCGACATTTTGTGGGTTAACGCTCACGCATTTTGCCAGATTTTTTTTGCAGAACCAAAAATTGATTTTTCTTGTCTATTAGCTTGAGGATATGGTATTTTGATATACCAGAACAAAAACGGGTCAATTCGTGGTTATATACTTACGATTTTGTATTTTTTCTAAAACGCATCATTTTGTGGGTTAACACTCACGCATTTTGCCAGATTTTTTTGCAGAACCGGAAATTGATTTTTCTTGTCTATTAGCTTGAGGATATGGTATTATGATATACCATAATGAAAACGGGTCAATTCGTGGTTATATACTTATGATTTTGTATTTTTTTCTAAAACGCGTTATTTTGTGGGTTAACACTCACGCAATTTGCCAGATTTTTTTGCATAACCAGAAATTGATTTTTCTTGTCTATTTGCTTGAGGATATGGTATTATGATATACCAGAACGAAAACGGGTCAATTCGTGGTTATATACTTATGATTTTGTATTTTTTTCTAAAACGCGCCATTTTGTGGGTTAACACTCACGCATTTTGCCAGATTTTTTTTGCAGAGCCAAAAATTAATTTTTCTTGTCTATTAGCTTGAGGATATGGTATTATGATATACCAGAATGAAAGCGGATCAATTCGTGGTTATATACTTATGATTTCGTATTTTTTTCAAAAACGCACCATTTTGTGGGTTAACACTCACGCATTTTGCCAGATTTTTTTGCACAACCAAAAATTGATTTTTCTTGTCTATTAGCTTGAGGATATGGTATTATGATATACCAGAACGAAAGCGCGTCAATTCGAGGTTAAATACTTATGATTTTGTATTTTTTCAAAAATGTTCCATTTTGTGGGTTAACACTCACACATTTTGCCAGATTTTTTTGCATAACCAAAATTTGATTTTTCTTGTCTATTACCTTGAGGATATGGTATTATGATATATCAGAATGAAAATGGGTCAATTCGTGGTGGTATACTTATGATTTTGTATTTTTTCAAAAACGCGTCATTTTGTGGGTTAACACTCACGCATTTTGCCAGATTCTTTTGCATAACCAAAAATTTATTTTTCTTTTCTATTAGCTTGAGAATATTGTATTATGATATACCAGAACGAAAACGGGTCAATACATGGTTATATACTTATGATTTTGTATTTTTTTCTAAAACACGTCATTTTGTGGCACTCACGCATTTTGCCAGATTTTTTTGCAGAACCAAAAATTGATTTTTCTTGTCTATTAGCTTGAGGATATGGTATTATGATATACCTGAACGAAAACGGGTCAATTCGTGGTTATATACTTATGATTTTGTATTTTTTCAAAAACGCGACATTTTGTGGGTTAACGCTCACGCATTTTGCCAGATTTTTTTTGCAGAACCAAAAATTGATTTTTCTTGTCTATTAGCTTGAGGATATGGTATTTTGATATACCAGAACAAAAACGGGTCAATTCGTGGTTATATACTTACGATTTTGTATTTTTTCTAAAACGCATCATTTTGTGGGTTAACACTCACGCATTTTGCCAGATTTTTTTGCAGAACCAGAAATTGATTTTTCTTGTCTATTAGCTTGAGGATATGGTATTATGATATACCATAATGAAAACGGGTCAATTCGTGGTTATATACTTATGATTTTGTATTTTTTTCTAAAACGCGTTATTTTGTGGGTTAACACTCACGCAATTTGCCAGATTTTTTTGCATAACCAGAAATTGATTTTTCTTGTCTATTTGCTTGAGGATATGGTATTATGATATACCAGAACGAAAACGGGTCAATTCGTGGTTATATACTTATGATTTTGTATTTTTTTCTAAAACGCGCCATTTTGTGGGTTAACACTCACGCATTTTGCCAGATTTTTTTTGCAGAGCCAAAAATTAATTTTTCTTGTCTATTAGCTTGAGGATATGGTATTATGATATACCAGAATGAAAGCGGGTCAATTCGTGGTTATATACTTATGATTTCGTATTTTTTTCAAAAACGCACCATTTTGTGGGTTAACACTCACGCATTTTGCCAGATTTTTTTGCACAACCAAAAATTGATTTTTCTTGTCTATTAGCTTGAGGATATGGTATTATGATATACCAGAACGAAAACGCGTCAATTCGAGGTTAAATACTTATGATTTTGTATTTTTTCAAAAATGTTCCATTTTGTGGGTTAACACTCACACATTTTGCCAGATTTTTTTTGCATAACCAAAATTTGATTTTTCTTGTCTATTACCTTGAGGATATGGTATTATGATATATCAGAATGAAAATGGGTCAATTCGTGGTGGTATACTTATGATTTTGTATTTTTTCAAAAACGCGTCATTTTGTGGGTTAACACTCACGCATTTTGCCAGCTTCTTTTGCATAACCAAAAATTTATTTTTCTTTTCTATTAGCTTGAGAATATTGTATTATGATATACCAGAACGAAAACGGGTCAATACGTGGTTATATACTTATGATTTTGTATTTTTTTCTAAAACGCGTCATTTTGTGGCACTCACGCATTTTGCCAGATTTTTTTGCAGAACCAAAAATTGATTTTTCTTGTCTATTAGCTTGAGGATATGGTATTATGATATACCAGAACAAAAACGGGTCAATTCGTGGTTATATACTTATGATTTTGTATTTTATCAAAAACGCGACATTTTGTGGGTTAACGCTCACGCATTTTGCCAGATTTTTTTTGCAGAACCAAAAATTGATTTTTCTTGTCTATTAGCTTGAGGATATGGTATTTTGATATACCAGAACAAAAACGGGTCAATTCGTGGTTATATACTTACGATTTTGTATTTTTTCTAAAACGCATCATTTTGTGGGTTAACACTCACGCATTTTGCCAGATTTTTTTGCAGAACCAGAAATTGATTTTTCTTGTCTATTAGCTTGAGGATATGGTATTATGATATACCATAATGAAAACGGGTCAATTCGTGGTTATATACTTATGATTTTGTATTTTTTTCAAAAACGCACCATTTTGTGGGTTAGCACTCACGCATTTTGCCAGATTTTTTTGCAGAACCAAAAATTGATTTTTCTTGTCTATTAGCTTGAGTATATGGTATTTTGATATACCAAAACGAAAACGAGTCAATTCGTGGTTATATACTTACGATTTTGTATTTTTTCTAAAACGCGTCATTTTGTGGGTTAACACTCACGCATTTTGCCAGATTTTTTTGCAGAACCAAAAATTGATTTTTCTTGTCTATTAGCTTGAGGATATGGTATTTTGATATACCAGAACAAAAACGGGTCAATTCGTGGTTATATACTTATGATTGTGTATTTTATTTTCTAAAACGTGTTATTTTGTGGGTTAACACTCACGCAATTTGCCAGATTTTTTTGCAGAACCAGAAATTGATTTTTCTTGTCTATTAGCTTGAGGATATGGTATTATGATATACCATAATGAAAACGGGTCAATTCGTGGTTATATACTTATGATTTTGTATTTTTTTCAAAAACACACCATTTTGTGGGTTAACACTCACGCAATTTGCCAGATTTTTTTGCACAACCAAAAATTGATTTTTCTTGTCTATTAGCTTGAGGATATGGTATTATGATATACCAGAATGAAAACGCGTCAATTCGAGGTTAAATACTTATGATTTTGTATTTTTTCAAAAATGTTCCATTTTGTGGGTTAACACTCACACATTTTGCCAGATTTTTTTGCATAACCAAAATTTGATTTTTCTTGTCTATTACCTTGAGGATATGGTATTATGATATATCAGAATGAAAACGGGTCAATTCGTGGTGGTATACTTATGATTTTGTATTTTTTCAAAAACGCGTCATTTTGTGGGTTAACACTCACGCATTTTGCCAGATTTTTTTGCATAACCAAAAATTTATTTTTCTTTTCTATTAGCTTGAGAATATTGTATTATGATATACCAGAATGAAAACGGGTCAATTCGTGGTTATATACTTATGATTTTGTATTTTTTTCTAAAACGCGTCATTTTGTGGCACTCACGCATTTTGCCAGATTTTTTTGCAAAACCAAAAATTGATTTTTCTTGTCTATTAGCTTGAGGATATGGTATTATGATATACCAGAACGAAAACGGGTCAATTCGTGGTTATATACTTATGATTTTGTATTTTTTCAAAAACGCGACATTTTGTGGGTTAACGCTCACGCATTTTGCCAGATTTTTTTCGCAGAACAAAAAATTGATTTTTCTTGTCTATTAGCTTGAGGATATGGTAATTTGATATACCAGAACAAAAACGGGTCAATTCGTGGTTATATACTTACGATTTTGTATTTTTTCTAAAACGCATCATTTTGTGGGTTAACACTCACGCATTTTGCCAGATTTTTTTGCAGAACCAGAAATTGATTTTTCTTGTCTATTAGCTTGAGGATATGGTATTATGATATACCATAATGAAAACGGGTCGATTCGTGATTATATACTTATGATTTTGTATTTTTTTCAAAAACGCACCATTTTGTGGGTTAACACTCACGCATTTTGCCAGATTTTTTTTGCAGAACCAAAAATTGATTTTTCTTGTCTATTAGCTTAAGGATATGGTATTATGATATACCAGAATGAAAACGCGTCAATTCGTGGTTAAATACTTATGATTTTATATTTTTTCAAAAACGCGTCATTTTGTTGGTTAACACTCACGCATTTTGCCAGATTTTTTTGCATAACCAAAAATTGATTTTTCTTGTCTATTAGCTTGAGGATATGGTATTTTGATATACCAGAACAAAAACGGGTCAATTCGTGGTTATATACTTATGATTTTGTATTTTTTTTCTAAAACGTGTTATTTTGTGGGTTAACACTCACGCAATTTGCCAGATTTTTTTACAGAACCAGAAATTGATTTTTCTTGTCTATTAGCTTGAGGATATGGTATTATGATATACCATAATGAAAACGGGTCAATTCGTGGTTATATTTTTATGATTTTGTATTTTTTTCAAAAACGCACCATTTTGTGGGTTAACACTCACGCATTTTGCCAGATTTTTTTGCAGAACCAAAAATTGATTTTTCTTTTCTATTAGCTTGAGGATATGGTATTTTGATATACCAGAACAAAAACGGGTCAATTCGTGGTTATATACTTATGATTGTGTATTTTATTTTCTAAAACGCGTTATTTTGTGGGTTAACACTCACGCAATTTGCCAGATTTTTTTGCAAAACCAGAAATTGATTTTTCTTGTCTATTAGCTTGAGGATATGGTATTATGATATACCAGAATGAAAACGGGTCAATTCGTGGTTATATACTTATGATTTTGTATTTTTTTCTAAAACACGTTATTTTGTGGGTTAACACTCACGCAATTTGCCAGATTTTTTTGCATAACCAGAAATTGATTTTTCTTGTCTATTTGCTTGAGGATATGGTATTATGATATACCAGAACGAAAACGGGTCAATTCGTGGTTATATACTTATGATTTTGTATTTTTTTCTAAAACGCGCCATTTTGTGGGTTAACACTCACGCATTTTGCCAGATTTTTTTTGCATAGCCAAAAATTGATTTTTCTTGTCTATTAGCTTGAGGATATGGTATTATGATATACCAGAATGAAAGCGGGTCAATTCGTGGTTATATACTTACGATTTTGTATTTTGTCTAAAACGCATCATTTTGTGGGTTAACACTCACGCATTTTGCCAGATTTTTTTGCAGAACCAGAAATTGATTTTTCTTGTCTATTAGCTTGAGGATATGGTATTATGATATACCATAATGAAAATGGGTCAATTCGTGGTTATATTTTTATGATTTTGTATTTTTTTCAAAAACACACCATTTTGTGGGTTAACACTCACGCATTTTGCCAGATTTTTTTGCAGAACCAAAAATTGATTTTTCTTGTCTATTAGCTTAAGGATATGGTATTATGATATACCAGAATGAAAACGCGTCAATTCGTGGTTAAATACTTATGATTTTATATTTTTTCAAAAACGCGCCATTTTGTGGGTTAACACTCACGCATTTTGCCAGATTTTTTTGCATAACCAATAATTGATTTTTCTTGTCTATTAGCTTGAGGATATGGTATTTTGATATACCAGAATAAAAACGGGTCAATTCGTGGTTATATACTTATGATTTTGTATTTTTTTTCTAAAACGTGTTATTTTGTGGGTTAACACTCACGCAATTTGACAGATTTTTTTACAGAACCAGAAATTGATTTTTCTTGTCTATTAGCTTGAGGATATGGTATTATGATATACCAAAACGAAAACGGGTCAATTTGTGGTTAATACTTATGATTTTGTATTTTTTCAAAAACGTGCCATTTTGTGGGTTAACACTCACGCATTTTACCAGATTTTTTTGCGGAACCAAAAATTCATTTTTCTTGTCTATTAGCTTTTGGATATGGTATTATGATATACCAGAACGAAAACGGGTCAATTCGTGGTTATATACTTATGATTTTGTATTTTTTTCCAAAACGCGCCATTTTGTGGGTTAACACTCACGCATTTTGCCAGATTTTTTTTGCAGAGCCAAAAATTGATTTTTCTTGTCTATTAGCTTGAGGATATGGTATTATGATATACCAGAATAAAAGCGGGTCAATTCGTGGTGATATACTTATGATTTCGTATTTTTTTCAAAAACGCACCATTTTGTGGGTTAACACTCACGCAATTTGCCAGATTTTTTTGCACAACCAAAAATTGATTTTTCTTGTCTATTAGCTTGAGGATATGGTATTATGATATACCAGAATGAAAACGCGTCAATTCGAGGTTAAATACTTATGATTTTGTATTTTTTCAAAAATGTTCCATTTTGTGGGTTAACACTCACACATTTTGCCAGATTTTTTTGCATAACCAAAATTTGATTTTTCTTGTCTATTACCTTGAGGATATGGTATTATGATATATTAGAATGAAAACGGGTCAATTCGTGGTGGTATACTTATGATTTTGTATTTTTTCAAAAACGCGTCATTTTGTGGGTTAACACTCACGCATTTTGCCAGATTTTTTGCATAACCAAAAATTTATTTTTCTTTTCTATTAGCTTGAGAATATTGTATTATGATATACCAGAATGAAAACGGGTCAATTCGTGGTTATATACTTATGATTTTGTATTTTTTTCTAAAACGCGTCATTTTGTGGCACTCACGCATTTTGCCAAATTTTTTTGCAAAACCAAAAATTGATTTTTCTTGTCTATTAGCTTGAGGATATGGTATTATGATATACCAGAACGAAAACGGGTCAATTCGTGGTTATATACTTATGATTTTGTATTTTTTCAAAAACGCGACATTTTGTGGGTTAACGCTCACGCATTTTGCCAGATTTTTTTCGCAGAACCAAAAATTGATTTTTCTTGTCTATTAGCTTGAGGATATGGTAATTTGATATACCAGAACAAAAACGGGTCAATTCGTGGTTATATACTTACGATTTTGTATTTTTTCTAAAACGCATCATTTTGTGGGTTAACACTCACGCATTTTGCCAGATTTTTTTGCAGAACCAGAAATTGATTTTTCTTGTCTATTAGCTTGAGGATATGGTATTATGATATACCATAATGAAAACGGGTCAATTCGTGGTTATATACTTATGATTTTGTATTTTTTTCAAAAACGCACCATTTTGTGGGTTAACACTCACGCATTTTGCCAGATTTTTTTTGCAGAACCAAAAATTGATTTTTCTTGTCTATTAGCTTAAGGATATGGTATTATGATATACCAGAATGAAAACGCGTCAATTCGTGGTTAAATACTTATGATTTTATATTTTTTCAAAAACGCGCCATTTTGTTGGTTAACACTCACGCATTTTGCCAGATTTTTTTGCATAACCAAAAATTGATTTTTCTTGTCTATTAGCTTGAGGATATGGTATTTTGATATACCAGAACAAAAACGGGTCAATTCGTGGTTATATACTTATGATTTTGTATTTTTTTTCTAAAACGTGATATTTTGTGGGTTAACACTCACGCAATTTGCCAGATTTTTTTACAGAACCAGAAATTGATTTTTCTTGTCTATTAGCTTGAGGATATGGTATTATGATATACCATAATGAAAACGGGTCAATTCGTGGTTATATTTTTATGATTTTGTATTTTTTTCAAAAACGCACCATTTTGTGGGTTAACACTCACGCATTTTGCCAGATTTTTTTGCAGAACCAAAAATTGATTTTTCTTTTCTATTAGCTTGAGGATATGGTATTTTGATATACCAGAACAAAAACGGGTCAATTCGTGGTTATATACTTATGATTGTGTATTTTATTTTCTAAAACGCGTTATTTTGTGGGTTAACACTCACGCAATTTGCCAGATTTTTTTGCAAAACCAGAAATTGATTTTTCTTGTCTATTAGCTTGAGGATATGGTATTATGATATACCAGAATGAAAACGGGTCAATTCGTGGTTATATACTTATGATTTTGTATTTTTTTCTAAAACACGTTATTTTGTGGGTTAACACTCACGCAATTTGCCAGATTTTTTTGCATAACCAGAAATTGATTTTTCTTGTCTATTTGCTTGAGGATATGGTATTATGATATACCAGAACGAAAACGGGTCAATTCGTGGTTATATACTTATGATTTTGTATTTTTTTCTAAAACGCGCCATTTTGTGGGTTAACACTCACGCATTTTGCCAGATTTTTTTTGCATAGCCAAAAATTGATTTTTCTTGTCTATTAGCTTGAGGATATGGTATTATGATATACCAGAATGAAAGCGGGTCAATTCGTGGTTATATACTTACGATTTTGTATTTTGTCTAAAACGCATCATTTTGTGGGTTAACACTCACGCATTTTGCCAGATTTTTTTGCAGAACCAGAAATTGATTTTTCTTGTCTATTAGCTTGAGGATATGGTATTATGATATACCATAATGAAAACGGGTCAATTCGTGGTTATATTTTTATGATTTTGTATTTTTTTCAAAAACGCACCATTTTGTGGGTTAACACTCACGCATTTTGCCAGATTTTTTTGCAGAACCAAAAATTGATTTTTCTTGTCTATTAGCTTAAGGATATGGTATTATGATATACCAGAATGAAAACGCGTCAATTCGTGGTTAAATACTTATGATTTTATATTTTTTCAAAAACGCGCCATTTTGTGGGTTAACACTCACGCATTTTGCCAGATTTTTTTGCATAACCAATAATTGATTTTTCTTGTCTATTAGCTTGAGGATATGGTATTTTGATATACCAGAATAAAAACGGGTCAATTCGTGGTTATATACTTATGATTTTGTATTTTTTTTTCTAAAACGTGTTATTTTGTGGGTTAACACTCACGCAATTTGCCAGATTTTTTTACAGAACCAGAAATTGATTTTTCTTGTCTATTAGCTTGAGGATATGGTATTATGATATACCATAATGAAAACGGGTCAATTCGTGGTTATATTTTTATGATTTTGTATTTTTTTCAAAAACGCACCATTTTGTGGGTTAACACTCACGCATTTTGCCAGATTTTTTTGCAGAACCAAAAATTGATTTTTCTTTTCTATTAGCTTGAGGATATGGTATTTTGATATACCAGAACAAAAACGGGTCAATTCGTGGTTATATACTTATGATTGTGTATTTTATTTTCTAAAACGCGTTATTTTGTGGGTTAACACTCACGCAATTTGCCAGATTTTTTTGCAAAACCAGAAATTGATTTTTCTTGTCTATTAGCTTGAGGATATGGTATTATGATATACCAGAATGAAAACGGGTCAATTCGTGGTTATATACTTATGATTTTGTATTTTTTTCTAAACCACGTTATTTTGTGGGTTAACACTCACGCAATTTGCCAGATTTTTTTGCATAACCAGAAATTGATTTTTCTTGTCTATTTGCTTGAGGATATGGTATTATGATATACCAGAACGAAAACGGGTCAATTCGTGGTTATATACTTATGATTTTGTATTTTTTTTCTAAAACGCGCCATTTTGTGGGTTAACACTTACGCATTTTGCCAGATTTTTTTTGCATAGCCAAAAATTGATTTTTCTTGTCTATTAGCTTGAGGATATGGTATTATGATATACCAGAATGAAAGCGGGTCAATTCGTGGTTATATACTTACGATTTTGTATTTTGTCTAAAACGCATCATTTTGTGGGTTAACACTCACGCATTTTGCCAGATTTTTTTGCAGAACCAGAAATTGATTTTTCTTGTCTATTAGCTTGAGGATATGGTATTATGATATACCATAATGAAAACGGGTCAATTCGTGGTTATATTTTTATGATTTTGTATTTTTTTCAAAAACGCACCATTTTGTGGGTTAACACTCACGCATTTTGCCAGATTTTTTTGCAGAACCAAAAATTGATTTTTCTTGTCTATTAGCTTAAGGATATGGTATTATGATATACCAGAATGAAAACGCGTCAATTCGTGGTTAAATACTTATGATTTTATATTTTTTCAAAAACGCGCCATTTTGTGGGTTAACACTCACGCATTTTGCCAGATTTTTTTGCATAACCAATAATTGATTTTTCTTGTCTATTAGCTTGAGGATATGGTATTTTGATATACCAGAATAAAAACGGGTCAATTTGTGGTTATATACTTATGATTGTGTATTTTATTTTCTAAAACGCGTTATTTTGTGGGTTAACACTCACGCAATTTGCCAGATTTTTTTGCAAAACCAGAAATTGATTTTTCTTGTCTATTAGCTTGAGGATATGGTATTATGATATACCAGAATGACAACGGGTCAATTCGTGGTTATATACTTATAATTTTGTATTTTTTTCTAAAACGCGTTATTTTGTGGGTTAACACTCACGCAATTTGCCAGATTTTTTTGCATAACCAGAAATTGATTTTTCTTGTCTATTTGCTTGAGGATATGGTATTATGATATACCAGAATGAAAACGGGTCAATTCGTGGTTATATACTTATGATTTTGTATTTTTTTCTAAAACGCGCCATTTTGTGGGTTAACACTCACGCATTTTGCCAGATTTTTTTTGCAGAGCCAAAAATTGATTTTTCTTGTCTATTAGCTTGAGGATATGGTATTATGATATACCAGAATGAAAGCGGGTCAATTCGTGGTTATATACTTATGATTTCGTATTTTTTTCAAAAACGCACCATTTTGAGGGTTAACACTCACGCATTTTGCCAGATTTTTTTGCAGAACCAAAAATTGATTTTTCTTGTCTATTAGCTTGAGGATATGGTATTATGATATACCAGAACAAAAACGGGTCAATTCGTGGTTATAAACTTATGATTTTGTATTTTTTCAAAAACGCGACATTTTGTGGGTTAACGCTCACGCATTTTGCCAGATTTTTTTTGCAGAACCAAAAATTGATTTTTCTTGTCTATTAGCTTGAGGATATGGTATTTTGATATACCAGAACAAAAACGGGTCAATTCGTGGTTATATACTTACGATTTTGTATTTTTTCTAAAACGCATCATTTTGTGGGTTAACACTCACGCATATTGCCAGATTTTTTTGCAGAACCAGAAATTGATTTTTCTTGTCTATTAGCTTGAGGATATGGTATTATGATATACCATAATGAAAACGGGTCAATTCGTGGTTATATACTTATGATTTTGTATTTTTTTCTAAAACGCGTTATTTTGTGAGTTAACACTCACGCAATTTGCCAGATTTTTTTGCATAACCAGAAATTGATTTTTTTTGTCTATTTGCTTGAGGATATGGTATTATGATATACCTGAACGAAAACGGGTCAATTCGTGGTTATATACTTATGATTTTGTATTTTTTTCTAAAACGCGCCATTTTGTGGGTTAACACTCACGCATTTTGCCAGATTTTTTTTGCAGAGCCAAAAATTGATTTTTCTTGTCTATTAGCTTGAGGATATGGTATTATGATATACCAGAATGAAAGCGGGTCAATTCTTGGTTATATACTTATGATTTCGTATTTTTTTCAAAAACGCACCATTTTGTGGGTTAACACTCACGCATTTTGCCAGATTTTTTTGCACAACCAAAAATTGATTTTTCTTGTCTATTAGCTTGAGGATATGGTATTATGATATACCAGAACGAAAACGCGTCAATTCGAGGTTAAATACTTACGATTTTGTATTTTTTCAAAAATGTTCCATTTTGTGGGTTAACACTCACACATTTTGCCAGATTTTTTTGCATAACCAAAATTTGATTTTTCTTGTCTATTACCTTGAGGATATGGTATTATGATATATCAGAATGAAAATGGGTCAATTCGTGGTGGTATACTTATGATTTTGTATTTTTTTCAAAAACGCGTCATTTTGTGGGTTAACACTCACGCATTTTGCCAGATTCTTTTGCATAACCAAAAATTTATTTTTCTTTTCTATTAGCTTGAGAATATTGTATTATGATATACCAGAATGAAAACGGGTCAATTCGTGGTTATATACTTATGATTTTGTATTTTTTTCTAAAACGCGTCATTTTGTGGCACTCACGCATTTTGCCAGATTTTTTTGCAGAACCAAAAATTGATTTTTCTTGTCTATTAGCTTGAGGATATGGTATTATGATATTCCAGAACGAAAACGGGTCAATTCGTGGTTATATACTTATGATTTTGTATTTTTTCAAAATCGCGACATTTTGTGGGTTAACGCTCACGCATTTTGCCAGATTTTTTTTGCAGAACCAAAAATTGATTTTTCTTGTCTATTAGCTTGAGGATATGGTATTTTGATATACCAGAACAAAAACGGGTCAATTCGTGGTTATATACTTACGATTTTGTATTTTTTCTAAAACGCATCATTTTGTGGGTTAACATTCACGCATTTTGCCAGATTTTTTTGCAGAACCAGAAATTGATTTTTCTTGTCTATTAGCTTGAGGATATGGTATTATTATATACCATAATGAAAACGGGTCAATTCGTGGTTATATACTTATGATTTTGTATTTTTTTCAAAAACGCACCATTTTGTGGGTTAACACTCACGCATTTTGCCAGATTTTTTTGCAGAACCAAAAATTGATTTTTCTTGTCTATTAGCTTAAGGATATGGTATTATGATATACCAGAATGAAAACGCGTCAATTCGTGGTTAAATACTTATGATTTTATATTTTTTCAAAAACGCGCCATTTTGTGGGTTAACACTCACGCATTTTGCCAGATTTTTTTGCATAACCAAAAATTGATTTTTCTTGTCTATTAGCTTGAGGATATGGTATTTTGATATACCAGAACAAAAACGGGTCAATTCGTGGTTATATACTTATGATTGTGTATTTTATTTTCTAAAACGCGTTATTTTGTGGGTTAACACTCACGCAATTTGCCAGATTTTTTTGCAGAACTAGAAATTGATTTTTCTTGTCTATTAGCTTGAGGATATGGTATTATGATATACCAGAATGAAAACGGGTAAATTCGTGGTTATATACTTATGATTTTGTATTTTTTTCTAAAACGCGTTATTTTGTGGGTTAACACTCACGCAATTTGCCATATTCTTTTGCATAACCAGAAATTGATTTTTCTTGTCTATTTGCTTGAGGATATGGTATTATGATATACCAGAACGAAAACGGGTCAATTCGTGGTTATATACTTATGATTTTGTATTTTTTTCTAAAACGCGCCATTTTGTGGGTTAACACTCACGCATTTTGCCAGATTTTTTTTGCAGAGCCAAAAATTGATTTTTCTTGTCTATTAGCTTGAGGATATGGTATTATGATATACCAGAATGAAAGCGGGTCAATTCGTGGTTATGTACTTATGATTTCGTATTTTTTTCAAAAACGCACCATTTTGTGGGTTAACACTCACGCATTTTGCCAGATTTTTTTGCACAACCAAAAATTGATTTTTCTTGTCTATTAGCTTGAGGATATGGTATTATGATATACCAGAACGAAAACGCGTCAATTCGAGGTTAAATACTTATGATTTTGTATTTTTTCAAAAATGTTCCATTTTGTGGGTTAACACTCACACATTTTGCCAGATTTTTTTGCATAACCAAAATTTGATTTTTCTTGTCTATTACCTTGAGGATATGGTATTATGATATATCAGAATGAAAACGGGTCAATTCGTGGTGGTAAACTTATGATTTTGTATTTTTCCAAAAACGCGTCATTTTGTGGGTTAACACTCACGCATTTTGCCAGATTTTTTTGCATAACCAAAAATTTATTTTTCTTTTCTATTAGCTTGAGAATATTGTATTATGATATACCAGAATGAAAACGGGTCAATTCGTGGTTATATACTTATGATTTTGTATTTTTTTCTAAAACGCGTCATTTTGTGGCACTCACGCATTTTGCCAGATTTCTTTGCAGAACCAAAAATTGATTTTTCTTGTCTATTAGCTTGAGGATATGGTATTATGATATACCAGAACGAAAACGGGTCAATTCGTGGTTATATACTTATGATTTTGTATTTTTTCAAAAACGCGCCATTTTGTGGGTTAACACTCACGCATTTTGCCAGATTTTTTTTGCAGAACCAAAAATTGATTTTTCTTGTCTATTAGCTTGAGGATATGGTATTTTGATATACCAAAACAAAAACAGGTCAATTCGTGGTTATATACTTACGATTTTGTATTTTTTCTAAAACGCATCATTTTGTGGGTTAACACTCACGCATTTTGCCAGATTTTTTTGCAGAACCAGAAATTGATTTTTCTTGTCTATTAGCTTGATGATATGGTATTATGATATACCAGAACGAAAACGGGTCAATTCGTGGTTATATACTTATGATTTTGTATTTTTTTCAAAAACGCACCATTTTTTGGGTTAACACTCACGCATTTTGCCAGATTTTTTTGCAGAACCAAAAATTGATTTTTCTTGTCTATTAGCTTGAGGATATGGTATTATGATATACCAGAATGAAAGCGGGTCAATTCGTGGTTAAATACTTATGATTTTATATTTTTTCAAAAACGCGTAATTTTGTGGGTTAACGCTCACGCATTTTGCCAGATTTTTTTGCATAACCAAAAATTGATTTTTCTTGTCTATTAGCTTGAGTATATGGTATTTTGATATACTAGAACGAAAACAGATCCATTCGTGGTTATATACTTACAATTTTGTATTTTTTTTTCTAAAACGCGTCATTTTGTGGGTTAACACTCACGCAATTTGCCAGATTTTTTTGCAGAACCAAAAATTGATTTTTCTTGTCTATTAGCTTGAGTATATGGTATTATGGTATACCGGAACGAAAACGGGTCAATTCGTGGTTAAATACTTATGATTTTGTATTTTTTTCTAAAACGCGTCATTTTGTGGGTTAACACTCACGCATTTTGCCAGATTTTTTTTCAGAACCAAAAATTGATTTTTCTTGTCTATTAGCTTGAGAATATGGTATTATGAAATACCAGAACGAAAACGGATCAATTCGTGGTTATATACTTATGATTTTGTATTTTTTTTAAAACGCGTCATTTTGTGGGTTAACACACTCACGCATTTTGCCAGATTTTTTTGCAGAACCAAAAATTGATTTTTCTTGTCTATTAGCTTGAGGATATGGTATTATGATATACCAAAACGAAAACGGGTCAATTTGTGGTTAATTCTTATGATTTTGTATTTTTTCAAAAACGTGCCATTTTGTGGGTTAACACTCACGCATTTTACCAGATTTTTTTGCGGAACCAAAAATTCATTTTTCTTGTCTATTAGCTTTTGGATATGGTATTATGATATACCAGAACGAAAACGGGTCAATTCGTGGTTATATACTTATGATTTTGTATTTTTTCAAAAACGCGTCATTTTGTGGGTTAACACTCACGCATTTTGCCAGATTTTTTTGCAGAACCAAAAATTGATTTTTCTTGTCTATTAGCTTGAGGATATGTTATTATGATATACCAGAACGAAAACGGGTCAATTCGTGGTTATATACTTATGATTTTGTATTTTTTCAAAAACGAGTCATTTTGTGGGTTAACGCTCACGCATTTTGCCAGATTTTTTTTGCAGAACCAAAAATTGATTTTTCTTGTCTATTAGCTTGAGGATATGGTATTTTGATATACTAGAACGAAAACGGGTCAATTCGTGGTTATATACTTACGATTTTGTATTTTTTCTAAAACGCGTCATTTTGTGGGTTAACACTCACGCATTTTGCCAGATTTTTTTGCAGAACCAAAAATTGATTTTTCTTGTCTATTAGCTTGAGGATATTGTATTATGGTATACCGGAACGAAAACGGGTCAATTCGTGGTTAAATACTTATGATTTTGTATTTTTTTCTAAAATGCGTCATTTTGTGGGTTAACACTCACGCATTTTGCCAGATTTTTTTTCAGAACCAAAAATTGATTTTTCTTGTCTATTAGCTTGAGAATATGGTATTATGAAATACCAGAACGAAAACGGATCAATTCGTGGTTATATACTTATGATTTTGTATTTTTTCTAAAACGCGTCATTTTGTGGGTTAACACACTCACGCATTTTGCCTTATTTTTTTTGCAGAACCAAAAATTGATTTTTCTTGTCTATTAGCTTGAGGATATGGTATTTTGATATACCATAACAAAAACGGGTCAATTCATGGTTATATACTTACGATTTTGTATTTTTTCTAAAACGCGTCATTTTGTGGGTTAACACTCACGCATTTTGCCAGATTTTTTTGCAGAACCAAAAATTGATTTTTCTTGTCTATTAGCTTGAGGATATGGTATTATGGTATTAGCTTGTCATTCAGAAATGCCCAGGAAAAAGTGGGGGGTAATCCTAAAAGTTTGGCTGAAATGAGAATCTTTAATAATAATATATCCTTAATGATTTATCTGAAATCCCCATTAAAGGCTGTTCTTTTACATGGAGGAATAATAGAGATGATAGTGACCTTATTTTGCAAAAATTAGATAGTGGCATGTGCTCCCTTATCCTGGATAAATATGTTTCCTGATGCTTGGATTCACAATGCTCCCCCTATAGGGTGAGACCATTCCCCTATGATTCTACACTTAAGTGATCCACCTGCATCTAATCATTCTAAGGCCTTTAAACTTGATTCAAATTGGCTAAATATTCCCTTTTGTAAAACAGCAATTAATGACTGTCTTCGAAATTCCTTGAACTTTAATGGTCCTCCCCACACTAAACTTATTAAAAGTTTTAGTAGATGCAAGAAAACTATTTTAAGATGGAAGAAAGCTAATTTGCGTAACAATGCTACTATGGTAAACCTTCTCACCAATAAACTGGTAAAACTTATGTCCAGCTCCCCTCTAGGTCTAGATGGCTCCTCAAAAGAACAGTTCATATCTATCTCTGCTGAGATTAAAAAGTACTGGTCCCTAGAGGAAAAATATTGGGCTACGAGATCTCGTATTACTCGGTTAAAATTGGGAGATAAGAATTCCAGGTTTTTCCATCTTTCCACTAGGATTAGAAGGGCTGCTAATAGAATAGATAGCCTTTTGAAATTGGACAATACTTGGACCTCTAGTACTGGTGAATTGAAATCCCATGTTACGAATTTTTTTTATGATTTTTATATGGATCCTAGAGTTAGAGCTATATACCCTATCCTATGTAATATTTAACCTCTTATTTTTTAGAATTAAAATATTAATCTTATGAAACCTATAACTCTGGAGGAACTAAAGTTTGCAGCTTGGCAACTCAGTCCCTCTAAATCTCCAAGACCTGATGGTCTTCCAGGTGCTTTCTTCCATAAGTTCTGGGATTTAATCAAAGTGGATATTCTGGGCATTTGCAATGGGTGTTGAATGGTTCTATCCCATTAAGTAATATTAATGATACTAATATTATCCTAATCCCTAAATGTAAGAATCCTAAAAAGATAGAATAAATTAGACCTATATCTTGCATGAATTTCCTCAATAAGATTCTCGCTAAGGTTATGGTACTAAGGCTCAGATTAATTATCCCTCGTGTTATCTCTCCTTGCCAATCAGCCTTTATAAAAGGTATGCTAATCCAGGACAACATTATTATTGTACATGAAGTAATACATAAGTTCAAACACCTTAGATCCAACTCTAGAGAAAGCTACTCTATCATTAAAGCTGATATTCACAAAGCTTATGATAGAGTCAGATGGCCATTTCTCCTTCATTTATTATCTAAAATGGGGTTTGCTGATCCTTGGGTATCCTTCATTAAATCTTGTATCACTATAGTAAAATTAAATGTTATTCTTAATGGCCAATCCTCTGGGTCCTTCTTGTCGTCATGTGGTTTAAGACAGGGAGACCCACTATCCCCCTATCTTTATATCATGGTATTGAATCTCTTGTCATCCCTGATTGAGAAAGATTTTTATGATGGTATTATTAAGGATCAAAACTGAGCAGGAATGGTCCTAATATCCATCATCTGCTCTTTGCTGATGATTCTATATTTTTCTTGCATAATTCGGCGGCAGAGATACATGCTTTCAAAGAGATTCTTTATAAATTTTGCTTTGCCTCAGGTTTAGCCCTTAAACTTAACAAATCTTCCATTCTCCTTAGCCCAAACACAACCCCTCACATGAAAAACTTGCTAGAGGAATCATTTCCAATGCCTATTACAAATGATCTAGGCCTCTATCTCAAAATTCCAACTGAATGGGGTAACTCTAAAACTAAAGCAATGGACACTGTTGTGGCTAAAATTGCTGATAAGCTAAGGGGTTGGAAACAATCAGTGTTATCTATGTCAAGGAAAGCCACCCTTATATCCTCCATAATTCACGCTTTTCCTACTTATTTTATGTCTATCATGGCTATTCCTAAAGGTATTGTTAAGAAAATTAATTCTTTAACTAGTCATTTTCTCTAGGGAAGAAATGATGAATCTGGTATACATTGGATTAACTAGAACAAAGTTGCATCCCCAAATATTAATGGTGGTTTAGGAATTAAGAACCTTGAAGCTTTTAATGTATCCCTTCTCGCTAAACAAGCTTGGTCATTCTTGAACAATCCTGACTCCCTTGTTTATCAAGTTCTTAAAGGCATTTATTTTCAAAATGAAGAATTCTTACATTCTTCCAAAATTAGAGGAGCTTCTTGGGTTTGGAATAGTATGACTAAAGGGAGCAACTTTTTGAAACAACGCCTTATCAAGCCTATTGGGGATGGACATTACACTTTAATTTGGGATGATAACTGGACTAGCTCTATTCTTCCTAAACCTCTTCATGACAGTAATGATCGTTCTTTCCCTAAGTTTGTAGCTGATCTAACTAACACTAACACAAAAACCTGGACGGTGGATTATGTTAATTCTTTATTCCCTTCTAAAGTAGCCTCGGATATATTCAAACTGAATATTCCATGGATAGAGGGACCTACAAACTACATCTGGCCTTACTCTAAACATGGAAGCTATATAAGTAAATTAGGTTACTCATATGTGGTAGAAAATTTTATCCTTCCTCCTACCTTTCCTTCTCCTTCTTACTTTTCTAATCAAGATTTATTAAATCTTTGCTGAAGATTTATTAAATCTTTGCTGGGCTTCTAAAGCTTCTCCAAAATATAAATTCTTCTTTTGGAAAGTATTACTCAACGCTTTAGCAACAGAAAGGCACAGGTTTTTGCATAGATGTACTAGCTCAGATTGTGTAAAATTTGTCTTAAAGGAGAAGAAGATGTGAATCGTCTTTTCCTTCACTGTGAATGGGCTAGAAAAATGTGGTGTATATCCCCCTTACATTGTAGTGTTGATCTCCTATCCTCTGCTGGTATATATAGCTGGATTGGGGACCTAATAGACAGGGGCCTCAATAAGCAGGATAAAACAAAACTATTACTAACTACTGCTTGCCTTTGGTCTATTTGGGTTTTGCGCAATAAAAAAGTTACTGGGGATACTCCCAATAAATTTTAACACAGGACTAGCCCTAATGAAATCTAATTGCACGGACATTTTTTGTGAAGAAGAAGATTCGCATCACTGATTTGGAAACGCCAAACTGAAAGTCTTTATCTCCCTCATGGATCACACCTCCCCTAAATGAAGTCAAGATTAATGTTGATGCTTCCTTTGTCCCTGGAAAAGCTTTCTCAGCCGCCGTGACTCGTAATAATACAGGTAAAGTAGTTACAGGCTTTGCTACTACTGTACTAGTTTTGAGGTTGAAGCAAAAGCACTCTGTAGTGCTCTACGATTTGCTATTGATAAAATCCCATATTACACCAGTATAGAATCTAATTCAGAAGCAGTTATTCACGTCATATACTCTTCTAGCGTGTATTGCTTTTGGAAGAACGGGTCAATCCTGGAAGATATCAGAAATATGACTAAAACCCACCCCAGTATTTATATTCGTGAGATTAGAAAAACTACTAATAAAGCTGCGAGTTGGATTGTGAAAGCTTTTTCTGAAAATATTTTGCCTTGTATTTTGATTAGTAATTTACCATTTGATCTTAGAACTTTGTTATGTAATAATGCTACTTTTGATTCTAGTGTAGTTGGTTAATACTCTAGTTGATCCCTGATTTTAATATTTAATATAAGTTATTTTACTTTAAGAAAAAATATCAAATAATGAAACTTCCAAAAATCGTGAAAATTTTGGATATAGAAAATAGCAACATGATTTGCGAAAGTAGCAGCTCTTGGACATATAATAGAGAATCGTTCAAATCATCATCCAAATAATACTCAGCATAGCGACAACAACTAAAATTCAATTCACTACCTCTAAAACCCCATGTTTAGACATAATAATATCTCCACCAGGGGTATTTAAAAGAACTTTCCAGATTAGTCCTGAGGTATACATTCCCTTTCACGAGAATAAAAAGTAGAATTATTTGCACGCAGTGTTCACATGTCTATTTTTAATACAAATACAAAATACAAAATAGTATTAGATTCAATAACAAGTTAATTAGAAAGCAAATTGCAGAAACAAAAACTCTAAAATAATATTCAACATTCAATTGCAACAAGTAATCATATCCATCCATCTTATAACAAACAACCAAAAAGTATTATTAAAAAAAAAACCAAAACTTAGTATAACACCAATTATCCCATAATCTTTCACACACATCTAATAAAAAACATATAAATAATCAGCAACTTCACTTCTCCAATCTTGTATTCTCACCTCTCCACTAGCACATATAGAAACATATTATTAATATTAGTAATGGGGTAAATTTTATATTTCTCAAAAAACACAGAAGAACAAAAATACCTCAGAATCAATGAATCAATCATTCATGTGATCTCCACCGTCAGATTCAACATCACTAATATCAAGATCAGCAAGCAACTCATCTAACGGTATACGAGGCAAATCATCTTCATCATCATCAATAACAGACGCAACTTCAGAAGCTTGATACTCTTTATTACGATACAAAGACACATTAAACCTCATCTCAGGATTCTCTTCCAAATCTCTCTTAAACTGTTCATATTCATTATCCATTTTCTCTTCATAATCTCTACCTCTTGCTGAATCATCAACATCCATATTCAATGTCTTAAGCTTCCATGAACGAGCTTTTCCACGTTTCTTCAATCTTTTCTCTTCAAAACTCTTCTTAATCAATATCACTTCAGGTAAAACAAGTCTTTTGTATTTATCCAACTCCATATCATTACTATTCGCAGCATATAAATCATACCCAAGTGCATAATCTCCAGGGTTTAAAAGATGTCCTAAATGAGTCCTCACATTAAAAATCCTATCGTTTTTTCCAAAATCTGAAACACGAGCTACTTGTGCATCTGCTAAAGCATATTTCGAGCCTCCAATATTAACTTCAGATGAAACACTCTCAATGTCTAATACTATATATTCAACGAGCATTCTACTCGAAAGTAAAGATTTAAACGGTGCTTTCCAATATAAATCACCGTCTAAGAAACAATGATGAAGAGTTAACGGATCGAGTAAAGCAATAGTATTAGTTACTTTCGTACAAATCACAATCGGTCCAAGGTTTCCAAATTTACCCGCGATTTTTGGGGGTAAAC
Organism: Nemophila menziesii; assembly: GCA_029959085.1. Taxonomy (NCBI): domain Eukaryota; kingdom Viridiplantae; phylum Streptophyta; class Magnoliopsida; order Boraginales; family Hydrophyllaceae; genus Nemophila; species Nemophila menziesii. Next base: position 273,521 of record JARWIR010000029.1, on the reverse strand, counting down.
AGATAATATCTTCACGACAAATCGGTGAAATTTCGACGGAAAAAGTGTATTTATAATGATAAATACTACTTTTTTCATCTTGAGATACGAGTTGTCTAGCTGGAGTACTTGTAGCAGGTGAAACTTTACCAACAAAATCTATAAACTTCAAAGCGTGACTTTTATTACCAAAGTAAAAATCAATTCCTTGTGCCATTTGAGTAATTCTAATACATCGTACAGCTGCATCGTGTTTAAGAATAAGCTGTTCTAGGTAAAAAAAAGTACGCCTATGTGGCACGTGTTGACGTAATTGAACTGCAGCTACCCATTGATCAGGATTAGCTGCAACTTTTGAACAAGATTCACACATTTGTTCATGAACAGTATACTCAACCATGAAAGTTTGTTCAAGTACAGCTCCATTTAAAACCTCTTTCTGAACAGTTAACTTAACTTTGAGTCGTTTTGAATGAGGCTCAGTCCAAATGAACTCTGCGTTGATTAATCGAACTTTGTTTAAGTTCTTTAATCGTTTGACACAGAAGGTTAAAAGCTCCTTTGATTCAAGCTGAGCTTTTATCCAAGTTCTTGGAGGTTGAAGATAACTATCACATTCAGGGCAATGGATTATAGTGACACTTTTTTGTAAACCTTCAGTTATATCAACTTCAGATCGTAAACACTTAACACACATATTAGCTGCGTTTGGTTGCATTAAAATTCCACATTTGCAACAAAGAACACTTCCGATTGTTTGTTGTACTGTAAACATGCCTGCATCTTGCATGTTTGTGTCTTGTGCCATTGCTAGTAATAACACAAACAAGATTAAATTAGAAAAGTAGCAGATATACACACAAACACAGGGGTATATGTAGCTATTGGATGGACTAATGGTGAGATAATCAACCTATATATCTTTATTAAAAAAAAATCAAATCGTTTCTACGTGAATTTAACGCTAATTCACTAATTTAACTTGAATTTAATCCAATAAATCAAAAATAAATTTCGATAGACGGAGATAATCATAAACATAAGCAAAATATATTTAAGTGATAAAAAAACAGCTAAAATATCGAAATTTGTATGCATCTTAAACAATAATGATAATCGCATAGCTATATATATAAACACGGCAATTAATAGATTATAACGGTCTAACAATAGGAAAATCGACAATAATCGATTGAAGGTAAGATTTCAGTATAAAAAATAAAATCAACAAATATTATTATATATTTTTTAGGGTTTCGATTAAAAAAATATCAAAGTTTTACCTGAAAGTTGGTATTTGGAGATTGATGTTGATGGAGAAAGATCTCTTTGCGGCGGCGTGTAGTGACGGCCGCGATGGGTGTGTGAAGAATATAGGTTTGAGGGGCTTTGTTATTTCTATAGGTTTATGTTTATGGGCTTTTATTTATTCGCTGGTAATTTGGAGTAGAAGCCTTGTAATTTTGGGAAATGAGTCTTGCCCCCCAAATGTTTTGAGATATGAGATAAGTACACCGCTTTTTTTTTTTTTTTTTTTTGTCTAAACCGCCTCTTTTAATACTAAAGAATTGTGTTTAGCTTTTTTTTTTGAACAAAAAAAAAAAAAAAAATTGTGTTTAGCTTTTTAACTTTTGTCAATGGATTGCATTTTTAGTAGAACCTATTAGGGATGGCAATGGATCGGATATTCTCGAAAAATTGCATAACCACATCCACCTCCATTAAGAAAAACGATAACCAAATCCGCATCCATTAACCATCGGAGTTTAGAATTATTTACCAAATCCGCATCCGCGACGGATTTGGTTTATCCGCGGTTAATCCGTATCCGCAATCATTTAAAATGATTTAAATAAAATAAATTATTAAATATTTTTAAAAGTTTAAAGTTAGCTACAAAACTATTAGAAGTCCAGAAAATGATATTAGGCAATATAGTAATAAAATAGATAATAATCAATTAGCTAGTTTATGTATGGAATAATTATATTTGATTCATATTATGTATGAAATTTGCATATATAGAATATCTTTATATATAGTATATATTTTATTTTTTATATTTTTATTCGGATTTTGGATTATCCGTCAGATTATTGTAAAAGACCAAATCCTAACGGATAATCCACCGGTTACCTTTTGTGAGAACCAAACCCTCATGGATGCACCATCGGTTCTACTAACGGATTTTTAATCGGATCGGATATCCATCGGTTATAGTTAAGATTTGAACCATTGCCATCCCTAAAACCTATTTTTTCTAGTCTTATTATATCTTTAGTAAAAAAATGAGTAGGTTGAGAGTGTGTGGATTTATAAGAAGGATCTGAGTTCTTAATATTATTGTCTGCTTTATCTTTTACTCGAAACTTTTACACTAAAACCTATTTTCTTTAGTTTTATTATACCTCTAAACAACACATTATATAAACAAAAATATAATTATTGAAGCTGAAATTGGATAAAATACTTAGTACACATAAGACACTATTCTTCCATATATATAAAGAAATACATATCACCATAATACACAAAAATGATATTACTCAATAGATAATAAAGTAAACTACCTAATCGATAATAGCATGTACTAATATCCTACGAGTAATAGGATGATGATTTGCTACACTTTAACAATAATAAACACATATAACATAAACACACCACTAAACCCTATGTTTATATACTCTCCGCACTCCACCCTAAAGTATACTCTCTCGGTAGTTGTTTCAAACTTTTTGAAACTGCAGCCATGGCCTACCCCTTTCTCCTCACCCCACCCCAACGCAACAGTCATGGCGCTAAGCTCCAACTCCTCCATTTTTCAGATCTCACAAACAAGTTTGTGGATCAGTCATGGGATTTCCATGGATGAATCGAGGGGTCATGATGTTTCTAGTGGAGCCATTAATGTTTCGTTCTAGTGAAGGTTTCGTTTCAGGTTTGTGGAGCAGTGTCTAATTTCGACTAACAGTGAAGCCATTAAAGCTTTGTTCTGAGTTTTGTGAGTTCCTAGCTTGGTTTTCCGATCCAATGTTGTTCTTTCGTTCCGAGCTTTAATAATGAGTACTCAATGAAGCTTTAATGAGTTTCGTGAGCTTTACTGAGATCTGTTAAGTACTCAGTAAGATTTGTTCAAGAAAACTTCATTGTTGAGTGATGTCTCCTCATTTGTGATAATAAAATCTATTTCTGAGACATCATTTTAGGCGTATTTATTAGTTTATAGGTCGATTTTCACATGATTTAGTACACTTTCCTATTTTGGGTCTTGAATTAATTAATTATTATTTTTAGAGCATATTGGGTTTAATTATTTATTTAGTGTGAAGTTTTAGAGATATATGATAAATTAATTAGAGTCCAAGTTGGTTGAAAGAGCTAAAGGAAAGAAGATAAACATGGGAATTGGAGATAAGGAAGTAAAGGCTAAAAATATGGAAAAGGAAAAGCTGCCTTAAATCTGAATTTTTGCACCTACGACCACAAATCGACTTATATCTTAAAATCAGTGAGGAATCTGGAGAAACTTCCAGAGCAAAGTTGAAGATCTTTCCGAGATGATGAATTTCGACTACTCATACGCGTCAAACGGATGAGTATTGAAGCTGCTAGGACCAAAACAAAAACGGGGTTGATTCCATGTTTTTGGACTACGAATTTGAGTTGGGCTAGGAGTCCACTACTTACCTTTTCCTTCAAGAAAACGAATAGGTCAACCTATACACTATAAATACAGCCTCTTAACATTAGAAAATCGTCCTTGGTTAAACCTTAAGCCAAGAGGAAGCTTACAACACAAGAAAAGAAGTATGGAAGGAGTTGTTCATCAATATGTCATCTTCAACCTTTGAATTTGTAATTTCTATCTTTTTTTCCATTAGTATGAACTAAATTTCTATAGCTTGATTTTTAGCATATATGTATGAACCCTAGTTTTGATTGACATCTTTCTAATTTGGGAATTCTAGGTTTTAAATTGAAATTGTTGTTTTTATTCTCTGTTTATGTGTTTGGATTTATATTTTGTGTTCTTGTGGATCGCGACCATATAGAATTACCATCTAGTAGTTAGGTCACCATTGACAACGGTGTTTAATTACATGTTTAGCACATAACGTCTAGTATTCGGTTTAGATCTGACAAATCAACCTAACTAGATAATCACCATGGTTTAGTGTATTGCTATTTTACCAATTGCAGGAACAGTTTGCTTAGGACTCCTTATTGACACAAGTAAACCCTATTTAAAACTACCTAGCGCAATTGGAACCGATTATTGAAATACTATATAATTCACCCTTACATGTTTAGAACGGCAAAACTAGTGAGGATTACATGCTATTTACTCAAGCTAAACTCTCATACTACTTCTTCTCTTGCATTTAAATTTCTGTCCTTATTGTATTAGTTTAATTTAGTTAATTTAAAATTAAATAAAATTCTATTTGTCTTTACTTTTTCTGCGTTTTATTTGTTCTAACTTTTAATATTTGCACCTGATTATTGCATAAGATTCCCCTAACCTTCATAGTCTCTGCGGAACGAATCTTACTTATTTATTAAAACTTGCATACGATTTGTATACTTGCAGAACCGTGCTAGCTTAGGGTGTTTATTTGCATCTAATTTATACATCTTTTTATCATACCCTAGGCCACCCCATTGAGTTCTCAGTAAGATCTGTTTAAGGAAACCTCAATGGTGAGTACTCAATGAAACTTCGGCGGGGAGTACTCAGTGATGATGGCGAGAAGATGTGCGAGTATCCATGGTGATTTCCTTAGCAGCTGCTTCAAATCTTGAGTTCTCAGTTCAGATTTATGGTGAGCAGCAATACCCTTCGTGATGTCATGAACTTTTGAGTAATCGGTTCAGATTCATGTACCGCTTAGTGGTATGGAGCCATTGATTACTTAGAAAAATATTCAAGGCCTAAAATAAAGATTTAAGGCTAGAATTGATCGCCTTGTCTTAGTCCTTTGCCTCTCTTAAAGCACCCATGAATTTCCCTAGTTTATCTCCCCCGAGTATGAGGGTGTGATAATACGAGCCACAATCCAATTTATATACCATGCCAAAAACGATTGTTGAAGTTGTAATCATTTGTGTTGCAAGGAACAAAATTGTTTACATTATTGTCCATATGTTTATCAAGTTTTGATTTGTCCTCAAATTTTGTTGATTTTTCCATAAGTAATTCATCATAGGAGTGATAGTGTTATTTACTGTCATTAAAGGGTTATTTGTTACGAAATATAGTGATATTTCTCGTGAGCCAAATGTGAGATACAAGATAAGAAACCAAGCATAAGGTCTCATTCGTTTTATTCTCACCATCCAAACGTAGTTACGAAGAAGAAGCAATCGATCGTCGAATCTGGAAGTGGTGGCATTTATGGTTAAATGACTCAAAGGGCTAGCCAATCCAAGCTGCTCTTGCGTGATCGCAATGAAATATTAGATGTTCAACCGTCTCGATATTCATATTACATTTTTAGAAGGTAGTTTTAGTTGATATATGTCTTTTGAATCTATTTTCATTTCAGCGAAGTGCATCGTTTGCCGCCTTCCAAAGAAAGTTACTAGTTTTTGGGATGATTTCAAGGTTCCAATTTAATGTCTACAGGTCTTCAAAGGCAATATTAGAAGGGTCGCCCCCTTTTTGCACGTACCTCTTTCCAGATTCTAAATAAATTATAACACTTTTTAATAAGTAACTTGACCGAAAGAGCGCGAGTCCAGCAAGGGACGTCGTTGAAAAAACAATAGGCATAGGAATGTGAGCTAAAGCTGCTAAGATTCGAGCAGGGAATAATACTTGGATAATGGTCACAGTCCATACTACAAGATGAGTCTAAATGAGCTCGAAAACATGAGTTAGATTACTATTGTTCGAGATTTTTTAGAAATACTAATGTTTTTTTTTAGTTTCTCAATACTTTTTTTTAACACAGTTTTTCTAATAAAGACAATTTTTCCAAGAGATATTATTACCAATATTAGCCTTTTAGAAGAAACATTATAAAAATGGGTGAATTATATATAGGGTCTTAGGAGCACTATTTTTTCTCTATAGAGTAGTGTCTTGAAAGTTGTTATTCTTAGGGACCTCATTTTTTACAATAATCTTTCCTACCCTTACTAACACTAAAAGACAAAAAAATATGATGTCACTGTTTCTCTCTCCTCTACCACTACCCACCTACCACCCATTTCCGACCTCCGGCCACCGACCACCGACCACCGATCACCGATCTCCGACCACGGACCTCCGGCCACCAGTCAACGGAAAAAACATAGAGTATCGGAAAAAACTGAGAGTACTCTATCAAAAAGAGAGAGTACTCTCAGTTTTTTCCGATACTCTATGAAATAGAAAGAGTACTCCGAGAATTAAAAGAATACTCTAACAATTTAAACGAATACTTTATAAAAAAAGTCGGAGTACTCTATAAAAAATAGAGAGTACTCTATGAAAAAGAGAGAGTACTCTTTGAAATTACATAAATACTCTATAAAAATAATGTGTATCCATTTAATAACATTTCTATTCAAAATTTAAAATCATTTACAATAGATAAATAAAAAAAACTAAACTAATTACAAGTTTGACCAGATCTGGGAAAAAAAATACAGCGTACTGTGTACGCGAGAAAAGAAAAAAAAACAAAACTAAACTCCCATCGAAGAAGAAGAACAAAGGATTCTCTTCTCCAGCTCCGGCGATGCTTGTGGTGGCCTCGTCGATGCTTGTGGTGGCTGACGTTTGGTGCTGCTGCGCGAATCTCCCATCGAATAAGAAGAAGAACGGGATCCATGGAGCTTCGTGGTGCTGCGGTGGTTCATTTCAGTTCCTTGATTGCACCATTGCAGATCTGCAGCTGTTAAGGGACATGGCAGCTTCGATCTCCTTGCTCTCTCCTCGGCGAGATTCGTGGAGTGTTATGGTGAAGGAGACGGAGCTTCAAGCAGAATATGGACTGCTCGGCGGTGGTGGCCATTTCGGCGGTGGTGGTGGTCGTTTAGGTGGTGTCGGTGGTTGTTGAGAGGAGAGAGGAGAGAGAAACAGTGAGGTGAGGAATTGTATTTAGAACGTGAATGAAATTAAAAATGGAATAAATAGTATATATAGGTGTAGAAAAAACAAAAGAAGGGTAATCTAGTAATTGGGGTTTTGGGGTTCATGTGTAAAAAAGTTTCTGAGGTCTTTAGTAAGAAGAGGCTCTAGGTGGGGGTGCTAACTCGAAAAGAGGGGTGTGGTCAAGACCCCTAGTGTCATTATCTCTATAAAAATACTTTGGAGGAATTTAAATAGAAGAAAAAATTCCACGCATATAAAAAGTCATTCCTTTCATCTACTTTGTTTTTTTTACTTTTAGGTGGTAGGCATCTTTGAGCTTAAAATAAACCAGGGGTTAAAAATCAGCTTAATACAAAAACCTCCCACTGAGCTAACGAGAGAAGGAGCAAAAACTCACTGCACGTTATCTTCTCTTCTTCTTCTTCTTCCTCAGTTGTCTAGTTTCAGAATCCAGCAACCCCCATAAAATGCAAATGCAAGCCCTGCTTTGGAAGCCTCATTTCAAATACTTATTGAGTAATCGTTCATGCCATACTACGTTTTCTCTACAATTACGAGCATTTTCAACTTCATCAAATGAATCTCAATCTCGTGGTGGTCTCCCTCGCTTCTTCTCTGATACTCTCCCTTCCTCCAAGGTATCCATTCTTTTTTTCTATAGGTTATCACCCAGTAATTAAACAATTTCTTTTTTTGTAAGATTGCACCATTCGTCCCTATGTTTTATAAAATACCCAACTGTAGTCCTCGAAGAGATAGCTTAGCTTAGAGAACAATATGCTGCACCTTGTTTCAATTTAATTAACCTGCCCACAAGTAGTCTTGATTGAACACTTGTATGTATATGTATTTGGGATGTACCATAGCTAGGGGCAGTAGCTTTCTAAAAGAAAATTAACCCTATTAAAAAATAATTAGATTATTACTTTATGACCCCCAAATTTTGGAATCTGCATTTGGGCCCAACAGAAAATTCTACCATCGCTTGGTTAGAAAAAGAAGAAACCACCCAAATGTTCCTTTGTGTTTCAGAAAATAGGAAATATACCCGAAAATATACAGGGATATGTTTGCTACGTTTGAAACACATGTATATTGAGTATTTCACATAACACAGGGTCCAATTGTACAATTTACTGTTCAAAAAAGGTCATCCAAAATTATTCTGTTTTCTTTGATTTTATAAGTATTTGACAGATCACAGATACACGGAATTCATCAAAATTTTGCAGTATTATATGAGTAAAATAAGTTGTAGAATATATTATCAAGACTTGACATCAAACACTTGGTTTATTCTTGAGTAAGGGAGTGTTTTCTTGGTAATGTAGGGTCATAGTGTTCGTGTTCAAGGAGATGAGTTTTGGCATATGACCAAAGTTTTGAGGTTGAATATTGATGACAGGTAAACTCGAGGGTATTTAGTCCTTTAATCCTTCATCTTTTTTGACAATTTAGTCCCTTCCCTTACATTATAAGCAAGTGTTAAATCATGCAAGGGTAGAGCTATTTAATGGAAAAGGATGTTTAGTAGAAGGGTGTATACAAAAGATTGATCGCACAGGAGTGGATCTTGTGGCATCAGAGATTCCAAAATTAGTCTCTCCACAAGGCACACAATGGCATGTCATTGCTGCTTTCGGTAACTAACCATTAATTGCAGTTAGGTCCCTATATTATGTTATAATACAAGTTCTTACTTGATAGGAACGTTAAAGGGAGGCCGAGCTGATTGGCTAGTGGAGAAATGCACAGTATGTGTGTCAGTGTGTATGTGTGGGAATAATAATCATATTTTACATATTTTATTTTGTGTTTTGTTTTAGGAACTTGGAGCTAATAGTGTGACACCTCTATTAACTGAACGTTCACCTTCCATTTCCGAAAACCGAGTAAATAGACTCGAAAGAGTTGTCTTAGCGGCTACAAAACAATGTAATTTCATCTTTTTTCTTTTCCTTTTATATTTTAATTTACGTTGTTTTTCTGTAGGTCAACGCTTGCATGAAATGACATTGAAGTCTCCTATAAAAATGAGTCAACTATTGGCAAATGTAAGTTAGCTAATCTTTTTCTTTTTCTTTTTCTAATAATGATATTAAGTTTTTTACAGGTCGCAGAGTCAGAAATATGTTTAGTGGGTGTAGCGGAGGCTTCTCCTGTACTTGAAGTGGTTAACTCAATGACAAGAAAATCGTGTGGTTTAATGATTATTGGTCCAGAAGGAGGTTATAATTATAATTAGGTGTTTTTTTGGGGGGGATTTATTAATGATTAAATGATGTTACATTTACAGACTTCACTGGGAAGGAATTGGATATGATGGTGGAGGCGGGAGCAATTGGAGTTGGTCTGGGCCCACATCGTCTAAGAGTTGAAACAGCTACAATTGCACTTTTATCAACTTTAATGCTATGGTCTCACTCCACTCCCATCAAATCTTCATCACAAAATCCTCCTCGCTTGTAATTTTGTTTACATTTACCCTGTTACTGTTTGTTATTATTAATCATAGGATTGAAGAATTTTCCTTAATCATAATACTACACAAAACTGTTCATCATTTCACCACCAAGATAACGTTAGCCCCAGGTGAAGAAATCTCTTTAATAAGAATCAAAGTGATAAAAGTGACTAATAGTTGGACTAGGAAGTGCTTGACCAAAAAACCCAAAATGCAAAATTCTTGGACAACTGCTATAACTTTCTCACTTATCACATCCTATGATTTTTTTGAAAACAAAAAACAAAAAATATCCATTAGGCCCTGGAGTTTTGTCATTAGCAATATACAAAATTAACTCTTTCATCTCATCATAGGTAATCTCGACACAAAGTTTAACCTTTTACTTTCTAGATAACATTTTACCCCAATAAATAACACCCATATCAATTTTTTCCATCTCTTCATTGGTACTTAATGTATCGTCTGTGATAAGTGTTTAAGTCACATCTACAGTTGTCGTTATCCTCATCATTGTCACCATCAAAACCCAGTAAGGAAAGATGCGACCTGCTTCATCAAAGACTCCCCATCGATCAAGTTTACGAATGATGTGCATCACCTTATATTCATTTCTCATAATAAACTCTCAATTCCAATTAAAATAACAAGCAGAGTCTTCGTCCCAACTTGGTCGTACAATCCCTACGAGACAAGAGCTTTTGTTGTGACCGAGGATCCCGCAATTATAACAAAAAAGTTTGACTTGCGTACACAAAAGATACCCAAGCGCCACCTTCGCTTTGTTCAGACTCTGGTTTTAATAGGAGTGCGTGTGTCGAATTTTGCTTGAAATCATATGAAGTTGAGATCTTTTGGGTCAACTATCGGAAAGTCAATCTCCCGCAAATTCTCCAATGAAGTTTCCTAGTGTTTCCATGATGTCGATATTGCATTGTATCCCTGCCGATCCATACACCCTAACCCATGCGTAAGAAAAGAAGAGATCAAGCTCCCCGCACGTGACATTATCATCCCATTAGACCAAAAGAGGCCAAAGAAACCACAATCTAAGCGCTTCTTCTTCGTCTTCGAGGGTCAGTCTGAAAATATTTTTAGAAATTTCTTCAAAGAAAACACGAGAGTGGATTCCCCAGTTTTCTAACACAGCTTCTCAAAATATACCTAGAGAGAAAAAACGAGTGGATATCACTCTAGCAACAAAGTTGAATTCATTGTTATTAGGTTTAATTGTAGTAGTTTTTGTTGCTAAAGAGAGGATTTAGAATCTTCTTAATGTATCATTTTTTGCTTTCGCAATGTGGAAAGCATGATTTTGTTTTGTTGCCATATTTGTATAGTGAATTTGATAATAAAAGCACTAAGTTGTCGAACAGAGGAGATATAAATTGAAGCCAGATTGATAACTATATATATAGGCATACGGGATCAATATGCATGTTATGAGAGAAGAAGAAGAGTTTGTATAAAAGATAAAGGATGCCAAATGTTGAAATTGAAAACAACGGGAAAACAACAGCGTGCAAAGAAGACGTATGTTGCATCGGATTTCAGTGAGACCCAATATAATAGGGTTAATGCTCAATAAATCCATGTAGTCTTGTCCACTATCCCGTAAAAGACACCATCTTTTTTAAAGAATAATGAGTTATGAAAAGTTTCCCGAAACTGAGAATCTGAGTTCTGAAAAGTTTTCCATAACTCAAAATTTGAGTTTTGTGAAACAAAAAGGCTACTTGACTAGCCTACTGAGTCTTCTTTCTATAACTCAGACGGCTCTTTTTGTAGGCAAAAAACGAAAAAAAAATATGTATTGTGTCTTTTATAAGCAAAAGGATGATAGTTATGGTGAGGAAGAATTAATTTTAACTTGAGAGGTTTTTTGGGCATTGATCCAATATAATATTCATAGAAACAAGTATAATATTAATAGAGAAGGAAGGGAATTACCTTGCGCAACATAAAATATTTTTTAAACGAATAAAATATATCTTTGAAATAAGAATTTCCAGTATATAGGTAGCATAATTTAATAGCAAGATAGACAGCTTGAATCCAAAAGGGAATAACACTTCTTGACCTAATACAGTAGAGATAAGCAAAGCCTTTTAACATATCATATAGAATCCTCTTTCGTGCCCTTTGTTTTTTCGGGTTCCAAAAGAGAATATTTTTACGCCCTTTGTTTCTTATATAGTTGTAGACACATGTTTCGAGATGTAGATTATAGTGGAAAAAATATGGCTTGGGGTATCACGTTTCCTGGCAGGGAGCTAACAGAGTTCCTAGTCATACTACCTAATCCCGACTCGCCCCCAAATACAGCATTCGAAAAGGGGAAAGCAGGGCATGCCTTCCGTAGTAACAAGATTCCGTGGTCGGGGAGAGACCCACGGTCGACGGATCATCGCTGGAATACCACGACCCCACTTCCGGATAATCGGAATCTATTCAAACATAAAGAGTTAGGAGAAGTAGTTGAGTAAGAAAATACCTTAAATCAGAAGATTAGTGCTCCAGAGGAATAGAGATTTTCCTTCACCTTAGGGACAAATGGACTCAATATGAAATTAGATGTGTGAAGAAGAGGACGTGTATAGTCTTATATATAGTGTAAGGACTCTAAAAATGTTAGAGTAATAATGTATAAATATCCTAACTTCGTCACGTGAATAAAAAAGAGTGTGAGGAAATGGAATTGTAAAAAAGCTGATCTAGTAATAAATTCTGCAGCTATTTTTCATCTGCTTACAAAGATACATCACCTACTTTATTATTGAGTAGTCAAATAAATAAAGCCTTACACGCTACCTTTCAAGAAGTAAATAGAGTCTGCAAGATTGATTTCTACAATATTGCTGAGTGAACATGTCAAAGCGTGATTACTACTTCTTACAAAAGGACGAAAAAGTATGACTAAGCGTTTATCCATATACTGCAACACTTACTTTAATTAAATAAATGTAATGGGGAACTATTGAGGATGCAAACAAAATAAGGAATATCTATTTCCACGCTAACCCAACCCGGGCAATTCCAGTCAACTCTTTCGTGGGAATATGGGAGGCGTGCCCCCACGACACCAAAGGATTTGACCAAAGATAAATCATGGGGTCCAAGGGTTGAAGCAGGGTTGTCAATAAGGACGTTGCCGGCTTGGGGTATCACGTTTCATGGCAGGGCGCTAACAGAGTTCCTAGTCATACTACCTAATCCCGACTCGCCCCCAAATACAGCATTCGAAAAGGGGAAAGCAGAGGCATGCCCTCCGTAGTAACAGGATTTCGTGGTCGGGGAGAGACCCACGGTCGACGGATCATTGCTGGAATACCACGACCCCACTTCCGGATAATCGGAATCCATTCAAATATAAAGAGTTAGGAGAAGTAGTTGAGTAAGAAAATACCTTAAATCAGAAGATTAGTGCTCCAGAGGAATAGAGATTTTCCTTCACCTTAGGGACAAATGGACTCAATATGAAATTAGATGTGTGAAGAAGAGGACATGTATAGTCTTATATATAGTGTAAGGACTCTAAAAATGTTAGAGTAATAATGTATAAATATCCTAACTTCGTCACGTGAATAAAAAAGAGTGTGAGGAAATGGAATTGTAAAAAAGCTGATCTAGTAATAAATTATGCAGCTATTTTTCATCTGCTTACAAAGATACATCACATACTTTATTATTGAGTAGTCAAATAAATAAAGCCTTACACGCTACCTTTCAAGAAGTAAATAGAGTCTGCAAGATTGATTCCTACACTATTGCTGAGTGAACATGTCAAAGCGTGATTACTGCTTTTTACAAAAGGACGAAAAAGTATGACTAAGAGTTTATCCATATACTGCAACACTTACTTTAATTAAATAAATGTAATGGGGAACTATTGAGGATGCAAACAAAATAAGGAATATCTATTTCCATGCATGTGAAATCATGCGTAGGTGGACAAAAAAAAAAAAAAAAGAATCATGCCTAGGAATACTACCTTTTTATTTTAAAATTGGTTTGATTGATTCAAAAATTCAAATGAACTAATATTAAATTTAAATATTTAAAATACTAGATTTTCAATGTTCTTTATTTAGATAAAGTAAATTTTACCATTCTAAAATTATAAATTACATTTAAATAGTACATCAGACAACCGAAACAAATTGTTATTTAAGTCGAAATTATAGAGTAGTCCTACCATAACCGTAAAATCGATCCATATCGCTTTCATTTTCCACGTTGTTCATGTTTTCATCCTTTTGAGCCACTTAGAGAAGTTCGAGATTGTGTTATATCTCTCGTAATACCTACACAATGTATTATATAATTAACCACGCATATATGGTAGTTATACGATCTGATTTGCTAACTACTCTCTAAACTTATAAATTTTATGAGTTAGAGAGTGGGGGACAAACTATAGTGGGAAAAATACGGCTAGGACCAAGAACCCCATGTGGGATTGGCGCGGTCCTAACCGAAGAAGTCTTTGACTCCTAATAAGGGTAATGATAATGGACGTGGACAAGCCCGTAGAGGAGTCTGGTCCGGTAAGAACAAGATATCACCCTTCTATATGGGCTAGTGGTAGGTTACTTGTGGATCCTGGAAAGTCTATTCAAGGACCTTATGACTTGGGCTAAGAAAGAACCCTTTAGGGTTACTAGATAGCGACTTGGAGGACAAGTAAGTCGCGCCTATATATATTCCTAGACATCAAAGGTATAAGGTATTCGAACACACAAAACCCTAAGCCTCCGACTCCCACAAGATACTCTAACCCTTCAGGTTACGCCCCCTGATTCTTCACCCTTCCTAGGTGCAGAAAATCCCTTACTCCGATCACTGAATTCATACCTGTAGCAAGTACCCAGTCGAAAGGATCGAGGACACCGACCCTTGATCCATATTGTAGAATCTCACGCCTACATAGATCACCTATTTTGGAGGGGTTGGTGATTGAAAGACACTCAAGTATACATCCGATTACAAGTGAATTGTTGAACATTCTTGTTCCACATCGGTAAAAGTTAAACTACTTAAAGTGAATAAATACATAAAGTTGAGACAAATAGATATTAACAAGGATGTAGAGATAGAATTAACCCATCCCCGTCCCACCCCTAAACCTTCTTTATATTATAAAAAAAAATCTATATTAATAGAGTTAAAACATTTGTGGGGTGTTTTTTTTTTTTGCCAACCATTTGTGGGATGTTGTAACCGGTGCTTTTCCCAAACAAGAAAAAATGAAGCCCTGTGCCCTCTACATGGGTTGTGGGTTGTAGGCATTGGAACTGCCGCGCTGCTCATTGCATATATATATAGTGTGATTGGCTGCTATTACAAATAGGTTTAGATCTTTGAAATCAATATGCAAATCGTTTCTAGTTATCTTACCCGTGACACGAATGAAGCTTCTCTTATCTTAGAGATGTACTCCCTCCGTTCCACTGAAATTGTCCACTTACTAAAAATAATGTTCCAAATATATTGTCCACTTAGGAGTTCAAGACACTTTTTTTCCTACTTTTTCCACTATTACCCTTATTAAAATATTGTAATTTATATTTCCAATACACATTTAAGATATCAAGATACTTTATTAGGGGTATTTTTGTAATTGTGAATGCATTTATTATGTTTCTTAATATATGTGAAAAGTTAAGTGGATAAATTTAGTGGATCTGAGGGGAGTAATTAATTGTAGTTGTTGGTAGTACTATAGTTGCTACTTTATTAGCTTGCGCAGGAGGTTTCATAAGTACTCAACTCAAGGCGAGAAAAGCTTTTGGGGTGCTCTTGAAGATCCTATACGCTATACCATCACATTCATGGCCTTTTCACAGATGTGAGTGACTAAGTATAACTATTTTCAACCTTTTCTTATTTTTTAATTTCAACAATGGTGGTACCAGCTACAATCTCACCATTGTATGTAACACAAGCTTGGAGAGAGAGGTGCTTTTATTGTTTCATTTGTATCGATGGAAAGATAATGTAATTACTCGATTACTCACCGGTTACTTTGTTTTGGTTGTGATTTGAAAGATTAAATGGATCCAACGTGTTATCCCATTTGTATTTATCTCATTTAACATCTACTCGAGTAGTGGTCATATCTTAGGTTAATTTAACGCTTTGATAATAGGATTACGGAATAGGAGATGGAAGATTCGAGCCTTAATAACTATAGTGCTAGGTAAATCCTGAGAGATTGACAATAAGCATAACTTGAAAAGGGTTTTTTGTTGTATAAAATATGTTTTGCCCTTATTTCATTGTGGTATCCCTTGTCTTCTCTTCTTTCGTGACCAAGTGCACATATGTATTGCATTGGTGATAATTAGAGGTTTCAACCTACCCCTTACTCACTTATATAAATATACTTTAGTATTTTTTTTTTCTTTTTCTATCCAATATATTTTAGTTGTTAATCTCTCAAGTCATTACCTTATTTTTCCTTTAATTATTCATAATGTAAGGATACCTTCTATTGTACTCCCTACGGACAAGGGATTCATTACTTGAATGTTTCATTTTCTCTATAACAAACAAGGACGTACAGTGAATCTTGAATGTCAAATATAACTATGTTATGAGCTAGATATAAGATACCTTACGGTTTAAAAGAAGTATGTTACATATTTTGCTTAAGCATCTAAGGTGTTTGGCAAGTAACTCTATAAATTATCCCCTCAAATTTAAGCATCCATGGGATTAAAATCTTCCATTCCTTGACATTTGACATGTTATTCAAATTTTGAACCCTGTTAGACCTTGACATATTAATAGGATCAAGTGGGTGCTAAAAGTGTTCACATTCTTGCTTTAAACAAAAGTATCAAGAGTAACTCTAGTGACTTGAATTGAGATACTATATATATACAAAACGAAAATTAAATTGAAAAGTAATTTAGTACATTGATTAATTGAAGAGAAATAAGAACAATATATACATAATTTAGAAATCAGCCTCTGAAATAGGGGGATCCAAAAAAGGAGCTCGAGAATGTACCACCACCATTTGGGAAGAGAGTAAGGAAACAAATGAAAAACAAAACACAACCCCAAGCATATCTATCATCTCCTAATGGTGTGATCTCATCTTTAGCAGGAATCTCTTCTCCACCACGAAAAAAAGTTGCAAAAAGACCCCAAGCAAGGCAAACAACACTTCCACTTAATCCACCAATCCCAAGTAACAAAGAAGTCACAAACGATAACAAAGTTGCCGTGTTTCGTCCAAACATAGCTTGTGCTATTCGACCTCCTTCAAGTCTTCCACATGGTAACAAATTCAAAGAAGTAACCACCATACCTACATCATAAATAACAAAGATATGAAAAAATGATAATGTTCAAATTCAAATGAACTCAACTTCTCGACTCACCCAATAATCCAGCAAAAGCAAGAGGATCAACAGGAACTCCTACACCTTCAACGGCATAAGGTAACACATTCCCAAGATCATCCGTGTAGGGCCCCACAACATATTGTATGAACGAAAGTAAAGGATTATTGTAAAAAAATTCAGGCCTTATATACCTACAAAATATAGACACTCTTAGGGGTGTCAAATTGAAATTTCTGAAAATTCAGGGGGGGGGGACTTACAAGGCATTATCGCCGCCATTAAAACTGCCATCAGATATAAAAGCAGAGACAGCAAGTAGAAGAGACGTTAAATATGCAGAAGCTGTTCGTGCTACAGGAATATCAAACAAAGCTTTCTTATTCGGAAGGATATTTTCGTAATTATTCATTACTCCAAGACATCCCGTCCAATTTGAGGGTACAAGAAACGATGGACTCAATTTTACATTATACCCACTCGCTGTTACTCTTGTGGCTATCTGTTATAATTAATAATAAAATATTACACTTTGCATAATATTGTTAAGAAAAGAAATTCAAAAGTTACCTCAGAAACACCCAAAATAGTTAAGAAGCCTCCGAAAAGAGGGGCTACATTTGTTAAATAATCATCAATTGTAGCGTCTGGTTTGAGGAATAAGCCACTTGTTAAAGCTATTGTTCCCAAAGTTGTAATAAATAAACATATCGCGCTAAAATAACCCCAAGGTGTATTTAATTCCGTTAACTCAAATTGAAGATCTATCTCTGCTTTTGGTTGCACCACACAAGCCTAGCAAAACATTAAATATTAACAAGATGAGGGACTAAAGTGTTGTTGCAAATATTTTACCTGTTTAGTTATTTCATTAGCTTTTTCTTCCATAAACCAGATCACTACATCTCTTCCTGCAGCTTCAGACAATTTTTTCTCCAATTCAGGAATAACTTGTTCGATTGGTTTCCTTAAATTTCCTATAAATATTCCTCCATCTCCGAATCTTCTAACATCAGTAGCGAAGAATGTAGTGAATCCAAAGCAGCTCTTTAACTGTCATTCAAATGTTAATTAATCATTTTACTTCTAGCCGATATTATTGAATATTTGAATTCGGAAAATTACCTTGTTGAGATCAAGAGCTTTGAAAGTCTCCTCTGCTTTCTCTAACCTCTCTTTCTCTTTATATAAATTATCCCTAACCAATTTATTAACAAATGCCACAACAGGATTACTACTAGTTGTTTCTCTATCAAGCTCTTTAAGCTTCCTATCAGCTCTTTTCTTTTCGAGTTTTATAGCAGCTTCAATAGAAGGATTCCCCATAAATTTCTTAAACTCTTCGTCTGTTTTCCAATCCAATTCTTGCTGATCATTAACTATCTCATTTTCCGTACTTAATTCACCTTCAGAATCGACATTTTTCGTCTCGGTTTCTGGATCTTCTGAAGCTACTGCAACGGAAGATGAAGAGGGTTGGTCTTCTTTCTCGGCTTTAGCATAAAAAATCAATCTTTTTGAGTTTTTTGGGGCTGAAAATGGAATTGGAAAATGGTTTTTCCTGGGAAGTGGGAAAGAATGTTGGGTTTTCTTGTTGAGAAGAAATGGAGAAGAGGAGGATGAAGTGAGGGAAAGAGTCGCCATTTGTGAAGTGAGAGAGAGGTGAGCATTATGGGACTAGTTGAAGAACAGCGTACGAGGTTTTGAATGAGGAAAAGGATTTGTCTAGAAAACTGGAGAAGAAATACAGGTGTGATGCAGTGATAGTGACAGAATGTAGCGACAAATAGGAATATGGGAGAAGTATTACCCAAACCAAACGAAGAATCTATTTCAACATATCCAAATTTTGTGGTGGATCATATCTCACTAGATTTTTGTTACTGTGTTAGTTTTAAATCTTTTAGGGTTAAAGCCCAATAGACATAGGTCACCTTACACTTTGGTCCATAAAAGGTACCCCACTCCAAATATCTTGAATACCTTTACTTACTAAAGTTGAAATTTAACGGCGTTAGTTCCTTTACTGTTACATGCGCTAAAATCACGAAAAATCAAAACCAAATCAGCTCCAAATAAATCGCGAAAAATACGAACGTATCTCGCGAAGATCTTCGGTGATAAATCAGGAAAAAATCTTCATCTATAGGTACACGAATTGCGCGCCTAATATTACTTTATTTTGTCGCAAAAATTAATGTTATAAATCAGAATATTTTTCTGATTTCTGGTACTAAAATCATCTTTAAGTAGTTGAAATCGTAATATCACGTGATAATCTGTATACAAATACGTAATAATTGAATAAAATATGTATTTAGAACAATTTTCTACCAAAAAAGTTATGCAGATGATGTGATGTATTTTTTTTAACAAATGATTGATGATATAGTGAAAACAAAGTAACAGAAAACATTTATAATAGAAATGCGCACTAAAATTTACATATGGGTTAAATTGAGTTTGATTTGAAGTTATTTTGCAGAATTTATGTCGTATTTTTGAAAAAAATTAGAAATAATGTTTGAGTTTTATTATGAAAATGCTTGAGTTCCTGACAGATTCGTAACAAACTCAATTGTGATTGAGATTTGAATGAAATACGAGTACTGGGAATTTTCCCAGTACCGGAACACGAATGAAAACTACAGGTTTATTTGATTGAATGAGTAATGATTTTTGAGTATTGCAAAAATGATAAACTATGATTGAGTTGTACTTTTTTGAAGGAATGATTGATGATATAGTAAAAACACGGTAACAGAAAACAATAATAATACAAATGCGCACCAAAATTTACATATGGGTTAAACTGAGTATGATTTGAAGTTATTTTGCAGAATTTATGTCGCATTTTTGAAAAAATTAGAAATAATGTTTGAGTTTTATTATAAAAATGCTTGAGTTCCGGAAAGATTTGTAATAAACTGAATTGTGATTGAAATTTGAATAAAATACGAGTGCTGGGAATTTTCCCAGACCTGAAAAACAAATGAAAACTTCAGGTTTATTTGATTAAATAAGTAATGGTATTTAAGTATTGTAAAAATGATAACTATGATTGAGTTGTGGGAAAGTTTTGTATAACAGATGTTGATTAACGTGAGAACAATGAACAACAACACCAATGTTAAGCACAACACACAGGATAATGTACTTGTAGAATCACAAAAACGTACTTGTGTAAGTTAAAAAAATACACTTGTCCAGTGGTGGGAAGTATTCCCATAACTCATCTATACCATCCAAAAACATGTAACTTAAAATTTTTCACACATTTAAACTTAGATAATGTCTAGAACTGTAACAAGTAAATGTTAGTCAATGAATGTTCCCATAAATCTGAAAACCAAACAAAATTGCAAATTTTTCAAAAGTTTTTTTTTGATAAAATATTTAATGGGGTTTGAATATTGGGAAAGTTAGCAATTATGATTGAGTTGTGGGAATCAGGATTTGTATGAAGAGTTGAAAAATGGAAAAATGCGTATGATACGAGTGATGGGAATTTTCCCATAACTCGGTAAAACCTAAGCAAGTGCATTTTTATAGTTGTGCAAGTACACTTTTGTACCCGAGCAATTACACTTGTTTTATACCTATTTATGAATAGCTATACTAACATCTTAAATTTACAATGCAGAAATGGAAACCATAACATCAGAACATAGATCGTCGTTACACAATCTGTTCAGTATTTTGAGCAGCGGACATTTTAAGGACAGGCATCTACATGTCTGCAAGATATTGCCATTTTATCTACTCATCAAATGACTATTTGAGAGAATTGATTCCCTTCCTTGTATGAAAATAAGCGTATCAGATTTACAAGATATAGCAACTACTTATCAAATTCAAAGGAAAGGATTCTATATAAAGAAAACCACATTACGAATAACACCTGATGATATAAGAATTATAATGGGCTTGGAGAGTGGGGACCTAGATATTCCAAATTTCACCAAAATAGATGTTACTGAATCTAAATGGTTTAACAGACTGTTCCCTGGAATAAAGAAAGGATTAACGGTGACAGAAGTAAAGACGAAAACAATGTCACTTTTAAGAGAACCTGAGTCAGACGCAACGAACAAAATTATTGCACAATTAATGTGCCTTCTCGTATTGGCTACAGTATTCTTCAAGTTTGGAGGAGAACACGTAGATTGGTGGGTGATTCGTGTCAGTGAAGATCTGAAAAGGTTGAAGAAATATGACTGGGCAAGTGAAAGTATAAAAAGATTAGAAAATTTGCTAAATGGTAGACATTTCAATAATCCAAGAGGTCCAAGCTGCATGTTGTTGGTAAGATAATACATTTGTTAAATATGAAGACAAGATTGTATTTAAAAACAAACAATTAATTATTAAACAAATTTATATTGCAGGTGTTCTTCTTTGAGCACGCGAACACATGGAATCCTCTTGAAGAACACGCACAAGCATATCTAAGAGTGTTGAGATGACACATTAAACAACGTCATGAATCATTCAAGCTGAATCACAAAAACAAAGTGAAACAGAGATATGTAAGATACTGTTTTTTTCAAATACAATGTTTATATAAGTTATGGGACTTATCCTATAAGGTTGATAAGACATTTATAGAATAAAGTATAAAAGTTAGTCTTAGAAAAGTTTGAGTTTATAAAAATGAGAAGTTTGTAGAACTGTATTCGTGCAACTACTAATAATCTACAAAAATGTACTTGTAGAATCACAAAAATGTACTTATGCAAGTACACAAATGTACTTGTCCAGTGGTGGGAAGTATTCCAAGAACTCGTATTTCTCGTCAAAAAACCCGTAACTCGTATTCCAGAAAAAATATATATGTGAAAAAAATAGCGTGATATCTCAACATTAAAAAGAGAGTCATAGCTTAAGAAATTGATTTGAAAAGAAAGAAAATATATATTCGGACCGGCAAAGTGGAATTTTTATGTGAACATCTTATGCTTTAATGGGGTTATTGGGGATGCTGAATTGAGCATCAAAGAATTCATTGGGTTGAGTGAGAAACGTTTTATGAGAGTAACTCAAGCTCTAGGGCGATTCGTTGATGGCTAGTGAGGAGAGAGCCAAAAGCTCACTCTAAATTATCCAAATATACTATCATACCGTCCCTAAGCCTACATTACAACCTTAAAGACCTTTTGATTCCATGCTATGTAATCAAGAAGCGATTGAGCCATTAGAAAGTAGTCAAGTGGATCTTTGAATACTAGTGAAGTTCGATGAACAATCTATAGCTTCCTTGGTGAACTGAGTAAAGTCCCAATCCTTCTTACATTGCGAAACTAATCTGATCTTGAATTCAGACCGTGTTGACTATGGATATGAGAAGTGTACAGGTATGTAGTTTATGAATATTACTGCATGAAATTTTATGAGTAATTGCTTTATGTCTATTCTATATATACTGCTATGTTCTTCCCATTATGTTGAAAATTACCTAGGTGTGTATTTATAGACTTCCCGTTGTTTTTATCTTTATTGTATCAGGACGATACAACTTTGAGTTGGGGGTCTTGATTTCTCCTCATTTGTGATAGATTTATGTTAGGATGAGACATCATTTTTAGTGATTTAGAAGTCTTTATAATTGATTTTCTTGAGAAATAGTGCACTTTCCTATTTTGAGTCTTGATTTAGTAAATTATTATTTTTAGAGCATATTGGGTTTAATTATTTATTTAGTGTGAAGCTTTAAAGATAATTTTGGAGATTAATTAGAGTCCAAGTCAAAGACTAAGAGATATGGAAAGAGATAAGCATGGTAATTGGAGATAAGGAAAGAAAAGCTAAAAACATGGAAAAGGAAAAATTGCTTTAAATCTAAATTTCTGCACCTACGACCACAAATCAGCTTATATCTCAAAATCGGTGTGGAATTTGGAGAAACGGTCAAGATCAAAGTTGAAGATCTTTCCGAGACGATGAATTTCGACTACTCATACGCGTCTAACGGATGAGTATTGAAGCTGCTAGGACCAAAACAAAAACGGGCCTGATTTCATGTTTTAGGGTTACGAATTTGAGTTGGGCTTGGAGTCCACTACTTACCTTCTCCTTCAAGAAACGAATTAGGTCTTCTAAACACCTATAAATACACCCTTATATCACTTGTAAATCATCATTTCCTCATAGTAATTAGTTCTTAAGGTTTTATTCATCAAAGTTACTGTAGAGAGCAAGATGATGTCTTTTATTATTTCCTTTAGTTTATTTCCTTCAGGTATGAACTAAACTTCCCATAGCTTGGGTTTTGCATCATGTATAATCTATGAATTCTAATTTCTTTCTATCTAAGTTTTTTTGGCAATTATATGTTTTAATCTGATATTAGCTGCTTACCTTTATATTTGTTTATGTGTTTTGATTTAATGAATGTTTTCCTTGTGGTGCGCAACGTTTAGGATTACCTTAATAGTAGTTAGATGATCACCTTAGTTGGGTGTCTAATTATTGAAACACCACATAATGTCTAGTGTCGGTATTGGTCTTGACAACACTAATTCTAACTAGATAGTCATTGGGGTATAATTTTATCACTATCACCATGTATGGAAATTGATTGCTTAGGGCCCTAGTAGCGCAGGCTAACCGTATTTGAACCAGCCTCGTGGTGTGTCCATAGCCCCCTTAGTCGCTCTTAAGGTCTAAGGTATGGGAATTTAGAATCCTGACTAAATATCTAAGAGCTAATTATCTCCCTTATTAACTAGATTTGATAGAAAGAATTAGAAGGATTAGTGCATACTAGCAAAACCTAAGCTATACTTCTCATCTCATATTCTTTGTATTTATTTTATTGTCTTTATTTTCCTTAGTTTAATTTAATATTTCGAAATTTATTCTCTTTTTATTTTCCTGTCTTTTAATTAATTACTTCTTACTCGTTATTTCTACCCATTCGATTAAAACACTAAGTCCCCGAGAACGAACTCAACTTATTATTAAAACTTGCATTCGTCCTGTAATACTTGCAGTACTGTGCCTGTCTAGGGTGACAGTGCGTTGTTTTTTGACTTATATTTATCTTATTTTTATCACACCCTAGGCGACACCAATGAGATAGAGAGAGAAAGAGGTAGAGATGAAAGAGAAAGAGAGAGATACAATGGAGATATATATAACTAACTCAATGTATACGAACTAACGATTAATAAACAGACGGCGGCTGAGGTGAGGGGGTAAAATAGGAAAGAAAAAAAAGAGTGCCTTTTATGGGCAAGAATAAAGCGGTGGGGGTGAGGGGGAATTAATTCTAATTTGAGGTGTTTCTTGGGCATCAATCCAATCTTTTATTCAGTAATATGAATATACTAAAAGATTAAAATACGTCATGTTCATTTTTTTAAAGCCAATTTGGACTTGAAATCATTTTAATTCAAATAAAATTCGATTTCAGAACCTTTTGGTCAACTATCCATCTTCTCATTTTATATTTCAAATAAAATAAGAAAGAAAATTTATTGGGTCTTAAAACAGGTGGAAGTCAGGCATCTTTGGATGCTCGAATCTTGGACAAAACTGTTCTGCTGGAGGGAGATGAGGCTCGGACTGCTACTATGGAACTGGACAGGGAGTTGCTGGTTCGTGGGGAGCTGTCTCCAAGAGCTGAACAGAAACTTGCTGCAGGCGGGAACTGTATCTGCTGTTGTTCCGTGTGATGATGCGCTGGGACACGAAGCTGGTTCTTCAGCAGCTATATCGAGAGCTGTGAAGAGCTGGTGCGAAGCACACTTACGATTCAAGGGACACATTGCCGGCTTCGAATGGCCTTACATATTCGTGGCCGCGCTGTGGACAATTTGGAACAACAGAAATTTGCTAATATTTGAAGAAATAGCCTGTGTACCCCATGTATTAGAAATTAAAAGAGAGATAGTTTCTCTAGCTAGTAACTTTGTATTAGCGTGGGAAAGTGTTACGATGGGGGTATAGTTAGAGTGGCTAGGACTTTAATGGTAAATTGGGTTAATCCTAGTGAGGGTATTAAACTAAACATTGATGGTAGCTTCATCGCCGAGAAAGGTATAGCTCGTATTGTGGGCATAATATGAGACAAATATGGTGTGTGCATCTCTGGTTTTATGGGTGCATGCACGACTGTCTCCCCTTTTATTTCAGAAGTGTTTGCACTACATTTTGGCCTTAGATTAGCTGGGAATAGTGGATATACTGAGATGATTATTGAAACAAATTCGGAGGAGCTCCACGCGATAGTGAAGGGCGGTGGGAGCTCAACTCACTATGAGATGGACTCGAAGAAGTTCCACGCGCTAGTGAAGGGCGGTGGAAACTTGAGTAGTCGCTATGTTTCAATCTTCAGAGAATGTTGCGCGATGTTGAAAAAAATTCCAAAATTTGAGCTAAATCATATATTTCGTGAAGCTAATCTTTGTGCTAATAAACTAACTAAAGAAGGAGCAAAGAAGAGTGCTCAACCGATGATATTTAACGTCCCTCCGGACTACCTTTGGGCAATTATTATTAGAGACAAAAGTGAATGTGCAACTGTTAGAATTACACTAGATAGCGAATAAATTTGTTCTAATTGTAATTGTTGTTCTTAACAGCTTTTAAAGCCTCTTATGTATGCAAAAAAAAGATCATTAATTTTATTATTTAATTAATAATAATATCTTTAATACAATATATTGTTATGATAAATATTCATTTAAAATATATAATTCAATAGGAATATCATGGATATAATTAATTTAAAAAATCTTAATTTTCTAAAATAAACAAATATTTTGAGACAATTATGTTTGATGATGTAGATTAAAATTTAAATCAATGGGATAACAAGATCCTAGAGATTAACAACTCAATCGATTGTGTATTTCAATTGTTTTATGTAAAAAAAAATACAATATTAAGATTAGAAGAAAGCTGATAATATCGTTCATAATTACAAAAATTTCATATTTAAAGAAATAGTTTCACACCAAAAGGTTTGTAAACGAAGACATAACCATTCAATAGTAACAACTGATAATTAAAAAAAGACTAGGTTAAAAATACTGCATTCCTCATTCCATGATCTCACCATTAACCAAAGATTCAACTACAAACAACCAAGCATGTTTAGTTTTAAGTGTGTCATATTTACCTCTAATCATGTAAGCAACACTGGCTTGTTTAGTTTGATGAATGTTGATTACGCAATCAACATTAATAACAAGTTTTTTATTAATCTATGATGTAGAACTCGCTGCCTATGCGCACCTAGACGTCGCTTAGTCATCCGCTCTCTCCTCAAACTCCTATGCCTAGTAAAAATGTTAGGTGTTTTGCCTAGGGCCTTAGTCGTATTACCCACACTTACAATCTTTATACAAGTTTCTACGAGATAAAAAATTTACCCACACTAGTACAACTAACCGTGAAGGAGCAGGACAACAGACGAAAGGATGGTGATAGTAATTTTCTTAATGTTTGATAACTCCATTAAAAATGCAGTGTTTTGATTACTTAAACTTCATGAAAGAAAGATGAGCATTGTGAACTACATCAATGAACCTCACAGTGATTATACAAGAAAATCAATAATCTCAAGAACATCTATACTCGAACATGCCAAACCCATCAAATATACAAGAAGCCCATAAAAGAACGTGAAACAAAACGAATAAATCAAACAACACCAGTGAACGAAAGAAGCGACAACCAAACTTGATTAATCACAAGAAACTTTGATAGTTACATAGGAAAAATGACTATGTAAAGCAAATACTCAATTGAACAAAAGAACGCTAAAAGAATTTGTAGTGAATCTCTGAATACTATGTAAATTCTCTAAGTACATCTTGGGTGGCGGCGCCAGGGGCGGACCCACCTTAGGCCCAGGGGGGGTTCAAGTCCCCCCTGAACTCGTAAAATTTAAAATACGTCAATGCAATTTTGACTAGAAAAATAATTAACTCTCACTAAATAATTATCTGGCACGTGCATGCAATAAAAAGCATACAAGTTATTGTAGCTTAGTGGTTTATTATCTTTACATATTAAAATTTATCTTAGAGGTTACGTGTTCGAATCATGGCTTTTGCTTTATTATTTTTCATAAATATACATATAATGATTCAGAAATACGTGTCGGGTTGATTATTTTAGAACTAAAAGTGATTTTCAATTAAAATTTTAATGTTTGTAACAAATATTAAAAATTATTTTGACATATTAAAATTTTAATGTTTGGTGATAGCATTATTGAGTGTTGGTCTACATAGTTTATGGTTAACTAGGAACATGTAAGCTCATCAATAAAGAGACGAGCAACGTAATGGTGTTGAGTTTTTATATTTGTATTTTGACATTATTAATTATATGTTTATTTATCCTTGGGCGGGGCCTATGGTAGTCTATAGATGGTGGTCAGAGATTAACAGTTTTGATACTCAGTGACTCGATACTCATTAACCCGTCCAGTGATCACTAAGTTAGTGGTACATGCTTTTTACCACTTGTTTAATATATTTACGTGATTCTGTTTTATTTGAGTATATTTTTGTTTTTCATTATTCTTTGTGATCTTATTAAAAAAATTAACCACATATTTCCTTAATAATATAGTTAGTCTCCAATACTCTATATATACATCAATTACCCTAAAATTTATGTAGTAATAAGGGGAGTAATTTGTAATCCTTCTTAAATATGAAATATTATATACAAGTGGAGTAAGATTTTTAGTATATGATGTTGTGGTATGCCATATTAACACAAAGTAGAGAAATGCCACATAAGCTCTCTTCCTAACGTGGCAACGACCACCAAAACCATTTATTACCAGCAGTCATCTTACAGTCTTCTTCACCACCAAAACCATATATGGAATCAACTTCACTACTCGCCTTCATCAATCCTCAACCTCTCTACCCCTTCACCAAACCGATCTCTCATCACTTCCATCAAACACCTCGTCTCCCCCGTCAATTACCTCCTCTCCGCCTCTCAAATTTCATTCAAGAAGCCGATCATCTGGTCAGTGCTTCGAGAAAATGGAGTCGCAACAAAGGCGGCACTGTTATTGGAGATTACTATAGACATAACGGTGATGATGATGAAGATATAGATGATGACGACGATGATGAAGAGGATCGGAGTTTAGATCTTTTAATTAAGTTTGTAGAAAATGTGTTTAAGAAGGTCTCTAAACGTGCTAGGAAAGCTGTTCGATCTGTTTTACCCATCCCAATCTCTACCAAATTGGTAATCTTTGTATTCGTTTATAAAATTATTTGGATTAATATTATTTTTCTTCTTTGTTCATAAATGAATATTTGCTACATACGAAGTCTGAAATAGAGTAAAATAATATACATCGTATAGGCATAGTAAAATACTGGTTGGTTTAATTGCAGGTAGGATTTTCGGTGAATGGAGTTATAATCCTTACCTTTTTGTGGATATTGAAAGCATTTCTGGAGGTATATTTAATTTTTGAATTAATTGCACTATAGACCCCTATAAAATGGAAAAATATTACAGGTAGTTTGCACACTAGGAAGTGTGGTGTTCACGAGCATTTTAGTAATTCGTGGTGTATGGGCTGGAATATCATATTTACAAGAAACCCAGACTCGTAACCACCCTACCTGGCATGGGACACAACCTGTATCATGATTCATTCATTATAAAGAAAGAATTTTTCAATATATTTTTATATACAATTTGGCCAGGAAATAACTTATATTGTTGTTTATAAGTGAAATTCCTAAGTTGATAGATACACAAAAAGGCCAAGTGATATTCTACTTCCAAAACAAACAACACACGTGTATGTGCAATAAAATTCTAAATCTTATCATCTTATATTGTATCTCAAATCTTACATAAACTTCTTTTTACTGAGTAGTATTTACTTTCACGTATGGACAACTATGGCCACATTTTGTTATTTTTTAACAGAATTGTGTGAAAATTACCACTTTATCCTCACTATTTTGTAGTGTGAAATATACAATAGCATGATAATCCTACATTTTTACAATGAATAGAATGGTATGGAGATGATACTGAGCCTTTCAATTCAAAGGGGGAGCAATTTGACATATCTTTTTTTCTTCAACCAATGGAGAACTGTCTGTATACTCGGGTTGTGTACTTGAAGTTTTACTCTCATTGTGGATAAAAGCTTATCCACAATACTAAAAAGACCGAAAACACCCCAACTTACTATCATTCCAAAATTATTCAATACTAAAGGAATTTACCAGGTACAAAGCAGAGAAAAATGCAATGGTTGCATAGATTAACGGCCAAAATCGCAAGAAAAACGTGCCTCCAGTGGTTAGCCAAAGCTTAGTTAGTGGAATCAGACCCTGTTATAAATCCAAAAACACCCCCTGAACTATGTCAAAAAACCCTATTTATTACTCAACTTTTTTTTAACTACACAAGGAAATTGAGTCGAACCTCAAGGTCTTGGCTATTTGATGCCATGTGGGTCTCTATATCTTGATCCACACTTTTTGTAGTTTCAGTTTCATGTATGATCCTATCCCTTTCCTCCAGCAATGAAGTAGGTGTTATACCTCGTCTTCTCAATTCTTTCATGAACAATGATGCCGAAAGTTCTTCACCTGAAATCATCTACTAAATGAGGGTTTTGGGCATAGAATTATTCAAGTATAACTCTCCTTTTAATATAGGGACCTATAGTGCAATTTTTGTATTATATAGGGACCTATAGTGTAATTAATTCAAAAAAGGGCCCCAACAATAATACCTATACACGACAGATGATTATTAATTGCTTGGTTCTCCGAGTTCAGTAATTCGATCATGAGTTCTATGCATGAACAAACTACCAAGAAAACAAAAAGAGAAGGGCATGCAAGTAAAGCTTACCACTATTTTGATCATCACTTTCTGGAACCTGACAACAAAGTCTAAGCCTACGATCCAGAGTTTTTGTATTCGAAAGCCCGGTAATTCGTTTTCCGGAGCTGAATTTGATGGGAAATGAACATCGAGAATAGAAAGAAGAAAAGTTAAATAATTGAAGAGTAGTCATTTGATTAGTGTGAGTATGTTGTCTATTTCTGTGTCTGGGAATAATATTAATTGATTATATATAAACTCTCTTGCGTTTATAACAATAATCACATGAAAATAAGAACAAAAATCATGGGAAAAGGTTGTTGTTTAAGCAAAGCAAGTAGTGACGAACAAGCCAAGTAACGTTTGCCCACTGCACAATGCCCATGACATATATTGTCGGCTCATTTTAGAATATTTGCTTTGTTCCACTCTATCTTGCGCTTCCATACTTTATGGTTGCTGTAATATCCTGCTAGAATTATATTTTTAATAATAAAAAGGAAGTATTTTTCATATATATCTTGTAATCTATTAAAAAATTCAAGCATGAATACTTTAGAAAACAGTAAAAAAATAATACAAAATTCTAGAAAACACTAACAAACCTATACAGTCTAGGATAAGCTAGGATAGACTATTAATCCATTAAGAGGAGTTACCTAAGAATCGATTTATATTCTTTCTAATATCACGATTTAGATTATTGTTTTAGAATTTCTTCCTAATATAAAGTTTGCATCTTAATATCCTCCTATTGATATATACCACCCAATGACGTACCGTGAATTGATTGGTAATAAATCGTTAATTAGATCAAGAAAATAAATAGATTAACAATTTAAGGCTACCAATTCACGCCACATCATTGAATGATATTTGGGTGGTATATATCATTACTCTATCAAGACGGATCTAGGATTTTAAACTAGGAACTTAACATTTACCAAATGCATATCTTTCACATCGATATTTATAATTTTAACCCCGGATAGGGGCTTGTAATTCTATTTAATTAATGTTTTTTTCCAAAAAAAAAAAGATCATTTACACTGTGGGTTGGGTGGGGTTTGCAGCCCCTCAAACCCATATATTCGTACCATCTCATAATGTTTCATTCGTTGAAGTAATATGAGAGAAAATACGGGAATATGTTTCTTCCAAATCATATATTATTTAGTAATATCTTATAGGTTGCCTGCGTAATAATCAATTAGTAAATACTATGAATCTAAATTATAATGATTGTATTGTTGGCAACTTGCAAGCTAGGAGTTGGAATCATTTTCCAACTTGCTAAAAACAATCCCTTGTAGATGATTTAATCGTGTCTCTTTAATATTTGTTTGAGACATATCTTCTATATACCTCTTCAATTCAAAAAGGTATATAAGGTAGAGCGTGACATCACTTTAGTTACAATGATTTAGTTTTAAAATAGTGTACCCTACTTTAGACCAAATATGAACTTGGTTGTCAAAAACTAATGTTAAAAATTGTAAAGGAAAGGAACAAAAAGGAAAAATAATTTGTATTTTAAAAATGATTTTAGACCACCATCCACGAGAAGATACCCTTTTTAAATTCCTTATATGGTACATTCACTGAGATGCTTCGGTTAGCGAAGCTGATATGTAGCAGTGACTCGTCCCTGGCTCTACTCCAAAGCACATGAAGCCATCCAATTATAGAGGCTAAAGAATCAGTTTTTAGAAAAATTAAAACCCAAGCGAAATTTAACATATCAAAAACTCCATATTCTTAGGGGACTCCTCAAAACTCTCAAGAATCCCAAATGGTGATATCTTGTTGAGGTATTTGGGGAAAACCCTGAATGTAGAGAATTCAATATGACTACTTTAACAGGAAATAAACAAGTGTTAAAACAAATGAAAACTATTTTTTCAACAAGCAATTGCAAAAATTGTGATTTAAACCATGGTGTATCCAAAATCCCTTAAAACACACCCTACTTGTTTTGAAAAGTAACTTTTTTTTTGAAAATACAAGTTCAATAAAAGTGGGGTGACTAAAAAAAATCTTGCCTAGAGTAAAATCAAGTCCCTCCACATAGTTTTAATAAATAAATCTTACGGTATGTGGAGACAAAGTGTCAAGTCTAGGCATGAGTATTTAATTTCATAAAACATATTAGGATCGGATGTTAAAGAAAATGCAAAATAAAACAAGTCACAAATTTTCAATCCACAATCAAACAAGCAAAAGTTACACGATTGTAATCCAAAGTTACACACACAAATGCAAAGCGTTATACAAAT
The DNA here is from genome assembly GCA_029959085.1 of Nemophila menziesii. Classification (NCBI taxonomy): domain Eukaryota; kingdom Viridiplantae; phylum Streptophyta; class Magnoliopsida; order Boraginales; family Hydrophyllaceae; genus Nemophila; species Nemophila menziesii. The sequence continues at coordinate 241,526 of JARWIR010000029.1, read as the reverse complement.
TCAAACCAGAGTTAAACAAAAACATATTACAATAATAACATTAAGTGATGGATGCTTTAACAAGCACTGTATCACTCGAACAAGAGAATCACCAGGTCTAAGAAAAGTCGATATAAACGACTATCTAAGAGAGAGAGAGAGAAGAATGATATATATATTTATATAAATATATACATCATTTACATAATGTATACATGGTTGGGGAGTGATGGTGGTGGTGGTGGGGGTGGGTGTTATTGGTGGCTATACACAAAGGTATATATACATGTGCGGAACTTGTAGCTCACCAAAACGGACACCACCTGGAAAAATTAAAAAAAAATAAGAATATAGAATATGTAAGAGTAAAAGAATGATAAAATAAAAGTGATAGGATAGGATACATACCCGACATAATTTTGGCATAAGTTTTCATGAGAAGTAGCTTGGAGAATGAGTTTTTGAACTTGTACTTTAACAGATAAACCATGGTCAGGTTCAGTAGAAACCAAGGTACTACTATTAGTAGGCTCAAGAGGGTTTTGGATTGAGGTAGTAGGTGGTGCTGAAGCAAAAGTTGAGAAATCACGTCCAGTTAATTTATGACTCATCCTAGCCATAACTACCACTGCTCTCTCGTTTAGAACCTCATTTGCATCACCCAATTGATTCACAGCCTACATAAATTCATACATACATACACAATTAATGTTCTTTTCTTTTGGTTAGTTGAGATGCAGAGTAGGGTACGAGTAGAGAAGAGTACCTGAAGAATTTCTTTCTCACGAACACCTCTTTGAGGTTGAAGCAACTCTCCATTTGAGTTTGACTCCTCTGCGGTACCGGGACCCGCGGGGCCAAGGGTACTTGCTAGTGTAGCCATTTGTGGGACCTCGTTGAAGTTGAAAAGACGCCAATTTATAAGAGGATCATGAACAAACGCCTGACCAAAAACAAAAGGAACAAGGTTTTAACATTGTTTGTTTTGTTATACATGATATTATGACAAAAGGAAAAGAAGAATATACTATTATTATTATACCTCCATCATAGCCATAACACTATCTTTATTGGTTCTAAGAACTTGGACCACGTTTTCACATGTGGAGCGGAATGACCCTTCGATACCACTCACCTCCATAGCTTTAACAAGCATTCTAGTTAAACGGAAAGGAACCTATTTCACAAGTTCAATAAACGTATTATTAGTATTTCACAACCAACCTTCAAAGTATTTATAAATATATATATACCTTTTCGGGGAACTTCTCACGGTTCATTGAAGCTTCAAAGCAATCTCCAAAATCTATATGCAATATCTTCCCACTGACGCAAAATAACAGATTAGAATTAATTTCACAAAAAACTTAACAACAATAACTTGTTTATTCTCCATTTATTTACCTGGCTCGGTGTAACATGAGGTTACTAGGATGTCGATCACCTAAGCCAAGAAGGTATCCAACCTGTATGTAACATTTTTAAATAAATATATATATTTTAAATAGGCTAACATGTGGGTCCCACATGAAATGATTATTCGTATATAAAGTAGTAACTACATACCATGCTCATAACAGCCAAACTTCTTGTATAATTGGTCCTTCTGTCCAGCCAAACCTCAGAAGTGCGACTCTTCAACCAGAGCACCTATTTTAATATATATCATCATTTAAAATCTTAGCATCTTTCTATATTAATTACACTATGAGCCCCTATATTATACAGTGCAGTAAAGACTTTTAAGAGACAACTTACTCTTGCCAAATCATTTCCTTCTGTGTTCTGCAATGCATACTCAAACACCTCCACTTTAGCTATCAAGGGCATATGATCATAATCCGGAGCAAAACCAAGCATCAGCTTATGCTCTTGGTTCAACGTGATCTACATACATACAGCACAATGAGATACATATATTAGATATTTGATATTTAACAGAGCAAAAATATAATAATTTACCTTTCGTGCATCTCTATATTCTCGGATAAGATGGTGTAAAGTATCGCAATTGGGAACCCAACCTATTAATCCACTGTTGGGTGATAACGGAATCACTGCATATCTTTGAATAGACAGATCCTTCTCTGCAGTCTTTCTTGAATTCTCCAATAGAGTGTTTACCAGACCAAACAGCTGTTTCATTTTTCCATATCTATGTTATTTTCTATAAAAACATAATAGAGTGTTTACCAGAAAAGATACAATACCTGCATAACACGTTCATCTTGGCGTAAATCTTCATGACCCTTGAGTAAAAACGCATACTCCTCTCCATCACTTCCAAGGATTGTCAATTTACGAGGTCTTTGTTTCGACGTAATTACAAGAAGCTGGGGTGCAAATTTCGTTATAGTTACCACCGGTGAATCTGAATCAATAAAATAGGTTATTCTTATGTATTGCTGACGGAAAAACTTAAATTATGATGATAATAAGATGAGTAAGAGCATTTCTTATTTTTACCAGCTCGGTAGGTTCCAGGTACAGCAAGCTCCAAGTCTCGGCACTCTAATAATTCTGGAGATACAGACTGAATTCAAAAGTAAACAAACATTAGATACATACATAGATAGATCATAAGGTGTAAGTAAAGTAACAAAACAAACAAGAAACAAGTGTTTTTTACTGACCTGTAGATCTAGGGTTGTAAGAGATTGAAGCTGCTTATCTATACGCCTAAATACATGATAATAAAGATCCCAAGCCTGAGTGAGTTCAGCATCTTTTCCAGTTCTACGATATTTCATGCAACATTCATAAGCCTCCAATAACTCATGGCGGTATGCTTGAATGAATGATTGTTCTTTAACAGTAGTATCATCCCTAATAGCACCTTCCTCAAGCATATCATGTAATGGTTCCAAAACCTTCAACATGCCTTCAATATTATGTTCACCAAAATACAATCGACTAGCCTCTTCTAATCCTTCATGCCACATTTCATGCCATAAAATGGCAACTCTGATCAATTCCTTGGATACAAGTTGTGCTTGTTCTACTAATAAACCACTGTGCTGACGAACTTTATCAACCACCTCTTGAGCAGCAGCTCTACGTAAATTGCTAATAGATTTGCATGCCACAAGAAGAGGATACATAAGAGCCTGTGGATGACTATTCCCGATTCTAACTAACAATGATTGTATCAATTCTCGTACAGCACGGTTATTTGAATGAATCCTGGCTATTATTTGGGGTAATACCACAAGCCATGTGTTGATATTAACATGAGTAAATCCTTTTTGTAAAGCCATTTGGACTTCAGAAGTAGCACCATGGTTGAACCATAAAGTAAGTAGACGAAGTATATCTTGTAAACTGTCATCAACACCCTTAGCATGGGCTCCACAAGCTATTGAGTGAAAATATCCAGTAACAGCAGCAACAACAAATTGTGCAGCAAGATTTGGAAGACCTCTAAGAGTATAATGAGACATAACATGTGTGTTGAACAGTGCCCATGTATGCCATGCCTTGCCCCATGTTGTAGCACAGTGAGTTGCGTTTCGAAATGCACTAAGAATTTCTGATACACACATTCACATTCACATTCACATTGATGAGTTGAAATTCAAATGAAAGCAAAAGAGAGTAGTGAGTTAGTTTAATACCTTGTATAGAGTCATCATCCAAACCAGAAGAAAGTGCCCATTGCCAACTACCAAGTTTGAGATATACACGTGCAAGGAGAGGTGCGTTTGAGCTTCCCAATGAGCTAGTTTGCATGGCTGGTTGAAGAATAGGTGTTCTTGACAGCTCCATAGCAAGATCCTATATAAATTAATTAATTATTAACATTATTTTACAACTTTCACTAACTCAGAGATTAGATTAGATTAGATTTAGATTAGATTATACACACCTGTAACCTAGCAAAGGCATCCTTACGTTTATGATCCTCCCCAAGCGACCATTGGTATTTCAAGTATGCTAGAATTACTTGAGGGGCCCCGTGATAACTTACACTTTCCGGAGTTGTTTCAGGATCAAACTATATAAAGCATATCTTTAGTAGATGAACAACAAATTTGTATGTTTATATATAATAATAATAATAATAATACCTGTAGAAGTTTAACTAAAGTTGATCTTGCTTGGCTAATTCTCCCACTTTTACGGCACAGCGACGCAAATTTAATCCATGTTTCACTGTCTTCTGTAGGAGGAAGCACCAGTGCCCTAACAGCCAAAATCCCTTGCCACACCTGTCATAGTAGTAGTAGTAGCTAATTTAATACTAATCCTCTCCTACACCAAGTTAAAATTAATAAAAAAAAAAGTACCTCGACATTTCGTTTTGTGCCTTTTATGCGATCATTCCACATGGTGCGAATAAGAGCCCTCCTTCCATCAGCAACAGGATTATTTAAAGGAAGGGTAACGTAATCAATCACCTGTTTTCAAGAGAGAAATGTAATCAGTAAATATGAAAACATGAGAGAGCAGCAGCTGAGGTAATAAATAAAGGTACATACCTCTTCTAATTCTGACAGCTGCTGAACACGAACCATATTGCTGTATGCACGATCATAGCTCTCAAGAACCTATTCCACACAAATATTAACTATTACAACTCAAATCTTATCTAATTTTCCCTTTAATTTCTTATATTCTTATAGCATAGAAACTAACCAATGCAGCAAGCTCAGTAGCTAAACATTTTCTGGCCCTTTCGACAAAATCACGTGCTTCATCATACTAAGAAAAAATTAAAAAGAATGACAAGTGAGGAGAAAATAGACAAAAGTGAAGGAAGTAGAAAAGGAGGGAATAAATAATAGCACCTTTCCTTTACGAACTAATAAAACAGCCCTGAAAAAGGTGCCATTACTACTATTATCAGTAGCATTAGGGGAACCATTTCCAGGAGGTCTAAGTTTAGAATCATCCCCATCGTCCAATTTACTAACATAATCAGCCATTTGATCCCAGTCACCCATGTTCCACGCAGCACTAGCAGCCTGAATAATAGATAAATAACAAAGAATAAATATATAACTTTAAAGATATATCATATCATATACAAGGAAGAGAAAGAAAAGAAAAGAAAAGGAACCATTGGTGCCATTTCAAGTCTGGCAGTTGCCTCAGCTGGTGTCCAATACTCCTGGCAGATATTGTTTAGTTCTTCCCATCGAGCTAACGCAGCAAGGCATCTCATCCGTCCTTTTTTTGTGTTAACAAACCAAAATACCAAAATATATTAAAATTTCTAAAGTTAATAAAACCAATTTATTTACACCTACCTAGAGTAGCTTCCAAAGCAAGAGCTGGAGTCAATGCTTGTCCTGCTTTTGCAGTGTATGCCTTGAGCGCATCATCCCATCGCTGCAATTTCTCGTACCTTTTCAAATTCAAATTGAAAGTTATTATTACCAGAAACAACCAAAAAACACTATTATATACTCTCATTTGAATAAAGTACCATGATTCCTTCAGTTGGACACCCAAATGTTGTTGCGCATACGTGAGTATTCCAACAGCAGCCTAGTCAACAAAGTTTGTGTTATATAATTCTGTGAATTAGGGAGAAAGAAGAGAAGATTAGGAGAGGAGAGCTCACCTCGTGCTGATGTAATTGATTATTAATATGAATAAGCGCTTCCACCACCGAAACTGGGTTAGCATCCATTCTCAAGGAACAAGCACCTTCAAATTCCATTTCTTTATAGTGCAAAGCCTTGGCAAATGCTCGACACTGACATTCACGATATTATTATTATTATTCTTATAAGTGCGTGCACAGTATTAATTAATAAAAAGAAGTCTCACTTTTTCTGCAAGGGCCCCAAGGAGACGAATGTCTATAGGAAGGGGTCTCTCATCATGCTCCATGAACTCAGCCAGGTTGAGAAGTGTTGCTAGTATCTCAGGAGGAATATTAGGAGATGAGAAGGCCATTTCTAAACTGCGTACAACATGTTTTTGATTGGGCTCACTCAATTCAGTCCAGCAGCTAACAAAACCAGCTGCAAATAATTCTCTACCAACAAAAGGCTGTAGCTGTGCTAGTTTAGCACATGTTCTTAAAGATGGGGAAGGTGATTCCTTTAAAAGTTCAATACTAAAATGTCTCATCCATTCAGCCCAATCCTCTTTTGTACTACGCTGAGATGCTTCCCCAGCAAGCCTTAAACGATGCTCATCAACCTTGTGGATTTTAACTTCTCTATTATTAGGATCAGTGGTGGTGCCAGTGGTGGCATCATCATGATCATTCTCCACATCACTCAAAGGATCACTTATAACTTCCATAGGCCGACGCTGACTTAATCTTTGTGTAACTGTGCTTCCTAAGATAAGGGGCTCACGTCTCTTCAGCCTCCCTTCTATTTCTTCAAACTCCTTATGCTGTATGTATAATAATAATAATAATAATAATATTATTCACTTTTTTCAGCCAAGTAACCCTATTAACTAGTAATATAACAATTAAGTGAATATACCCTCATGCCATGTTTCAGCATTAGCTTGTGAATGGATGGGATGAAGATGGTGAAATCCTCCCCAACAGATTGAGCAAGACAACAAATAGCATCAAGAGTATCTTTCCTAAGATCATTATTTTTCCTGCATGCAGATACTTGATTCAGCAAAACTAATTGAGATAGATTATGGTAATATGTATGTAGATCAATACATACCCATTCAATACAAGCTTCAAATGATGCACAAGAGTGGATATGTGGCCAGTAACCTGAAGAGAGAGAGAGAGATATAAGAATCGAAATACAGACAAAGAGAGAAAGAAAGTTGGTTCGGACCTGTACTCTGGGGATCAACCTAGTTAGAGCCTTAATAGCAGCACGGCGTACATCTACAGAAGCATCGACTTTAAACAAGCGAATGAGAGCAGGCAGAAGTAGATGCATATGCTCATCCAACGTCCCTGTTGTATTTCAATTTTCATCATTTGAAACAAGAAGAAAAAGAAGAAGAAGTTACATCTAAAAAAAGGAAGAAACTAACTAACCCCCAAATATTTCAAGGGTGTGGAGCATATCAAGGACATAAGTGTAATCATGGAAACGCTCAGCATCACTAAGGACTTGGATACAACGCGGAAGTATAATAGGAAGATATTGCCTGAAATCATCGTTGATTGCCAAACAAAGTTGCTCTACTAGATGCAGAACCTAATAAGCAAAGCAAAGGAAAGCAAAAGTTAATGATCCATCCATTTATTTCATACCCATCACTATCACTATCACTTTACTTACAGGATATCCATGCACAGGTCGGGGACCAGCTGGAAAAGTGAAGGATCCCCATAGCTCTGATATTAAGGACAGCACCTCCCCCAAATACTTACGAATGTGCTGCATCAATCAAACAAAACAATTATTCACAAATGCACTCAATACACATTATTACAATTAACTCATTATTATTATAGTATATACCTGACGCACTATAGACACCAGTGTCCCAAGCTTCCATGTTATATACTCCTTCAAACCCTCATCACAGCTCCGAACAATGTTAAACAGATCCGGCAATACCTACCCAATTGTAAATCAATCATCATTAATACAATCTTGTAAGAATATGAGATACTATGTATCAGTGGCAAGCATAATAGACACTAACTAACCTTGGGCAAGTAAGGAACACAGCCAAGACCCATTGACTATTTAATCTCGCACGAAAACAAACACAACGGTCAACTTTCTTTCGCCTCAAGGAGAATAGTAAAAGTAAGTAATAACCAATAAAATATTAAACAAACCTTGAATATGAACATAAGAGATCCAACCACTTTTTGGTGGTAACTAGTCAATGAAGGGTCTCGCAGAATACGCATGAGCGAATTGATAGCAACCTAAATAAGCATTAATAATACTGTCATGTCAGAAAAGAATTATCTATCATAAGGTTAAAAAGTGTTTTTAACTCACTGTGGAATGATAATCTTCTGATGTTGCAAAAGATGGCCAAAGATCCATAGGCAATTCGTCCATTGAGTGAATATGTTGACCAGGATCACTTGCTGCCCGAGTGACTTCACCATGTGACCCGGGCAGGCTAAGTTGATTGCGTTTATGCACATGAGGATCTAAAGCTCCCATTATTCCAAGAACCTGCAATATATTATATATATATATATATATATATATATATATATATATATATATATATATATATTTCAGAATAACAACTTCAAGATAATTTGCAGTCAGATGATGGAATATAGCTACCTTTAAAACTTCTTTTCTGGTTGACCAAGCTAGCTCACCGTTCAGCAATTTCAGGAGTATACCAAGTAACTGAGGGTACTCGTTGTATGGAGTTATCACATAACTGTCAAATATAATCAAAATTAAATTATAGAGCAGTATAAGAGTAATAAAATAGAAGAGCATGAGAAAGTAAACAAACCCTGTGCTCTGAACAACTTGGCCAAGAGTTGCAACAGCTACTTCACGTTTTGCGGCTGCAGCACCATCCATTAAAGCTTCAACAATTAATCGCATAAGTTCCGGGATATACTGTCTCATTGCAAAGCCTCCCTGAGAAAGAAAATACAAAGATTATCATCTTGTATATTGTCATTTAGTCATTCAAATATTGTAATAATATTAATGGATGGGTCACAAACCACTCTTGCAAGATCTCCAACAGTCACAAGAACTCCACTGATGATGCCACCATCTTTTGCATTGACTCCAGTTCCTCCTCCCAGTTTAGCTACAAGTGCCTGAATATGTAGAAAACCAGAGTTAAGCTAAAAGAAAGAACATGATGTATGACTCATACTATACCTTGTGAATTGGAGCAATGTATGGAAGTATTAATCTTTCACAATTACGAATTAAACAACCCAACAGCTTTGCACTTTCTTCCCTACATTTGCTATCTGCACTGCTACCACAAACAAGATATGTTAATAATATATTATATAAACAAAAAATAAACAAGAGAAAAAAAGAGAATCTAATAGAACCTTTGCTCTAGATAGGTTAACAACTGAATGAGGTGGCGACGAAGTGCTGGGAGAACATATGCTGGATTCTTTTCAGACAACCTCCCAGCTACTGAAATCGCAAGCTTTCTAACCTTAAAGTCCTGCAGCAAAACAAAGGTTGGTATATATTTACTTGTATTTTTTTTTTTATAAAGGTGTGTGCAAGTGCAATAGATACCTCATCATTCAAAGCAGCAAATATTGCTGTTAAACTATCTGCCTGTGCGAGAAAGATATCAAATCCTTTATTATCATCGAGTGAGGTAAATATGGAATGTCTAACAATAACACCAGCATCAGCTACAGCTGATATAAGAAGCTTTTCCATCATCTGCAAAGTAAAAAAGAGATTATTATTATTATTATTAATAAGAAAGGAGAATATAATGAATGAAATTAATCATACCTCCTCCACAAGGCGACGACGCTTTCCACCAGCTCGACTAGTTCTACTATTAAGATGAGAGCACGAAATTTCAGAGAAGGAATTCACAACTAATTTGCAACAACACAAAGCAGCAGCTTTTCTTGTCTCTCCATCATCATCTTCCAAATAAATCAAAACTGCCCCTTTTGCATACACTAAAAGTTCATGCCCCTTGAAATTAAAGACTCCTAGAGTTTGTAAAGCTAATTGAACAAGAGCTGGCCCACTAAGATCGGATACTTGCTGATTAGCATTTGTGATAGCTCCTCGAGATGACCTTGTTTGTAGATATCTTGAAAGAATACTTGAAATGCATTCAAGTAATCTCTCTTGGATAATAGGTAACAAAGATGGAATACTAACAGTTATTTGTTCAAAAGCTTCAACTAAAGTAAGAGAGAGACCAGATGAGAACATAACATCCAATAGACCACGAATATGAGGTTCCATAGCGGGACCCATGGCTTTAGCAATATTTCCGACACAAGCCAATGCCTCAGGGGATGCTTTGCCTCTACGAGGAGCAATCTGTACATTTAATATTAAGAAATGTCAGAAAGGGGTTTTTTTAGGCAAACAAAAAGAAAGAAGAAGAATCAAAGTACATACAGCATCACGTAAATGAGCTATTATTGTCGGCAAATAGTTATCAAGTTGGCCATCTAAAGCCGCAGCCATTTCTCCAAGAGCAATAAAGCCACTCGCACGTTCTAATGGTTTTTCTAGGACGTGAAGTATATGATTCATGCAAATCTGTAAAACAAGATATATATTATATAATTTTCAAGAAAATACAAAGAAAGAGGAGGCAAAGATGGGTAGGTCCCACACCGTTAGATAGTTTGTGACAAAGCGATCACGCAGAAAATGAGCAATGCGGGGAAGTAGAGAAGTTATGCTAAGACGAACAAGCCTATCACGGTGATCTAAGTATCTCAAAACAATTTCAGCAACTTCCCTGTATCTCGACATCATGAATTCACCAGTATTTCTGTCCAGACAGACAAATCAAATCAAATCAAATCAATTTCTCAAGTTTATACAAAAAAGTTGTGAAAAACCAACCTGAGTAATTCCCCAACAGCAAGTAGTGAACCATGTACGCTATGAATAGGAGCATTTCTACCTAAACCATCTTGTGTAGCCTCAAACATACGGTAATACCATTGTACACGCCATCGTGTCTCTCGCTTTTCAATAACACCAAGACAAGCACGTAAAGCCTCAACAGCTCTCTCCCTAATAGTAAGCATTGGATCCCTTAAAGCAACCCATATAGCATCAACAAAATCTGGTACATGAACATTAAATACAGTAGATGCATTCTCTGCCATTTCCTACAAATAAACCCCCATACATATTAACCATACATTTAACTTCACATAATGTAATATATATATACTTACTTTCAGTATCAAAACGGCACCAAAACGTTGATACTCAATTCTCTCAGCATGAAGCCATCCCAATGCATTTATCACCTGTGATGATCAAAAGTAAATATTCTCAAATTTGTGAAATATAAAAAAATGTAAAAAAATTGTGATGATGCTCACATGATGATCCACTTCTTCAGCAGTCATAGCACCACCTTCTCTCGCTAAATGTCCCAGAACTCCACTAGCAACGAGCATAATGTCATTATCACGCTTTGTATCAAATACAGTTCGCATGTAGTAAGAAAATCTTGAAACTTTTGTAGCATTTTCACCAAAAGATACGTCTATTAGCTCATCAATGGCCCTTAGAGCTCCCAAATTTTCAGCTATGTCAGTGCTTTCTAAAAGAACAGTGATTCTATCATAGATTTGATCCATAAAACGCGAAAATGATTCTCCACTAAGATTTCGAGCTTCTTCCTCTACTAAACTTTTTAATGCAAATGCAGCCCCATCCTGTACATAGATCATGAAAAAAATAAGTTTAATAAAAGGGTAACAATGACTCATTAAACTTGAGGAAAAAAATTCAAGAGAATAGAGCTTTCAGTTTCATTTTAGAATGGAAGAAACATTATTACTCTATCTATATCAATACGTTACGGATACGCTTGAAACGATATTTTTATATTCCGTTTTTGCAGTAATAAATTTGCCTTTCCGTGTTTTTATACGCCATCAAATACTTCAAAATCACTCATTAATTAAACCACAAAAACCAAACATGAATTATGGCAGTCTCAACCATTAATCACAAGAGAAAAGCAAATTCAAATATTCCCTCCAGTCATATCAAGGCAAACCCTAATCTAAATGATATCAAACAGATAGCAATTGATTCTCACTCAATTTAGCTAGATGCGTATCACAAAACCTCATTTAATTCACTATATTATAACATAACAAGTATCGGAAAACAATTACACACAGAATATATCGATACAACTGAATCAAGTCCATTTCAGAATATTAGAGTTATCGATTTTACTCGCGCCAGCTTTAATTAAGGCAACGTAGGTCGGACAATCAGCTAAACATATATATTATACATTTCGAAACCTCAATTAATTCATTTTACCATAATACACCAAGCATCAAAAATTAATTACAGACAGAAAATATTGATCACAAAGATACAACAAAATCACATTTATTTCAGAATAATTCAGTTGAAAGTTTCATCCATTTCAAATTCTACATCCAGCTATAATTAAGGCAATTTAGGTTGAACTATCAGCTAAACCCTATCTAATGATATCACATATATAGATCAAACAGATAGCAATTGATTCTCACTCAATTTAGCTAGAGGCGTACCTAGAAACCTCAATTAATTCACTTTATCATAACATAACAAGCCTCAAATAAACAATCACATACAAATCAAACACCGATTCACAAAGATACAACAAAATCACATCCATTTCAGTTATCAATTTTATCAGCGACCAAACATTACACTAAAATTATTATCATTAAAAAAAAGTAAAATGACAGGGAAATGAGCAAGCAAACCTTAAGATTCCCTCTAGTACAGAGGTCAGCAAGGACTCTATTAAGAGCCTCTAGATTTCCGGCGCCGGAAGCTGTGGCCGGACCATACAAACGGTGTGATTGCGCAACCAAAGCCATAGTTTATTACAATTTGAACACTTCTAAAACCCTAAAATGCTCCAAGAATCATCTATACACCACTTTCACAATTATATAATATATTGATATTTATATATGTTATGTATGTATATATAAATATGAATCTATTATGTATGTATAGGTCTAAATGAGTATGATGAGTGAAACAGCTTAAGACAGCAAAACCCTTACTCAGTAGATGAATAGCCGTATGGCACGTTTTGCTGTGTGTGTGATTTTTCTTTCTTCTTCGTTTTTTTCACCTGCCTTCTCTATACTTGTAGCTTTATATTTTTACGTTTTGTGTTATGACCTTGTAAACGTGGCAAGTACCGATTGGTTCATCATTGGGATTATGATTCCAATTTTTTTTTTAATACATTTTGTTTGACTTTGGCTATTAGAGATAATACTGTATTTATGGCTTTTTACTACTTCAAGAAAAGTTTCTTGTCCAAAATTATTTTTATTTTAATAATAAAATATTTTTTTCAGACCATCATCACATCCAAATATTATAGAAAAAAATAAACCAAAATTATTATGTAAATGGTTCTTTCAATGGATAAATATCAAATATTATGTGTCAAATTCCTTCATTGAACATAAAAAATCACTTATATATACATTTTTTGTTTAGTTTGGTAAATTAGATTGAAAAAGGAATACTTTTACGTCTGTCTTGTATTTTCACTGACGAGATTATTACTGTTCATTTTGTTTTTATAAAAAGATAATGACGAAGGAAGACATAGGGGTAAGAACAGGCTATATTGTTACAAGGTGTGTGTCTTACAACTCTTAGCATATCCAGCTGTAGATTGTCGTGAAACTTGTGTTTGTTATCGTTATTTTGTCGCTACGTAGCTGTCATGCATAGTAATGCTTTGGTGTAATTTTTAAAATAAAGCGAATAATAACCATTCGGCAGCTAATAGCTGGCATTTGAGCTACTATTTGAATTGTGTTATATTTATGAGTGTGACACATCGAATAAAGACCGATAAAAGTATTACCATAATAATTGCCTAATCATTGATTTATTTGAATAATCAATCGCATATTCAAAGTGTAACGTCAATAAATGGAAGTATAGTGATTTATCCAGTTGTAGATTGTCGTGAAACTTGTGTTTGTTATCGTTACTTTTGTCACTACGTAGCTGTCATGCATAGTAATGCTTTGGTGTAATTTTGAAAATAAAGCGAATAATAACCATTCGGCAACTGATAGCTGGCATTTGAGCTACTATTTGAATTGTGTTATATTTATGAGTGTGGCACATCAAATAAAGACTGGTAAAAATATTACCATAAATAATTGCCTAATCATTGATTTATTCAGATAATCAATCGTGTATTCAAAGTGTAACGTCAATAAATGGAAGTATAGTGATTTATAGATAGTTGTTATTAATATTTACATTCAGATTTAATGATTGTTCAGATTGATAAATGATAGTGCATAAAATGCACTTCCAAAACTCGTTTGAGGGAAACCTTTGTCTTGTCATTTGGGAGACTTATTGCGCCTAACTTTGATACAAAAGCATTAATTAGATGAGGCTCTCAGAGATATTGTTCAGTTAAAATCATTGGAGTATTTATGTAGGGAACCCCTCGGGAATGACCTAAGGCATAAAGCTAAAAAAAAAGCTTTGTGGAGTGTTGTGGCATATACCTCAAATACCTCATAAAAATCCATGTATTTTGAAGTAAATAATACTTTTGTTGATTGTTGGAGAACGGCAATGACTTGACCAAAGGTAAGGATAGTTTGACTGAAGGTAAAAGGCATTGTGATGAATCACGATACACCTTTTTCTCATGTCTTGCGATTCATTCATCGTACGGTTCGAAAGACCAAGTATGGTACTTTCGTTGAATCTTCAATAGATATAAGATCCATTTATATATAGTAAATGGGTGCTTAGGAAATGATTGGAGTAGATGGTAAGGTAAAGACCTATAACGTCCTTCTAATTGCTAAGAGATTAAATCAAAAGGAAAACATCAATTATGGTGAATTCGTTTTCTCATAGCAATGCTTAGTTTATTTCAGATTCTACTATCGGTTACTACATACTATATTATGAAATATGGTAATATGATGTGAAAATAGTTCTCACTAAATGGGAGTTTAAGGATGATGTCCTTAAGACCAATTATAGAGGTCACATATCCCCAAAATAAATTATGTAAGTTCCAAAAAACTATTTAATGAATTGAGAAAATGACACTAAGTTAGACTATTCTCTTTCGTACAATCAAATAGTTTGATTTTATGAGTTTACAATAAGATTCATAAGAGTACAAAGGACTAGTGGGAGTACACTCATCTTCCTAGTGTTATATGTAGTTGATATATTATCACATAAGGATATGATATACCAACCAAGTATGGTACGCCACGTGTTCTCATCAGTTATAAAGGTACCCACATTATAAATTTTCAGTTGAGAGCTGCCCTTTGCAAGTTAAGGGTGAGACACCGCACTTCAATAGGTTATCATCCCCAAACTAACTGTCAAGCTAAGGTCTCAAACCGAGAGATCAACTCTATCCTAGAGAAGACCGTGAACAAAACGAGGAAGGACTGGTCATTAAAATTAGATGATGCTCTGTGGGCTTACAAAACAACATTCAGAACACCAGTTGAGGCATCTCCTTATCGCATGGTCTATGGAAAAGCTTGTCATCTTCCTACCGAGATTGAATCTCATGTTTTTTGGGTTATTAAAGATCTAAATCTGAACAAAGAGTTAGTGGGTAAGCGAAGGATAACGCAATTGAATGATTTAGACGAGTTTCACTTTCATGCCTATGATAATTCACGTATCTACTAGGAGAAAACAAAAAGATGGCATGATAATCAAATTCGTCCAAAGAAGTTCAAGAGAGGACAGAAAGTGCTCTTATACAATTCAAGATTCTCGAACTACCCGGGTAAGTTTCCCATGTGTTGTGTAATGAATTTGATGAAGAATGTGTGTTTATGGAAGATGGTGGTGGGTCCTTGTGTGTTCTAAAAATAATGCAATAAGGAAAAGAGGAACCACAACCGCAAGTGTACAGTTGTCCCAAGTAATATATGTGATACACAAGTTCATTCTAATGGATAGATTGGTTGACTCTAATGCTTATCAAATAGTGGATAATTGCAAGTAAAAGCAAGTAAATGATTTTTATAGTTGTTTGTTTGGTTTTCTATTACTAATGCAAATAACTAAAATATTGAAGAAATTAAAGTGAAATGCAAATACTAAGATAGACGCAAGAAAAGTAAAATGTGTAAACGCAATAAAGAGAGATAGTACTTGAGTAACGCTAGGATTTCACCTAAATTTATTCATTGAATGTCTTGTTTAAGGGACGAATTGGTCATTAATAATAGTCGGGATTCGATATTCTCCTTACCCCGTCAGGGTAGACTAAGGAGCTATTCTAGGGTGTTACAAACCCCGTCAGGTGATTAATCAGACTTTCATAGCTCTCATTCCCAAGATTGACCATCCTTCTGAGGTTCATCACTTCAGGCCTATTAGTTGCACCAACTTCATTTATAAGATTATATCTAAAATTCTGGTTAATAGATTAAAGCCTATAATGTCTTTTATTGTGGATGAAAATCAGTCAGGATTTATTCCTGGAAGAAAAATACAAGAAAATATTATGATATCTCATGAAATCATTACTTTTTTAAAGAGAAAGAAAGATACTAAAAAATACTATCTTGCTATTAAAGTTGATGTTAAAAAGGCTTATGAATATATTGAGTGGGATTTTCTTGAACAATTATTTACTAAGATGTGATTTCACTCTAAATGGGTTAAAAATATTATGGAATGCGTTACCTCGGTTATATATTCTATCCCTGTTAATGGTAAGGACTACCCTCTTAATAAACCTACTAGGGGAATCAGACAAGGGGATCCCTTACCCCCCTTTTTATTCAGCCTTGTCTCGCAAACTCTCAGTCTTATTGTTAAGGATAAAATTAATAAAAATCTCTTTGATAGTTTCAAAATTGGTAGAAACTGTCCTACTATTACCCATATGCTATTTGCAGATGATATCATCTTCTTTTTAAAAGCTGAATTCAAGGATGTCCTTACCTTTAATAATATGATGTCTGAGTATGAAATTGCTACTGGCCTCTCTCTCTTAATAAAAGTAAATGTGGTGTTTTGTTTAGTACTAATACTCCAGCTCATATTAGATATTTTATGACTAATAAACTGGATATGGAACAGAAAGACTCTTTAGGGTCTTATTTGGGCCTCCCTACTGACTGGAACAGGAATAAATCCAGAGATTTAGACTGGATGATTGAAAGAATTGTTAAATTGGAAAACACTCTTTTTATCTGATAGTGGTAAAGAGATTTTGATTAAATCAGTTCTCCAAAGTCTTCCTAATTATCTTATGTTTACCTTTTTATTGCCTAATTATACTTGTAACACTATTCATAGCATTATTGTAAGATTTTGGTGGGGTAAGAATAATAAAAAGAGTATACATTATAATAAATGGGAATCTCTTTGTACTTCTAAGTTTCATGGTGGTTTGGGTTTTAGGGATATTAATCTTATGAATTATGCTAGTCTTGGGAAACAAGCATGTTATATACTTCAAAATGAAAACTCTTCAATTGCGAGGCTCCTTAAAGGAAAATATTACTTGAATGATACTTTTTAGAGGAAAAAATTGGTTATGCACCCTCCTTAGGGTGGAGAAGTATTTTACAAGGGAGGAAAGTCTTTGAAAATGAAATATCTTGGAAAATAGGAAATGGTGATAAAATTCCTATCCAAACTGATATTTGGATATCTAATACTTACAAATGTATTAAGCCTAGTAATAATAATATTACTCTTGTTAGTGAACTTATTAATAAGGAGGATAGTTGGAATAAGGGCCCGTATGGGATTGATTATTTTAGAGCTAAAAGCGCTTTTCAATTAAAATTTAAATACTTGTAAAAAATATTAAAAAATATTTTGACATCGAAAATAACTTTAAGTGATTTTTTTAATAATCACTTATCTAGTGATTTTTCTAAAAGTGATTTTAAAGGTTTAAAATATTTTTAAGAAGTCAAAATCACTTCAAGTGATTATTTTGAAAGGCGTCCCAAACAAGCACTAAAACTCTTATTGATTCTAATTTCTAGCCTTCTTTGAATGATATTATTTGTAATATGCCCCTACCTAATGTTGAATGTTCAGATTTCTATATCTGGAACAACTCTAAGGATGGAAATTATAGTATAAAGGAGGCTTATCATCTTCATAAAAATCAAAAGGATGATCAGTTGGATAAAAATACTTTTAAAAAACCTTCATCCATTTATAATTTAGACCCTACTATTTGGAAAATTATTTGGGCTATGAATACTATACCTAACGTACAGAATTTCATGTGGAAATGTCGTAATAATATTCTTCCTACTGGGGAGAATTTGTTCAATAAAAATTGTATTAAAACTAAACTTTGAAAAGTTTGTAATATGGAGGATGAAACACTTGAACACCTTCTATTTGCTTGCCCTTGGGCTCGCGCAACTTGGTTTGCTTCACCTTTATCTCTTCTTACTCGTAATAATAGTACTAATAAAATTGGGGATTGGTTTATTAACATGTCCATATCTAATATGACTAATGAAGGAAATTATAAAGGTACTGCTGAGTTAATCAGCTATATATGTTGGTCTATTTGGAAAGGCAGAAACAATTGTGTTTTTAAGGGTATTGTTCCTGACCCTATTTATGCTTGTCACTTAGCTGTGAAAGGCTGCTATGATTATAAGAACAAGATTAAAAATCCTAATGATGCAAACATCTTTAATGATCAGGTGAAGGAAAAAGATATAATTGCTGATATTCCTCTTATGCTTAATAACTCGAAATCTTTTAAAAGCACTTCTGTTTCTGCTGAAGTTATAAATGATAATAGTAAGATAAAAATAAGAGTGAAAATTAGTAAAAAAAATTGGAAAACCTCTGCTCTTACCAATTTTAAAATAAATACAGATGCTTCTTTCTCATCTCTTGGTTGTGCTATTGGTTATGTTATCAGTGACCATTTTGGCAATTTTATAGCTAGGGTATCTAAGAAGATTGAAGCTTCTAATATAGTTGAAGCAGAAGCACAAGGAATTTTATGGGGTTGCAAAGTTGCTAGGCGCTTTCCTACAAACTCTGTCACCATAGAAAATGACAATGCAGCTATTATGGAGCCTTTAATTTATGGAATTCCTTTTACTAAGTTTGGTTGTTGTAATATTTATAAGTCTATTTTTGGTTGTGCGGAAACTTGTAATCCCACTTTCTCCCTTGTTCCTCATTTAGGGAATGTTGTGGCTGATTGGGTTGCTAAACAAACCCTGTGTGGTTTCTTGTTTGGTGACTGGGGTTTGCACCCCCTACCAAGTTAGTTGAACTTTTGTGCCTTGATTTGGTGGCGTCGGGTGATTCTTGTTTGTACTGCTTTTTATTATCTATCTATCATAAGTGCCTGCTTGGGATTGATTATTTTGAAGCTAAAAGCGCTTTTTGATTAAAAGGTATTGCTGAGTTAATCAGCTATATATGTTGGTCTATTTGGAAAGGCGGAAACAGTTGTGTTTTTAAGGGTATTGTTCCTGACCCTATTTATGCTTGTCACTTAGCTGTGAAAGGCTGCTATGATTATAAGAACAAGATTAAAAATCCTAATGATGCAAACATCTTTAATGATCAGGTGAAGGAAAAAGATATAATTGCTGATATTCCTCTTATGCTTAATAACTCGAAATCTTTTAAAAGCACTTCTGTTTCCGCTGAAGTTATAAATGATAATAGTAAGATAAAAATAAGAGTGGAAATTAGTAAAAAAAAATTGGAAAACCTATGCTCTTAACAATTTTAAAATAAATATAGATGCTTCTTTCTCATCTATTGGTTGTGCTATTGGTTATGTTATCAGGGACCATTTTGGCAATTTCATAGCTGGGGAATCTAAGAAGATTGAAGATTCTAATATAGCTTAAGCAGAAGCACAAGGAATTTTATGGGGTTGCAAAGTTGCTAGGCGCTTTCCTACAAACTCTGTCACCATAGAAAATGACAATGCAGCTATTATAGAGTCTTTAATTTCTGGAATTCCTTTTACTAAGTTTGGTTGTAGTATTTATAAGTCTATTTTTGGTTGTGCGGAAACTTGTAATCCCACTTTCTCCCTTGTACCTCGTTTAGGGAATGTTGTGTCTGATTGGGTTGCTAAACAAACCCTGTGTGGGTTCTTGTTTTGTGACTGAGGTTTGCACCCCCATACCCAATTAGTTGAACTTTTGTGCCTTGATTTGGTGGCGTCGGGTGATTCTTGTTTGTACTGTATTTATTATCTATGTATTATAACCCGTTTGGGATTGATTATTTTGAAGCTAAAAGCGTTATTTGATTGAAATTAAAATATTTGTAAAAAAATTAATTTTTTTTAATATCTAAAATCACTTTAAGTGATTAGTGTTTTTTCTAAAAGTGATTTTTAGAGTCTAAAATATTGTTATGGATCTAAAATTATTTTAATCGATTATTTTAAAAAGCAATCCCAAATGGGCACTAAATGTTTGAAAAAAAAAATTAGGGGCTAATTCTACAATATTTGAAGAACCTTTCTTTGTAGATATATTGTAAATATTGAGGACTATTTCATAATTAACCATAAGTTCTCTGTAGGTAATCACTTTCACTTGCTAAGATAGGCCATTTCCACCATTTTTCTCTCTCTAGCCATGTCCGTTCTCCTCCGTTCCTTGCCGTCGTTAACCGTCCGGTTCAAACCCTTCACTTCTCTAATACCTCTCCCTCTTATTCACCTTAATCTTCACATCCCAATTCCAATACGCTGCGTTTCATCTGCTTCTGCCTCTGCTAGTGCTCCATCTCCTTATCCTAGTACAGAAACCATTATCCCTACTCCAAAACAACTCTCTGTAAGCAAAGATTCTCTTCAATGGGTCAGCCGCACTGCTCTATGCGGCGAATTATCCGCAAACGATGTGGGTAAACGGGTCACACTATGCGGATGGGTCGCTCTTCACCGTGTCCATGGTGGCCTCACTTTCGTTAATCTTCGTGATCACTCTGGATTACTTCAGGTTAGTCTATGAATAATAAATGCTAAAGAAATCACTGATGTTGTAGTTGAAATGTTTGTTATTTAGCTTGTGAATCTTGTTGCAAGATCATATGTTCAACCAAGTAGTTTCTTAATTATTATACTTTGATTATTCTCAGATAACTACACTACCTGATGATTTTCCAGAAGCTCATTCAATTGTCAATGACCTTAGACTCGAGTATGTAATTGCAGTGGAAGGTATTGTTAGGTCTCGACCAAATGAGTCCATGAATAAGAAAATGAAGACTGGCATGATAGAGGTGAGCCTTTAGGGACCTATAGTGCAATTACCTTCCATTTTCTCCTTGTTAATGCATAACTTAGTGTTACTGTAGGTTACTGCAGAGCATGTACACGTTTTAAATGACGTGAAACTAAAATTACCTTTTTTAGTTACTACTTCCGATGATGCAAAAGATTCTATAAAAGAAGAAATTCGCTTAAGGTAATAATTTATAGGCTTTCACTTAATTCTTGTAAATGTTAGGTTGATTGTGTAATATATATATATAACCAGATATCGATGTCTTGATTTACGGAGGACACAAATGAAGAATAACATAATGTTAAGACATAAAGTGGTGAAACTAATGCGAAGGTACTTAGAGGATGCACTTGAATTTGTGGAGGTATTATTAAACTAAATCACTTTCTTATTATATGTATTTTGTGTGTATTTATGTTTTTTCATGGTTATAAGGTAGATCGAGACACCAATTCTATGTAGATCTACTCCAGAAGGTGCTAGAGATTATTTAGTACCATCAAGAGTTCAGGTATAAATTACTAATTGAGTTTGAATCTTAACTATACAAAACACTAAATCTTATTCTATAAAGCCAGGAACATTTTACGCTTTGCCACAGAGTCCTCAGCTTTACAAGCAAATGTTAATGGTTTCTGGTTTCGCAAGATATTATCAGATAGCAAGGTAACAAATAAAACAAAACAATCTTTACTTATTCTAAATTTATTTATTTATATTTTTTGTTTTACAGATGTTTCAGAGATGAAGATTTAAGAGCTGATAGACAACCTGAATTTACTCAACTTGATATTGAAATGTCTTTTATTCCTTTAGAAGAGATGTTGAGTCTCAATGAAGATTTAATTAGAAAGGTAGAAGATGATTTAAGGCTAAAATGTTTTCCTAAATAATAATACATTTTTTATTTTTTTGTAAAGGTTTTCCTTGAGATTAAAGGTATTGAGCTACCAAATCCTTTTCCAAGGCTTACATATAAGGAAGCAATGAATCGTTATGGCTCAGATAGACCAGATGTCCGCTTTGATCTTGAATTAAAAGATGTAATATTTTTTTATCATCCTTAAATTTTTCCATGATTTTATTTCTTTCTCACTAAGAAAACTTTCAGGTATCTGATATTTTCTCAGACTCTTCTTTCAAGGTATTTTCCGATGCATTAGAAATAGGAGGGATCGTAAAAGCAATATGTGTTCCTTCAGGAACAAAAACTTATTCAAATACTGCGTTAAAGAAAGGCGATTTATATAATGAAGCAATGAAATCTGGAGCTAAGGGATTACCTTTTTTAAAGGTCTCAGATGAGGGTATGTATGTAATATTTCGATTTCCAAGGTATTTATTTGTTTTATTTATTATAATTTGGTTTCAGGGGATATTGAAGGGATTCTTGCATTAGTATCAAGTCTTGATGCACTTAAGAAAGAGGAGTTACTGAAACAATTATCAGCGACACCTGGGGATCTTATATTATTTGCCGTGGGCCCACATTCATCAGTTAATAAGACTTTAGATCGTTTGAGAATGTATATAGCTAATGCATTGGGTTTAATTGATTCTGTAAGTAAGTCTAATGTTATTATACTTGTGAGGTATTACTTTCTAACCATAATTTATTTAGTCGAAGCATTCAATCCTTTGGGTAACTGATTTTCCAATGTTCGAGTGGAATGATATAGAACAAAGATTCGAGGTTTGTGTTTTAAAATTTAGAAATAAATAAATGAGATAGATATTAAAAGTTTATGAATGATGTAACAGGCTTTACATCATCCTTTCACAGCCCCGAATCCTGAAGATATGGAAGATCTTTCATCTGCTCGTGCTTTAGCCTATGATATGGTTTATAATGGAGTTGAGGTTTGTGTGTGTATAATATTATATTATATTATATTATCTAGTAATTACATATTAATGAAAAATGTTAACACGTTTTTTAGATTGGTGGAGGAAGTTTGAGAATTTATAAACGTGAGATTCAAGAAAAGGTTTTGGAAATTATTGGGATATCTCGTGAACAGGTAATACATATATATTATATTATATTTATTATCTTTTTGGTTACTCTAATATTGTATAATATAGGGTGAAGCGCAATTTGGTTATCTTTTAGAAGCTCTGGACATGGGTGCTCCTCCACACGGTATTGTTTTTTTAATTATTATTTAATTATTTATTGAATTACTGATTTACCCTGTGGATGGGGATTTATAGGAGGAATTGCGTACGGGGTGGATAGATTGGTAATGCTGTTGGCAGGAGCAAGTTCAATACGGGATGTAATAGCTTTCCCAAAGACAAGCACAGCTCAATGTGCGTTAACTTTAACACCTTCTGAGGTGGACCCACAACAGCTTCAACACCTTTCTTTCCTCTCTGCAAAATAACTCATCACATTCTATTTCTTTCATAAGTCTTGAGTATAATATGTATTCTAGGTTCAACATATTACTACAACTTGTCTCTTTTGTTACATGAAATTAAATCAAATCTCAACTCTTGGGTCTTGTTTTGAAATTTTTCTATTTCTCTCATCCATTTTTTGCCTTGTTCTCATCATCCAAACTATCTCTTTTCTTTTCATGAAAAAATAAAATAAACATAACACAAAAAATGATGCTAATTCGGGAACTAAATATGCAAGGAAACCAATATAAACCTCAGATATATACTCTATGTTGTTAAAAATTATAATAACAAAAATGAATATACGATTGAACTTTTTTGTAACGTACTTTGGAGTACTTAAAAAGCGAGGAAGATTTTCATTTATAATGGTAAAACCATTGCTGCCGAGAAGGTTAAATCTTTGGCAGTCAATAATTGAAATGAATATAAAATAAAAGTTGTATCTAAGGATGACACAAATAGTCTGAAGATACACAAGAAACACAAATCTAGTAATGTTAGGTGATAGATAATAGTGATGGAAATAAGAAAGAAAAAAGTAGTTGCATTCCCCTCCCCCAAGGATAAGTATAAAATATTTTGCAATGTAATCTTCAAAGACAAGAAGGATGCTATCTCAAAATATTAGTGGATTTGTAATGAAAAGTGTAGTATGGCATATTGCAGCACAATCACTAAAGAAGGCATAGTTTCAAAGTATCCAAGTTGAAGTAACTTGCCGCGGGAGCTCCAATTATTGATAAAAAAAATTAGTAATATTGTTAAGTCTGAAGCATGTAATATCTTCTCCACCATTTTTTTTAGTGTAATTTTACATTTACGTACTTTTTGTAATTTTTTCTTAAAATATCGCTTACAAAAGAAAAGGGAATTGTCTTTACAATAAATTAAATAAAAAACGCTAGAATGAAAAATGTATAAATTAAAGCTCACTCATTTTCATTTTCTACGCGCATACAAATCTACCCCACCCGCATCGATATACACAGCCATCACGCCACACGGAGATCGGTATTCTCTAAATACCAAATTTTAAAGTAAAAAGTTAATTTTTGTTTTCAATTTGAAACCCTTAAAAACATAATAATTTTGTTCCTTTTGATTCTTGCTTTCGAACGATAAATTTCTTTCCTTTTTTTCAGATTTTTCGAATTCTACTTTTTGTTTTGATATATTTATATCATTTTTGTATATATTCAGTAATTGAACTTCTGATGCAATGACTGAAAAGTCTTGAGTTTTGTGTCGGGTCGGTTGAAGTATTCTATGCGTCTGAGAACTTGACGTTTTGTATTTTTTGCAGTGATATGGTGGTTTTATTCATTGGGAGTTTCATTCGGTAGAGAGAATGGAAGAATCGAAAAGAAAGAAGATGAAAAATTACAAGGATGAGGAGTATATTAAAGAGTTGAAGGTGAAGAAAAAGAAGAAAAATACATATGATGAGGATTCATGCACAGGACTTTTTAACTTGTTATTGATACCAAAATTTACTACCGGTGGTAAATGTACTTATGGTCTGGTAGCTGATAAGTCATTTGTATTTAGTCAGACAAAGAAACAAACAGGTTGTGAGCAATCATCTGTTCATCAGCAAGAGTTCAGGGACTTAAATTATCCCTCCAATGATGGGTTGTCTATAGTTGATGATGCTCCAATTCCCTGTAACAGTGATGATGATTGTGAAGAACTTAACATAAAGAAGGAACACAAGAAGAAGAAAAAGAAGAAGGTTTCTAATGATACAAAAATCGATGAGAAGAAATCTAAATTAGATGAGTTGCTTGCACGTTTTACATATAAAGGTGATGATAGTAGTATTCGTATGAAGATGAAGAGTGGTAACACAAAGCGTATACAAATTAAACCATGTACAGATAGTTTGTCTCAGAAGGTCAAATTCGAACAAGAAAACCCAAATATAAATGATACTAATGAAAAGATGTGCGAGAAGATAAAATCAGGCACGTTGAAGAGAAGACTTGATCCTCCTAAAGATGCTTATAAGAAAAGGTCAAAGAAGAAAGTTGAAGTTGTTGTTTCACCTTACTTCACAAATTCAAAAACAGAGGAGAAAGTAATACAAGAAAGTTCAGATATTAAGAAGAAAAAAAGGTCGAAGAAGGAAGTTCGAGTTGTTTCCCCTTACTTTGTGAAAGAGAAAAAGAAGAAGAAGATGAAAAAAGTTGTGAGTGAAGAAGATAAAGTTGTTTCTCCTTACTTTGTGAAGAAGTTAAAAGAGGAAGAGGATGTTAAGAAAAAGAAGAAGAAAATTGTTGCTCCGACATTAAGTGCTGCACAGAAAAGAGATATGGCTTATAAAAGAATACCTTGTCTAGAAAACAATCCATGGAAGCCTCCAAAATCAGATCATAATCTCATACAAGAAGAGCATTCATATGATCCATGGAGAGTGATGGTAATATGTATGCTTCTAAATCGAACACAAGGGGTACAAGTGAAGAATATAATATCTAATTTTTTCAGTTTATGTCCAAATGCAAAGGCAGCTACAGAGGTTGATGTTGAAAAGTTAGAGAAGGTAATAGAGTCATTAGGATTGTATAGAAAAAGAGCAATGATGATTAAATGTTTCTCTAAAGAGTATCTTGAAGATAATTGGACTCATGTCACACAATTACATGGTATTGGTAAATATGCAGCTGATGCATATGCTATATTTTGTACAGGGAAATGGGATCGTGTTAGACCATGTGATTATATGCTAAATAGGTATTGGGATTTCCTTGTTGATCTTTATACAACCCCCTCAACTACTATTAATTAATTAATTACTTACTTTCTTTTGGTAATTATAGAGGAGATACAGTGGAAGTGTTTTTGATATTTTTGGATAAGTTTATGATGCTTCTTTTTTCCTTTGTAATGAAACTTATGTGTAATATCCGTTTATGTTCCATTGGGCTTATTCATTCTTGAAGTAGTAGTTATATAGATATGTTTGAACGTGAAGTTTATTACACAAACCAAGGCACAAAACAAAACAAAGAGAAAAGAAAAGAAAAATAGCAACCCAAATCCAATCCACTTCGGTTATGCCTACTCCATTAGAAAACCTTAATGATTGATTCAGGAGATTTATAAAACCTTAATGATTGATTGAAGAGATTAAAAGTAAAAATGTGTTGGTAAAATAGATTTTACCTAAATGTGGATCGAGTTGATAACATCTTGATTTATATATACTACTTATATTTATTTGGTAAAAGTTGGTTTCGATAGACAATTCTTAATAGGTCATGGAATGTATAGATGGACAATTATTAATAGATCATGGAACGTATAGGTTAGTGACCCTTTTTACAGATTTTGAAATTGTTTTAAAATGACGAAAAAAAGAAAAAAAAGAAGGTAAAATGGGGTACGCATTTAAAGATTAGGATGTAAGAAAGAATTATTAGATTAAGAATTAAGGAATAAGGGGCACGCTTATAGTTGAAGGGGTAAAGTAGCATTTTTCCCTATTTTATTTTTAGTGACTTTTTGGTGTTGTTTATTACTCAGGATCCATCCTGGCTTGGTTTCTTTTCCTCAAGTTATAGCCTCATGTTGTAGCTTTTGTTGCTCAAATATGGTAACATTGAATAAATGGAGATAGAGCAAAATGGTAGAATAGAAAAACAGAGTCACAGATAAAGAAAATGAAGGTTAAGCAAAAAAGCAACACAATTCATATTACAAAGATTTAAAAGACGAAATACTCTTCCTATATAACAAATTAGTCAGAGTCAGAGTCAGAGATACCCATATCAGACCTCCAGGTCCTCCCTTCAGCCAACCAATCAGCATATGTATAAGGGGTGTTATTGAACTCTTCATTTTCACTTTCAGTAAATCCATCGTATTGAGAATATATCGTAAGATAATCTTTGATGGAGTCTTTAGGGAGTCTAAGATATTTTATCTGTTGACAACATCTTTCACCTAACTTACCATCAAGCTTTAAATTCCGACATTTACGAAGATCAAGAGACTCAAGCTCAGGACAACCATCAAGAATAGCTATTAAGCCTTCATTTGTCATATTACTTGCAAACATTCTAAGATGTTGCAATTTATGGATACGTGAAACAGCAAATGCCAACCTATTAGAATCTGGTGCAAGACGAAAATTTGCATTATCTCCGTGGGCATTTAATGACAATGATGTCATTAAAGGGCACGAATTACCAATATCTATAACCATTTGCATAGATTCCTCGTATATAGACTCGTAAATAAGGTGCAACTCCTCTAATAAAGGTAATTTCTTCACTGTATCACTTATAGTCTCTTCTTGATCATCACTGTAACCTAAAAGATTAAGACGTCTCAGCTTAGGTGATCTGTTAAGAAAAACCAGATATCTTATTACACAAAAAGTAGTCAAATAAATTCATAACTAAAACTAAAACTAAAACGTTACCTTTGGGAAATATACTCGAGCAACTCATAGTTACAGTAGACATCAACATCAATCAATTCTCCTTGGCTAAGATCCACTGCGTGACAGAACAGCTTTGGTGCCTTATAGATAGTGTAATAATCTTCATCTATGGAGATAACACGCCACATAGTTGGGTCTTTACATATATTACGCCAGGTTGTACAGACTCTCCGTGCTGTCGACAGTTTCTCTACTAATCCAAGTTTCTCAAGTATCATAAAAGTAATTTCACGGGGAAGGTTTACCCATTGTGGTGGTGGTCGCGGTGGAGCTGTAAAATTAAATTTGGGTTGCGTAACAGATGTATCATCATTATCATCCCCAGAGTAAATGAAATCATCATCTTCGACAGCACTATATTCATCATATATATAATATACCATGAGATAATCTTTGATTGAGTCTTTTGGGAGTCTGAGATGTTTGATTTGTTTACGACATCTTTCACCTAACTTACCATCGAGATCTAAATTACGACATTTACGAAGATCAAGAGACTCTAGCTCAGGACAACCATTAAGAATGGCTGTGAGACCTTCATTTGTCATATTACTACCAAACATTTTAAGGTGGCGTAGTTTGTGAATTCTTGAAACAGCAAATGCTAACCTATTTGACTCTGGTAAAAAACGGTATCCTTGATATCCGTGTGCATTTAGTGACAATGATGTTAATAAAGGGCAGTAATTAGCAATATCTTTTATAGTTTGGATAGATGTATCGTATATGGAGTGGTAGATAAGGTGCACCTCCTCTAACAGGGGTAATTTCTTGACTGCTTCACTTATAGCCTCCTCGTTATTATCATAATCATCACTAAGTCTAAGACATCTCAGTTTAGGTGATCTGTCAAACAAACCAGAAATAAGAATTTCTCAAATAAATTGATAATTATATATAAACTAAAACTTTTTACCTTTGGGCAATATAATCGAGCAGCTTATCATCGCAATCCACTTCAATATCAATTAATTCTCCTTGGCTGAGATCCACTGCGTGACAGCACAGTTTCCTTAGTTGGTTTGTATCCACTGCACAACTACGCGTCTTCCATACTTTGAAGTGGTCGATAAGTTTATCGGTGACGATGTCTATGATGCGCCACATAGCTGGGCCCTTGCATATATTACGCCAGGTTGTACAGACTCTCCGTGCTGTTAATAGTAGCTCTACTGATCCAAGTTTCTGGAGTATCATGGAAGTGATTTCACGGGGAAGGTTTACCCATGGTGGTGGTGGTGGAGCTGTAATATTCAACTTATGGTTATCATAATACGAAGAAATCTCAGGAAAATTAAATTTAAGGCTAATGAAACAAAATAAATTGCAATACTGAATCAGCACAATCAATATTAAGAGGTGATTTAGCTGGAGTACCTTGTTCAATTCCATCGCCTAGTTTTTTTCTTCTGTTTCTATTTCTATTTCTTTTTCTATTTCTTTTTTTCAAATGATTCGAGCAAGAGACGTCCACTTCAGTCTTTGATTTAGCCGCACGAGCTTTGACTGGATCAGCCTTCAATTTCGCAGCTTCCATCTCGACTTCTTGTCTTGGTAAGCGTTTCATTTAGGTAG
Organism: Nemophila menziesii; assembly: GCA_029959085.1. Lineage (NCBI taxonomy): Eukaryota > Viridiplantae > Streptophyta > Magnoliopsida > Boraginales > Hydrophyllaceae > Nemophila > Nemophila menziesii. Next base: position 212,223 of record JARWIR010000029.1, on the reverse strand, counting down.
TTATTGGGTGCAATGGTAGGCTATATAAAACCGTGGTGGAAACGAAGAGGAATAGAGGGGTTATGAACAGAATCGGGAAGAGAAAAGAAATGCGTAGCATAGGGGAGGGTGGGTTAGGTGGGTAGCATGGAAGATGAAGCCATGGATATTGTAGAGGTTTCTCTCAAAGAATTTGCAAGTTATTTTTGAATGTTTTTTGTGCCGTTAATATTAGGGTGAAAAATACTAATCTTTTTTTTTTTTTCTAAAAGCTTTCATTAAAATAAGAGATTACAAAATATTTAGCCAACTTCCGAAGAAGTAGCTTCATTGTCAATAAGTTCCGCTAATTGGTTGGGGACAGAGGCCCCATAATTACCTATAATAATGCCAGGTGGCGAGTGTTCGGCTATCCAATCAGCTACTACATTTTGCTTTCTCGAAATACAAGAGAAAGATGGTAAACAAAGTTCAGATACAAAGTAAATACTACAAATAATATTCTTAACTCTATTACTACTAAAAGAGAGACTAGAGGACAATGCATCCATCAGCGTTTTGCAATCGTTCTCGATAATGCACTTTGTGTTAGTGAAATCTCTAGCCCACAAACATGCTTTAAGGATTCCCAATGCCTCGGCTTCAAGCGCATTTTCAGCTCCAATCTCCCTCCCATGAACAATATTTAATAACCCTACCTTTGTTATCCCTAGCAACACAAGCAATCTTTGAATTAGTACATTTATAAGAAGTACCACAGTTTATCTTTATCCAATTTTCAGGTGGTGGCATCCATTTTTTAACATTATTGTTTTGTTTTGTACTTTCCTTTTCATAAGTAATTTTCTTGTTAACTTTTCTTTTTCTTTCTTTTCTTTCTTTTCCCTCAGACCATATGAGTCATCATTGGGTATAGGGGCCTTACCTGTATTAACTTTCCCACATTGATTTTCCAAATGATTTTCAAAAAGAGATTCCCTCAGAATAGTATTTTCATCCTTGGGTTTTATAATATTTTGGTAATCCATCCATAAATTTTGGGCTTTAGTAACTGTATTGATGGGACAAGGCCTTATTTTGTTAAAAATGAGAGCATTTCTTCCTTTCCAAATATGCCAGGCCAGTATAGCAATCTGTTCACAGACAAAAGGTGTTTTTTCCTTATCTTTGAGTATGATATGAGCCATCCAAGTGTCTATTTTCATAGTACACTGGTTGCTTGTTCTCAAAGATAAGTTTGAAGTTATAGGGGAGATGGGGGTTTGAATCCTTTGACTATTGTAACCGACCAATCAAGTCCGTGATCGCCTCCACTGATTTTATTCCACACGTTTTGGATGCTTGTGTAACCGCTGGTTGACTTGGCCAGCGGATGGAATGATCTTCAACGGACGCATGATTGGTGGAGTCTTTGATTTACGTTTTACTTTTGATTGATTGCCAACGACCCTTTACTTTGTTTCACTTGTCATGTGCATGGGGTTATGATCTTTGATGGCTAAAAGAGGGTTTAATCTGTGGGAAAAAGGAAATAACCCATGTTTCACTTAAAATGACTAAATATCGAAAGCACAAATTTTACCTTGACATGTAGTTAACGTAAATCTTCCAAGTAATCATCTCATTCTCATCATCTTGAGGAGGATACCAACAATCATATCATCAAATGAACACAAAACAGGATTAAAAATTAATTACCTTACTATCTATCTGGTATAACCAAGTGGTTAACATGACATATTATTAAACCAAACTAGAGTAAAAAAAGTATATGCAACTAAATTTATAAATAGCTAAAATATACTATCTATGTCTGGGTAGCAGTTTCTGTAGCAGCAACCTGCAAAAACAATACATATTAAATCAAACAAGAATTGATGGTTTTCCATGAAGATGTTGGCCTCAAATATACGGAATCGAATCGTGTTTAAAATAGGCTCCTATTAATAATTGCTGCCCGTAAACTCTTTCCATGTAAATAATCATTAGCTGAATTTTGCTGCATCTTTTGTATTCTGAAAGTGCACAACGTTTTTGTTTGTATCAAGTGCAGTGGCCACAGCGTGGTTTAAGATCGAATCAGGAGCTGTAATACTTGACTTTGCATTCAGATGAACTAGCCCTTAAATTATCAGCGCTAGCAAAATCTCCCGCTCGAACAAGCTAGAATTTTTGTACAGGTCCCTCAGGTTTTTGGAAATTTCAAAATGGATTAGCGAATTTTCCCCCAGATTAACTTTAAAAAAATGGTACCTTTGATTGTATTCGAAGCCACTAAACTTTTGTAATTTGCAGAATTAGTCCTTGGTTTTCTATCGCCCGATTGTATGACCCCAAAGAAAAGATCTGCAAAAATCATGAGCCATAAGGTAAACAATATAATATTTGGGTACAATTTTTCTTTTCTTAAAAAGTCGGGGGCCACCACCGCGAATACTTTACCTTAGACGTGCTAGCAGTCATCTTACATTCCAAACCAGTTACAGCAATAACTTACTTTTTAACGAAGATACAGCAAGTAGAAGATACATTTTAATTGTATTCTTTCAAAATGCAAAATCTTTTACTTAACAAAGATACAGAGAGACTGTTGATATTTTTGAATCATATCAAGTAGCTTAGGATGTTTAAATATATTTTCATAAGTAATTTCATCTACTGAGAAACCATATTTTCTCATTTCCTTGACTGATTCAATTGCCTCTTCATACTCTTTTTTCTTCATAAACCCTCGAATAATAACGTTGTAGGTCACACTATTTGGTGACAAACCATGTTTCTTCATACTTGAAACCCACTCTTTTGCATCTTCCAACATTCCTCTTTGACAAAGTCCACCTATAATAGTAGTATGAGTATATATATTAGGCATCAAACCTTTGTTTGATAGCTTGTAAAAAACATCTAATGCAGCATCAACTTGGCCATATTTACATAATCCATGAATAATAGTATTATATGTCACAATGTCAGGAGTTATATTACTACTTTCCATGGAGACTAATAAAGACATAGCCTCGGTAAAACGTCTATTATTGCACAATCCGTTTAACATTGTATTATATGTCACAATGTCAGGAGTTATATGACTACTTTCCATGGAGTCTAATAAAGACATAGCTTCGGTAACACGTCCATTATTACACAATCCGTTTAACATAATATTATATGTAACAAAGTTAGGACTAATTACTCCCTCAGTCTCAGATATCATCTTCTTGAATAATTCCTGCGCAATGACACATCTACCCTTCTGAAACAACCCTTGTATCACACTGTTGTATGTAACAGTATCAGGTTGTAGTCCCTTTGAAGGAATATCTTGAAAAAGTTGAAAAGCTTTATCAACCATGCTATCCTTGCATAGACAATCAAGAATGGTGGTATAAGATTGGATATCAGGTTTACATCTCCCCTTTTCAAATATTCGTAGCAATTCAAGAGCCTTAAGTGTATGTCCATGTTTGCAAAGCCCAGCCAACACGACCCCTAAAGTAACTGCACTTGGCTCACAAAGTTTTTCCCTCATTAACCTTTCAAACAATTCTACAGCCTCAGCTCCTCTATCTTCACCAAAGAGGCCCTTAATCAGGGTGGTATACGTAACCACATCAGGAACATGACCGCTTTTGAAGAGACATCCTAATACCGCAAAACCCATATTGCTTTTTTGTGAAGAGCAATAACAATTTATAGCTATACTCATTGTGTAATTATTTACCGGAGCCCCCAAAATACGCATTTCTCTGAATAAAGAAAGAGCATAAGGGTAATTTTTCATCTTCACAACAGTACCCAATAGCTTAGTGTAATCTATAACAGTAAGATTGGGTCGCGTTCGGATCATTTGATTCACAGTAAAACGAGCATCTTTGACACTATTGATATCATCAAAAGATGTAATTGAAGAATAAAAGAAGACGGAAAAAGGGTTACCGATTGTGTTGATGGAAGAAAGAGAAGATCTAAAGCTAAACAAAGAAGAACCAATCAGCTTCATGATGTTATGTTATGCCTTCCAACTATGACGTGAGAAGTAAAAATGATTGTGATGCTGTTCTTTTGTGAACTGGTTACAAATTCAGATCGATGATTAGCTTCAATTTTTTTAGTCAAAGACTATGGGTATTGAAGTTCAATTTTATTCTTAAATATGGATTTAAAACTTCTTTTTAGAAGGGCCAATTGATTTTATAATTTAGACTAAAAAAAATTGATTTTATAATGGAGCAAATATTTAAATATTTCGAATAAAAATTATATAAAAATAAAAAATAAGTGACAAATAATCAAGGATCATTAATTGAACGAGTCATTAAGTACGGGTCACTGTTCATCTCCGACTATCGATCACCGTCGACACCGTTACTCGAGACAGGTCAATGAGTACAAAGTTACTAAGAGGGGTGTATTCAATTGAGAATCTATTGAATATTTTTAGATTTTAAGAGATGTGTGGTATTCAATTAATTAAGATTTCAAAGACGAGAGTACCTAAACAACTAGGTGAGCCTACTGGTGGTCCTTTGTGTGTTCTAAAAATAATGTAATAAGTAAAGAGAACCACAACCGCAAGTGTACGGTTGTCCCAAGTAATAATAGTGATAACATGATCGTTCGCAGGGACGGTATGGTTGACTTCAATGCTTATCAATCAATGAATGATTGCACTTATGAAAGCAGATAAATGATTGATAGTTGATTTGTTGGTTTGTTACTAATTCTAAGTATGAAAGACTAATGTAAAAATACAAATGAATGGGGTTGGTGGGGAGGGCTCTCGTTTCTGCAGATCTGAAGGTGGGGGGTCGTGGTGGTTCATGTGTGAAGGGGATGGTGATGGAGGTTAGTTGTTAGGTGATGGTGGTGTTGGTGGGTGGTGGTGGGGGTCTTCCAGTGACGGTGGAGCTGATAAAGGTGGTCTTCCAGTGAAGGAGGAGGTGGGGATGAAGGATTGGGGGTCGGTGGCCATGGTGAGGTTGGTGGTTGGGGTGGCTATGGTGTTATTGGGTATTTACAGAAAGAGAAGAGAGAGAATGGAGGGGTAAGAGAGTGAGAAAATGGAGGGGGTGGATTCGTTTCTTAATAGGGATGGATTTTTGCTTTTTGGTTTTTTCTTTGTTAATCAAGGGGTGGGAGGGGCCTTTTGTCATTTTCATTGCATGTAACCAACTAGTTACCGCTAGTTACAACTAGACTTTAAATTATAAAGCCAAATGACCACAGGCCGTGGAAAATAAAAGACCCTTTAAGAATAAATTGGGTCCGAGATCTATGGATTGTGTTTTTCTAATGTGTGTAGTCAATAATAAATGGACTAACGTGTATTATCTATTAAAATTTGGATTGGGCTCAATTTAATAACGGTCGAGTTTGCCTATTTATCTATCAACCCTAATATCAACGGCACAAAAAACATTCAAAAACAACTTGCAAAAAGATCCCCAATCAGCAAGCTCTTGAGTCTTGAGATAAACCTCTATAATATCCATGGCTTCCTCTTCCGTGCTACCCACCTAACCCACCCTCTCCCTTATGCTACGCATTTCTTTTCTCCCCTTGACTCTATTCATAACCACTCTGTTCATCTTCCTATAATTTTTACCACTGTTCTATATAGCATACCATTGCACCCTATAACTACCTAAATGATACGCTTACCAAGAAATGAATTCGAGTGGGATGCTGATCTAGTCAAAGCCTGGAAGGCTTTGACATGGAAGGCGGAAGTGAACGTCTTTTGCTCGAATCATTTCAAAAAAAGAAAAAGAAAAAGAAAAAGAAGAAAAAAACTAGGCGATGGTATCGAACAAGGTACTTCGGCTAAATCACCTCTTAATATTGCAATTTATTTTGCTTAGTTAATTTTCCTGAGATTTATTTGTGCCATGATAATTAACCTTAATATAATATTACAGCTCCACCACCATCACCACCATCCCCATGGTTAAACCTTCCGTGTGAAATAACTTCCATGATCCTCCAGAAAGTTGGATCAGTAGATATAGTGTTGAGCGCACGGAAAGTCTGTTCAACATGGCGTAATATATGCAAGGACCCAGCTATGTGGCGAGTCATAGACATAGTCAGTGATAAAGTATTGAAAACGCGCCGCCCTTATTTTGATTTAGATATTGATAGGTATTTACTAAAGAAGCTGTGCCGTCACGCAGTGAATCTCAGCCAAGGAGAATTGATTGATATTGAAGTGGATTGCGAATATCAGATGCTCGATTATATTGCCGAAAGGTAAAAAGTTTTAGTTACATATGATTATTATCAATTTATCTGACAAGTCTTACTTGTGGTTTGTTTGACAGATCACCTAAACTGAGATGTCTTAAAATTAGGGGGGAATATAGTGATTTTGAAGCTGCTATAAGTAGTGAAGCAGTGGAGAAATTACCCTTGTTAGAGGAGTTGCACCTTAACTACTACGACATATACGATCCGTCTATCCAAACTATAATAGATATTGGTAATTGGTGCCCTTTATTAACAACATTATCACTAAATGCGCCCTACGGATATACAAATTATCATCTTGAAGCAGAGTCTAATAAGTTGGCGTTTGCTATTTCAAGTATCCATAGATTGAGAGACCTTAGAATGTTTGCAAGTAATATGACAAATGAAGGCTTAACAGCCATTCTTAATGGTTGTACACAACTCGAGTCTCTTGACATACGTAGATGTCGTAATTTAGAGCTTGATGGTAAGTTAGGTGAAAGATGTGTTAAACAAATAAAACATCTTAGACTCCCTAAAGACTCTATCGAAGATTTTCTTATGATATATTCTGACTATCAAGATGTATGTACTGAAACCGAAGATGAGGAGGATGCTGAATAGATTTTTGTGATAATCATTGTAATGAATTGTGTTACTTTTTTGCTTCACCTTCATTTTTGTAATCCGTGACTCTGTTTTCCACCATTTTGATCTCTTTATATATTGAATGCTAACATTTTTAAGCAACAAAGGCTATTGAATGTTACCATATACCATGAGGCTATAACACGAGGAAAATAAACCGAGTCAGGATCGAACGTGAATAATAAACAACCCAAAATGACACTTTAAAAAAAAGGGAAAAATACTACTTTTTTTTTTTGTTCAAAACAGAATATATTAAAAAAACTGTAAACATTACAAAATAAGGTCTAACTTGAGAAATAGCGCTACTGCTCAATCTTTGAGGAAGAAAGGGACTCAAGTTATGCAAATTCTTCTCTCCCAATTGCAAATGGGACCCCGAATAGTAACTTTTTGAATCTCGATGCGAATATTAGATGATGCTTATGGATCCAATCGGAGTATCACAATAGTATAGTGGCTACTTAGATATTTCTCAAAAGCTCAGAGACAAACTTGGACACTCGGATTAGTATTAACATAAGCGAAATTAGATAGTACTTGCGCAGGGACCTATTTAAAATTTCAGAATAGTATTGAGGTTATAACCTTGATCCATAATAGCTCAGGGGCCAATTTAAAATTCCTATTAAGTAATACGAATTCATCAAAATTCCAAGTATTAAAAATAATATCAAAAAGGTTCATCAAAAGTCAAAACACAATAATACGAATTTCAATACACCCAATAAAAATAAACCAAAAACTTATAATCTCCTAGCATGGAACATTAGAGCATTGCAAACAGCTTAACTAAAAATAAGCATAATCTAAGTCTTCCTCATAGAAGCCAAAACCAACTTCCCTTGTTCGTGAAGCAATTTAATCTTCTTTAAGTACACCTCAACTTCTTCCTCCTTGATCTTCTTCCACTTATTCTCTAACTCTTGTCTTTTCTCAACATTCACTATCTTCAACCCATCATTCATATTCCACTCATTTAGATTCTCATTCATATAACCCAAACTATCATTAGACACTTGTACACCATTATCAACACTAGCTTTGGTATCATTAGGTTTCCCACATATCATTTTGTACAACTCATAACAGGTTTGATCATGTTGCTTTGTAAAGGTTTTTGGTGTTCCATTTCTTTTTTTACTACCAAACTTCTTTTTCAGCTTACTAACTTTATCTGTTAACTGCCTTTTGCCCACATTTTTATGCAACGATTCATTAATAAATTTAAGAAAAGATGGAAAATCAATTTTTCCTTGAGGAGAGTAATCTGGTATGCTTTTGAGAATCAATATCTCCTCTTCTTCTGTCCAAAACCTCTTAAAAGGTGCATTCTTCTTCACATGTTTAGTTTCACATTCACCCTCACTTTCAGATTTATTTTCAGATGGACTAATTAATTTGTTGAAAATAGGCACACCAAATTTTTGCTTCTTAATATTTGCACTTTCACACTGAGGAATTGAGATAGGTACCTTGTTATTGGAGATGGGGACACTAGCTATTTGATTTTTCACACCTTCATTTTCCAATTCAGTTCTTTGCTTCTTCTTGATATGTTCACTTTCACTTTCACTTTCTTCCGAAGATACATCAGTTTTTTTCTTTTTCACATTTGTAGTTTCATCTTCACTTTCCGATTCTGAATCAGAAGAAGTAGAAGATGGTGTAGGTAACTTGTTGGAGATGAAACTCTCTGTTGTTGTGGGAAGAAGAGTTTTTTTGTCTTCACTAGACTCTTTTACTTCTTCTTCTATGGATTCTTCATATTCGAACTCAAGATCATTTTCAAGGTTCTTGGCCATCGAAAGAGAGTGTGAAAATAAAGGAAGAAGAGTATGATGGTTTTGGAAGAATATGAGACAAGACCGTATATATAGATAGTATCAGTACTAGAGAAAATTATTGAATAATGGCGCCATAATTCATTAATTCAACATTTTTGTAGATCTTCTATATTTTTTTCCTTTTTCTGCTCCATCTATTATGTAGCTTGTGAATCATTGATTTATCATGATTTATGCATTTTCCCCCATCTAACGCTCACCATGGTTCAATTCTCTTGTGTTTTCCATGGATCCTCTTTGCCGCCAATATGTATTTCTCAATATCAAGAATTATCTTTTTGTACTCTTAGTATAGTTTTTTTTTGTTCAAATAGTACTCCATAATGTTTGTTAATTTTGACGGTTTTAATATTTATTGCAGTAAATTTATTTATTATTTTTCCATAAATAAAATATATGTTATTTTATATAAATACAGTGATATGTTGTATAACTTTAATCCTAAATATAATTAGGTATGATTCCAAAATATTAATATATATATATACATATGGTTCCATAGTGTAATTTTTTTATTATACATTATAGATAAATAGTAGTTTTTTTTGTTTATTCTTTACATACATGAGAGGCTTTAAAAGCCGTTTAGAAAAAGATTACAATGGGAACACTCTAGTTCTTTATTGGAAATTCAGTACAACTCTAGCCGTTGCATGTTTACTCCGGTCTCTCGTGATAAATCTCAAAGATATTCAAGAGGGTCTTCTAATTCCACAGGTCTTGTGTTCATGCATGTTCGCTCCCTCCTTGGTTAATTTATCTGCACAAAAATTTGTTTCACGAAATATATGATTAATTTTATACGTAGAATGATTCGCAACATATCGGAGCATTCCCGTGTAATGTATTGACTACTTGAGTTTCCACTGCCCTTCACTAGCGCGTGGAACTTTCTCGAGTCCTTATCAAAACGGAAAACTGAACTCCCACCGCCCTTCACTAGTGCGTGGAGCTCCTTCGAATCCGTTTCAATATCTATCTCTTTATAACCTTTGCTAATGATCCATCTAAGTCCATAATGAAGTGCAGATATTTCCGACATAAGCGGAGATTCAAACAAACACGACCCCATAAAACCGGCAATGCAAGTTCCATTAGAGTCTCTCACGATACCCCCAATACCCGCGGTTCCTTTTGCCATATCAAAGCAACTATCTATATTAAGTTTTAGTCGCTCCACGGGCTTAACCCATTTTACCATTGTAGTCGATGCTAATTTAGTTATGTCACCATCAAACTCTTTCCCCCAAGCCAGTATGAAGTTTCTAGCTAGTGCGAGAATTTGTTTTTTAATTCCTTTACCATGAGGTACTGTATCTGTTTCCTCAAAGATCATTTGATTTCTTTTGATCCAAATTACCCAAATGGAAGCCACAAATACAAATGGCCATTCAAGTCCTACCACTTTAGCCTTAGATCGGAGGTGCCCATCGAGCCACCTCCTAACCGCAGCTGCAGTAGACAAGCAAATTTCCCCAGTACCTATACCTGTCAATCCATCAATTTCTGTAATAACCTGCCGCTCCCCATCAGTTCGTCCATCATCCAGCTTCCCAGCAGCTCTCCACGAGTCATTCAGTCTTGACAGCAGCGAACGGTCAGCAGCAAAATACAGTTCCTCCAGCGACAGTAGCCCAGACCCATTATTTATTCTCTGATCCACAGTTCCAGGCCGTTCCACATCCATATCCAGACCAAACAGCTGCCAAATCATCACTGCAATCTTAGAATTCAGGAGAACATGGCGCAAGTCTTCGATATTTGCACCAGAAAGCTCACATTTTCTCGACTCAACTACATTTCTTCTATAGAGATTGTCCATTGTAGCCACACCATTTAAAGCTACTCTTCACAAGAACAAACACAATTTTTGGGAGCATTTTAGCTTCCAAATCAAATCCCAACTAAACGATGAATCCACCACACTATTATCTAAGCTATCAAAAGCAGATTTTACCGTAAAGACAACAAAAGGATCGTGGTGCCATACAAATTTCGTCCCTGATGCTCCTTCAATTTCAACTAAACCACCACGAAGAACATTAATTCCATTTAAAATGGCTTTGCAAATATTGGAATCATTTCCTTTTTGTTGGCGATTTAATATTCCTTTCTTGAAATATTTATTTCTCATAATTTCTACCCATGCTACAGTGTGCCCTTGTTGTATAAGTTTCCACCCAAGTTTCGCAAGTTGAGCTAGGTTGTAATTAGTCGCACTCCTTAATCCTAATCCCCAAGCCTCCTTGGTTTACAAATCTGTTTCCGCGCAACCCAATGTAATTTCCTCTCAGAGGATGTCGATCCCCATATGAAGTCTCTCACTACTTTGTCAATTTCCCCGCATACATACTTAGGAGTCTCATTACCTGCATTTGATACACCGAAATCGCACTTAACACAGATTGAGCCAACGTCACACGACCTGCTAACGAAAGTGTATTAGTCTTCCACGCAGCTAGTTTCCCTCGCATATATTATTTTGTCTTAGTTTAATAATATATCCATTATGATTAGAGAATAAACTAATCTGATTAGAAATATAAATTATAGTTTCTGATTACCGTATATGAAAAAATTTAATCTGATTCAACACCGTTCCGAGAGATATTTTTAATCTGATTGGATACAAAATTTATAAATATATGATTAAGAACATGACCGAAGTGTTAAAAAATATACATTATTGATTCATTTTTTCATTATAAAAACTACTTTACTGCACGTGATTCAAGGTAGTTTAAGAGAACACCTACAATTTAACTCAGTTCTAGTGAAAGATAAGATAATAGACATGCTTATTACATATATAAATTCTAAGGCATAATAACAAATTCTCATGAAAAAGAAGTACGATGATGAGTAAATTTACATATTATGAGAGTCTATTATTTCATCTCGGAATAAGGATATATAGCCATTAAAAAATTTATCCAACATAATCTTCTTGTTTTTATTGTCGCAATATATTTTCTCTCATTGTTTTGATTCTACTTTTCTCCTTCGCTTTTTCTTGCACAATATTACATAAACACAACTTCTTTAAACCAAACTATCATACTAAACCATGACAGTAATAAACATATTATAAATACCACTATTGGTCCCCATGTTATTCCATGAAATTGAAAATATACATGTGTGAAGACACTTAAGAAAAAATTATGCTCCTTTGATGGAAATCGGACACAGATACCCTGTTCTCAAAAAATAAAGAATGGATTGAAGTGAGTGACTTCAAAGGGTGTAGACAATCTCAGTCGCTTTTTATGTAGAGAATCCGAGAAGCAAGGTGAACCAAGTTGATAACTTGAACTTTACCGAATCTTCTGACCTTTTAACCTCAATCGAAAAATTAGTATTAGTCAAGTTGATGTATGTAAAGAGGGGTTATTAAGATATCTTAGCATATACTATTATTAATCTTCTTAAGGCTAAGAAGAGTAGCATGATTGAGATCAAATAAGTAAATCTTACATATATTATGAAAATGTGTTTATTCTTTTATTATTCGTTAAGCTCCTACAATTTCAATGAAAGTGTTTTGAAAAGTGTTTCGATGAAATAGATGTCGGTTTCCAATGTGGATATAAAGAGATGAAGAGTGGAAGGATATCTTGTATGTGTACTTTGAACATAAAGAGATAAGTGAAATTCTTTGGAATTATATGCTTAAACTTCAAAGCATACCAAGATGGGTTAAATAGGTGGTATTTTGTAACTTTTCAAGTTTTAGATACATAATAGATTCAAGAGATATTACTTTGTGATTTGAAAAAATATTCAAGTAAAATTTAGATATAGGAAAAGGGGTCTGCTCATTCCAGTAATATCAGTTTCATTCTAATAATATGATTAATGATTTTTTATTTGAATGATTGCAATTTTGAGAGGTTTAAGAAAAAGGGGTTGATAGTTTCATGAAATTTTTGAAAGATTTGAGGAGTTTTTGAAAGGTTTTGGAGCTTCTTCAGTGTTTTATGGTTAGTTTGTTATATCTTCGTATGTAATATAGATATCTTTCATAAAGTTAAAGAAAAATATTTAATAACTGGTTATGAATCAATCAATAATGGTAGGTATCTTATCGTAAAAAGGTAGAGAAAATAATAATGGATGGGAGTGAACATTAAGTTAATAATGTCTTTACATATACAAAAACCCAAAATTCAAAAATAAAGGAAAGAAGTGAGAGCAATAGATGATAGTAGATCTAATCATCTGATTGCGGCTGAGTACATATAATATCTTTCTCGTTCTTTTTAAATGATTAAGAAACTGAACAAAAAAAGTTAGAAAACTAGAGTAAAAATAAAAATAAAGATTCAAAAATTAATTTTAAGTTTGGAGTAATTTCGACCTAGAAAAAAGGATTTCTCCATGAAAAGGGAAGCTAATCTAGTGATGAGATTTTATTTTTCACGCAACTCGACACATCCAGTGGTTGCCATGCTATATTCACTGAAAAATCAAGCTTTTCTTCCTCTCCAAAAACTTGTTTCGGAACATTAAATTTGTTATTGTCTTTTAGTAAACGTCACTCTCTCTTTCTCTTTCTCCCCAAAAATCAATTTCAGTTCTCCTTCATCTTCTTCAATAACTCTGGTATTTTGAGATGGTGAAGGAGCTTAGCCATTTCAATTTTATGTACACAACTTTGAGCAAGGGAGCAACATGCATATATTTTGTCTTTAAGTTTCTCCTAGCCGCTTCAGAAATAATGGTAATGATCTGCAAATACCAACCAGCTTTTCCTACAAAAATTAACTTTACTAATTGCATAATTGTCTTTTAGTTGCTCGTTGATCTTGCTACCTCAACTTCAAACAAAAACTAACACCAATCAACATCCTCTTCCTTTCAACAATCACATATACTCATGTTCACCTATAACATTACATAATCATGAAATTCATGTTTAAGCTATAACTACCAAGATAGATCGAATTTGTATAGAGATATACCAGCTGGAATGGAGGAAGATTTTTCCATTTATATTTGCATATGGAGGCGTTATAGTTGAGAGCTATGAGACATTCAGTCAGGAATTTGCAAAAATCCTTTTTGCGCTTATTAGCTTTGTTTTTCTCCACAATATTTGAAGTGGCTGCTAAGATATTTATACTTGCTCTTTTTTCATAAGGTAATAATCTCTTCAAAAAATGACAAATTAAGAATAATTATTACCAATCGATTGAGTTTCACAAATGCTATTACCGATCTATCTCTTTTGATTTTCTGTCAAAAGTTAACAAATTATTGAACTCAATATATAACAAATGCATTTTTAGTCAAATATATCTACAATATATAACAATTCAAATTAAGAAACTATCCAAGTTTAAATTTTTTTTCATGGAAAGACGACTCGTTGCTTCATCAATTTGCGCACATCTGTCGATGGATGTTTTCGAGTCTATATCAATTTCCTAAAACATACATTCATAATAAATCTAAAACTAGAATGATATGGTAAGTAAATAAATCAAGTCAAACAGTGAAATGTAAATTATAAATAATTACATATTCTTGAGAGTTTGGAATGCAATGTCCATGTTTCCAGCAATTCAATTATAGAGTGTCATCCTATTTTCAAGTAAAAAATAAAAATTAGAGAACATTAACAGTAAGGAAGAGAAATAATTTAAGTGGTCTGGATCTTCAAGGCGCCCTTTAGTTCATCTTAAAAAAACCCTCTGTACAGATCCACATCATTATCTTCATCTTCAGTTTTACTTTTTACCATCATTTTCAACCAATCTAGAAGGCTTACATATAACCGTCACACGATATTAAAAATTAATCAAAATTAGTCATGTACATACTAGAGTAGATTCATTTTTGTACTTTAGATATTAGTTTTTCGAGATACTTGCAATATAGGCCCCTATGACATGCAACAAAATGCTTTACATGTCCTTAGAATTATTTGACATACATGGTATAACTAGATCAAAACACCTCATTTTGTTGTAATCTTTAAGATCCATTGATTAATTTCCACAAATTTATATATATACCAATCTTGTTTTAATTAAGAGCTCACTACAGCTGTCATGTTCTAAACATTCAACATCTATGTTGCAAAACGGTTTTGTATATGGAAAAACATATCATGGGAAAAAGTTTAATTTTATGTGAACTCATAACTAATACAAGGACCAATGATGCAATTTACTTGGACAACTAAAACTTAAACTAATCATATATAAATAGCCTGCATAAAAAGCAAAATATACCCACGTTAGGTCTCTCAACTGCCTTATTTACCCCATCAATAGACATGTATAAAGTCTATTTTAAAAATCCGAAACAGTAAATTCAAGAACTCTTGAACGCAAAAAACCTATATAACAAAGATTTTGACTTGGTGATTACACGTAATTATACATAAATGTACCTTCTTTCTAAACTCAATGACTTTAAGAGACTTTTTTGGTGAATCTAACTCAACATCTTCTGTAAATAATCAATTACAGAAAAAAATTGATTCACATACAATAATTATTTATTTTTCAAACTCTAAAACACCAATAAGATATGAATGTTTATTTGATTTAATTAAAATTAGAGAAACCAAAGATTACCAAGAGCATTTGGAGAAGAAACGACACAAACTGATCTTGTTGCATGGTGGCCATGACCTAAGAATTGACGGGAACTCACACGGCATCCCCTCCCCATACACACTATTCTTAGCACATCACTTCTCATACGGTAAAAGGCTTACAACGGTCATAAAATGGCCATTATAGGATTTGTATGAAAATATAATAATTATACTTAGATCAGTTAATTCTAAAAAATTGTAAAAGTGATGAGATTATGTTAAAATTAAATCAAATTTTTAGATTTCAATGGTGAAATTTATTTTTTTACCTTAATTTTTGGGTTCTTTGATAGTTGATGGCGTAGCCAAGCCGGGTTGATGCTGGTGGAGAATGGTCTCCCAGTGGCGACAGTTTTCTTGTGCTATAGAGAGATTTGGTGGAAAGATGGGTCTGAAGAGATTTATATTTGTTAGGCATTGTAGGTTTTGTTTCATAATATATATTATAAATTAATTTTTTTACCTTAATTTGGGTTCTTAGCCAAGCTAGTTGATGATAGTAGAAATTGGTCCCCAAGTGGCGTCGATTTTCTTGGGCAGGATAGCGGATTGGTGGGAAGGTGAGTATGAAGCGATTTTTTTCCGTTATTTTTTCTACTGCGAGTGTGAAGATGAGTTTTAACTTTTATGATTCGTATTGTTTCTGAGAAGTTAGAGGACCTAAAAGAGGATTTTTGAGCTAATTGGGTGAGATAAAATAGCAATGTTAGGTAATTGATTGTACTATAGTTGGTATGGTATGTTTAGGAATTTAAAAAATATTAATTAATGGTTTTAATGATGGTGAGGGAAAAAACGATCCTGGCCACCACTTATGTAGAGGATCTGGACCGTAGAATTTTTTTTTGTTTTATAATATAAATGATATAGTAAAAATTTGCATATTATAAGGATATATAATGCAATTAATCTAGATTTCTTATTTCAAGATCCAAGGAAGTAAAAACTTTTTGCCCCAACATAACGAAACATATAAACCTTTCCTTTGTGGGAATAACATTTTTCGGCATTCGACTAGGTATTATTGATAAGTATACGTTGTGCTACTGTGTAAAAGTTATCATCTGTCTAGGAGTACCATCTGAAAGAACGTTAGGAGAAAGTCAACATCGGTATATTATGATAAGTAAAGTCGGCAAATCTACACTTTCATCCTAGTAATTAAGAAAACATACTTAAGAATTGTCGAAACATGAACATCAAAAAAATATGCAAGTGCAAACTAGATATGAATTGGCTTCGATCATATCATATTATAAGCTAATATGTGGTTGTAATTATCTAGTTAAGATAGCAAACTATTCTAGTATTATTAAAGCATGCTAAACCGTTTTATAATTATTTAATTAATTATAGACCATATTTTTTAATCTATTGTAGCAACATGATCATGAATTGGTGTGTAGATTAATAACTATAGTAGAGTCATTATGGTCTAAATTCCTATGCTATGAGGGAATTAATTTGAATTACGTAGTGGTTATTATGTAATTTAAATCATAAATTTTATATATATAACAAGAATAATATTGTATCTCGATAAATATGGCTAGACAGATTTATTACCCATGATATAGTGAAATCAAATATATTGCATTAACAATCAAATCCTTTAGATTGCTTATAATTATTCTACCTATTATAAAGATACTTTCTTCACAAACTCTCTTATCCTTTGGACCAAAATTTTAATCATGAGTTCATTTATATGCCGCGTATGTTTATGCCAAAATATATAATATTTATTGTCCAGAAACATTTTATTTGATTCAACTTGGTTAGCTATGCAATTTTCACTGTGAATAATCAATACATTTAATTTGCAAAGATCATTCTCGAGACACGGTCCCTATTGTATTAGAGCCATACTAAACATCTCTTCTTTTATTTTTCGAATAAAATAAGGCAACCTTACTTGTCCATAGAAAAAAAGATCAAGTTCTGTCGAATTGATGGCACTATGAACATGTTTCATAGCTCCAACATGTGTCTGATATCGAGAAGAATTTTACATAATCTCACACCTATTACAGGAATGTTGTTTCCATTTCCTCTATAGATGGATATTTTGGAATCTGTAGGCACACGAGAATATTGTAATCCTAATAAGATACATTTATGTGGGTAGTAACACTAGGGTCCACCCACCACGTGTCTTAAGAAACTGAAATCAAGTGTACTTCTAAGCAAACAAATCAATGAATAACATCATCTATGTCTAAAATTTTGTTCTAAATTATATTGTGGCTAAAGTAAATTTGTGTTTCTAAGAAATATAGGAAACGTTGGAAGAAATGTCGAAGTTAGGGCATATATATCTTAGATAACATAGATCATTAAATGAAGAGTTTAAACTAAGAGTAGTTTGATCCTTATTCAAGAGGTTCTTAAGAATTTCCAATGGGTTTTCAATCCTTTGCAAAATCATGATAGGAAGTCGTATACTCAGTAAAGTAAAGGATTTTGTGGATCATGGGTAGTGAACCCAAACAGACTCCTCAGTGGTCCCACAATGAAAAATATCTTCTAGTGACGCTACCTAAGATGACATTTATCACTACACGATATAATAAGTCAAATCTGATCCACAAATACATCTTCCCCTGGACTAGTGTTTTCACACAACATGGTTATCTGCCTATTAAATGGGCCTCACTTATAACTTTTTTTACCGGTGTAAGATGCCATGTCCATGAATTCTGACATATCTAAAACCATGGTTATCTCAAGGTCATGGGTAGTTTATTCAATCATAGCCTTCCTTTGGTACAATTTTGTTGGGATTATGTGCCCAAGAGAAAATATTTTCACTTGCGGATACAAATACTAGTAGGTAATGAAATCATTAGGTATAAGACCACAAACAATCATAGTCATAAACAATATTATATTATAAGGTCAATTGATCTTTAAAGTGTAAGGACACAATGAGTTGTTGGTGGTCCTTTGTGTGTTCTAAAAATAAATGCAAATGCTAATCGAACCACAACCGCAAGTGTACGGTTGTCCCAAGTAGTATAACTGATAAATCAGATTCGTTCCAAGGACGGGATGGTTGATCACAATGTCTAGCAAATAGTGATTGATGCACTTATGAAAGTAAAAGATAATAAAATGTTTGTTTGGTTTTGTTAATTAAAGCTAATGAATAAAAGACAAATAATTAAATGCAAGTAAAAACTAAGACGCAAGTAAAATGAATGAAAACGCAATATGAGATGTAGTACTTGAGAACGCAAGGATCCTCCTAATCTTACTTCCTAACTTATGTTGTTTAAGGGCTAAATTGGTCAATTACAATGGTCGGGATTCTAGATTCCTTATACCCCCGTCAGGGTGGACTATAAGGCAATCCTAAAGTGTCACTAGTCCCGTCAGGGTAAATATGATCCACCGTTGGATGATTAAGTGTTTTACCTCATTGGCCCTAGAATTAGCTAAGTTCGTTAGAATCAATAGCTTTTATCCTAGATTGAATAATTAATTCTATACCTAAACCCTCCGTCAGGATGATCCACACGCCACATATGTGGAATAGCTTAGATACTAATACCTGTTCTTAGTTCGCGACTCTAAAATCAGTAATTAATCACAAATTATCGAAAAGAGTAATAAACCCAATCTAATTTAATTTAATATAAACCCAAATTCAACATGCGTTAATTCATAAAATTAAGATTCACCCATTGTTTGTTCTCAAGCACTATGAAAAGCTTAGCTCATATTGAAATTAAAAACTAAATTTAAAGAAATGGAATTCATATTGTTTACAAAATTAAAATATAAAAAGAACCTAATTTCCGGAATTGGAATGACTACGAACGGAGCTATAGACCCACTCCAGCTCTTGTAGCTTCTTCTTTCTTCCTTCTGTTGCTTCTCTCTGGTGTTTAATCTTGTGGAATATGAATTATGTGTAAAATAGAAGTCCAGACCTCCTTTTATAAGCATAAATTCGTACTAGGGCTTGGACCAGAAAATAAAATACTAATTAAATGTCCAAGCCCACTTTCTAAGCCCAAAATCCCGTATCTGCTGATACACCTTCACTAAAACGGGTTTTCCCGATGCGTTATGACTCCGATTGACCTCATTACAGTTGCTAAAGTTCCGTAACTCGATAAGAAATGTTTTCTCTTTAAAGGTCAGCAGCTAAATCATCGCTTAAGCACCTCGAAATCAGCACTCTATGGCCTGGAAAATGATTTTTCAGCTCTAAAAATAATATCTTCGGGATTTATCTTCAAGTCTTGACTCTAATTCACGATCTTTGACTTTCTCCTCGGATTCCTCTCGTAGCTAACATCTAAAACCTGTAAACTTTACACTAAAAATACCAATATTACGCGCAAAAGTTTAATAAATAAAAAATGCTAGAAATAAAAAGGGAATTCCGGATTATTGCAAATTTAGTCCAAAAGTCTATCAAATTAATTTAATAAACACCAAAAATGATGTCTCCCAAGGGTCGGAAATAAGAACAATTAGGGAGACATCAAGACCCCCAACTCAAACCTTTGTCGTCCCGACAAAGTAAAACAAAACAAAGGGGTAGAAGTAAGCGTATAAACAAGTAGAAGCTAGCAAATAAACCCTAAAGCAATTCTCAAAATAAATCTCATATAGCAAACTCTAGAAACTAATATACACATACACTAATCATGCAACATCAAACATAAATAATCTCAATCATAAAATTAAAGTTGCAATGCTTGAAGGTTACACTTGTACTCATCTCTGTATGATGGCTATAGGGTGGTCATTAATCCTAAATCGCTTTGAACGCTCCACCTAGTGTATTCCCTATTAACAGATTCATAAATTCACTATACACTTAGGAATCACGAGGTCTTTACGGTTATAATATTGGCTTAAGGACGGGTGTGGATGTATATTTGGTAAATTTGAAGTGAGCTTTTGGCTCTCTCCTCACTTACCATCAACAGTGTCCTCGAGCTTGAGTTAACGCTCAAAAAGATGTTCTCACTCACCCATATACGCAACAATTTAGCGTCCCATGTCTACCCACTATAAACAAGATGATTTTTAGAAAATTCCACTTTGCCGGATGTTTTATTCATATGTTTTTTTTTCTCTTTTTTTGTACAGAAGCAAACCGGGTTCCCGGTTTTGACGAATCCGGGTTCCCGGTTCCTACTGTATGAATTTTCAACTTTTTTCATTTTTTCTTCATTCCCGGCAAAGGGTTACAAGTACATATCATCTGCAATTGTGCTACAATACAAAGCACATCAATCGTAACCCATTAAATTCCCCATATGTGGTCCCACCACCCCAAACTCAAGCTCGAGACATGTCTCAGGATTGTGATTCAAGTGCGGGTCATATGGTCATGCCTAATAATCTAAGGGATAATGGTTTATATCGCGGCTACAAAGAAAAGGCTAAAGGCTCAAAGTGGGCTAAGACGGATAATAATTAATACAAGGGATAGAAGGCTAAAAAGGCAAAAATGGCTAACAAAGAACTGCCCCTATCATTTTCCTAAGTACATAGCTTGTCTTTAGTTCATATCTAGGTGGGTTCTCTACTAATTAGGATTTCACGTTCTCCACACCAAACATATTCCTTGAGTACAAGCTTACTTCATTTGCATTGTTCATTAATTTTTCCTATTAATTACCTATGTTCGCATGCAATTGTAAGTGCGTTTTATATCAATCCCTAAAGTCCACTATTTACTATCATAGATTTATCAAGAGTATGCTTAAAGGGATATTTAAAATTTTTTACAGTCAAACGCAACTCCGAAAATTCTTTTATTGAAAGCAAATAAAGCAAATAACACATAAAAACTGGGATAAGGCAACGAACCCCACCCCAAACTCAAAAATGAGTCGTGTCCCCATGACTCGAAAAGACTCAATAAAGCATTTAAACTAATCTACACTAAGAGGAAAGTTTAGAAAACGTATCTTAACCAGCGCGAGGCTGGTTATCGGTGTTGCGTTCTGGACCTTTATCTCGCGTAACAGCATCATAAATCGCGTTTTGAAGTGTATTTACGCCTAGGATTAAATTTCGCAATAGGTCCAATTCTTTTGTAACGTTTCCCAAGGTAGCAATCATCTTCTCCTGATTCTCTTCCAACACCTGAATCTTCGCTTCCAACTCAGGTACAGTTTTCACTTTCTTTGATTGAGGAGTTCTCGGACTTCTTGTAGTTCGTGTTGCTTCTTCATGGATGTTCTTGATTGTGCTCAAAGCTATACTCACACCAACTGAAACAGTATCAATATCTGCGTCCTTACGCGGAATCGTTGCGTCTAGACACAACTGAGTAATAGTACAAGGAAACTTCAGATTTTGTTGTTTCATTGGTGATTTCGCGAACTCCATGATTGTATCATAAATTATCTTAGCAAAATCAAATGGTTTCTCCTCCAAAATACACTTAATAACAAATATATGCTCTTTCTTCAACTCGGAAGTGTGTTTAATACCAAAGAAAGTGGGTATTACGAAGCGAGACCAAACCTTAGCACGAGGTGTCAAACTACTGCTGTAAAACTGTCCAGGATATCTTTCACCTTCAGGAATTGGGCTAGTACCATTAACAAGCACGGTCCCCCAAAGGGATTCAAAATCAAAAGAAGGGTCATTAAGAGTTTCTTGGAAGGGGCATGTTCCAGAAAAGTTGGGTAGTTTCAATGATTTCCGAATACGTTCAATAGAGAAAGGAACTACCTTTTTGCGGATATCAATGGCATCACAGGAGGTAGCTAAACCTTCGTAAAATTCTCGCACAAAAGTAGGAATAAACTCAAGCTTCCTTTCTTGTAGCTCTTTCCAACCAAACTTAGCACATGTCACAGCATATTCCTTGTAATCACTACTCATAATACCCTTAGGAAAAGTCGTCTCCTCACCAAATTTCAAAAATTCAATTCTTTCACGAACCTGAGTATTCCAACAAGTGTAAACCCTCTTAGGCTTGTGGGCCCACATCTTTATACGCGGAGGTTTTTGAACGGGTGCTTCCGGAATCTCTTGTTCAGTTTCTTTCTCAATGTTCTTCGCAATTTCCTCTTCAGATTCCTTCTCACTTTCAATATCATCAATCAATCTTCTCTTGTGACCCGTGATTTCTTTTCTTTTAGAATCAAGCTTAACTTCGTCAATTTTTTGTTTAGGACGCGAATCAGGAATCTCAATAGCTTGATCTTGTGAACCACCAATGGTGGTCTTTCTTCTAGGAGCAGTTCTTCGAAAATCACCGGTTCTGTTAGTCATCTCTTTTCACCCCAAACTCAAAACTTCAAATAATGAAAAACTTAGAGAAAAAGTTTAGAATTTTGATGTTTTGAGGCTTAGGAATTGAAGAACTAGGGTGAATATGAGATGGGTCTTGTTCAATTTAGATGGGAGAAGAAGGAATTGGGTTTAATGTAAGGATTTGATGAAGAAGAATCTTGGGAAAAACTAAGGATTTGATGTTATTTTGGAGAGGAGGTGAGTTGATTTTATGTTTTTGTGGTGAAAGAGGGTAGGAATTGATGATATATAGTGTTTTGGATGATGAATTTCGGAGGTGGGGAGGCTATTGGTGCGTTTTAGGTAAAGACTTGCAAAAGAGGCTAAGAATACTAGGTTAAGGCCTCAAAAACCGACATCACAGCTTCAAAACCGGGTTCCTGGTTTTGGCAAACCGGGTTCCCGGTTCCGCGTCGCTGTGACGGCGCGGAAAGAAACAATTATTGATATTTTTTTTTTCAAAACGCACCAAAACGCTGGACCCCAAGACGCTGGGTCAGAGATTTTACTCGCCGAAACCGGGTACCCGGTTCTGTGGAATGCGGGTTCACGGTTTTGTGTCGATGGCGCGAGTCAAAATGCGCCAAAACGCATGACTCCAAGACGCCGGGTCAGAACTTTGGAATTTTTACAGCTCCGAAACCGGGTACCCGGTTTTGCCAAATGCGGGTCCCCGGTTTTGTGTCGATGGCGCGAACCAAAACGCCGCAAAACGCAAGCCACCAAGACGCTGGGTTAGAAAATTTCAGAAATCACAGCACCAAAACCGGGTGCCCGGTTTCGAAAATCCGGGTACCCGGTTCCGACGCTGTGTCGTGAACCAAGACGCAAAGTGTTGCGTTGAAGAGGATGGTACCAGCTCCAAAACCGGGTTCCCGGTTTTTGCGAAACCGGGTTCCCGGTTTCTCCTGGACATCCAACCTCTTTTTCTCCTATTTTCGCCAAATCGACCCCAAACTCATGACATTTTTACCCCTGAAATCATCAAAAACAACTACCCTTCCTCATTTCTTAATAATAAACACTAAAATTACGAAAATCAAACTAATCTAAAATGCAAAAATTGAAAACTCAGCTAATATACAATGAATTGGCTTTTGTTTAACGTCGTTAAGCTCGACGGGTTACCTCACGCTTCTAAGGAGTCTCGAGGAGATACATGACCTCCCCGGGATGTGGATCTTCCGAGCGATTGGTATCTTCACCTCCATGGTATATCTTTAGTCTGTGACCGTTAACCATAAAGGTACGGTTCTCTAGCGGATGTTCTATTTCTATCGCCCCATGAGGTGTAACTTTGGTCACTATGTATGGACCTGACCACTTAGATCTTAACTTACCCGGATAATTGCTGAACTTTGAGTTATACTTCAATACTTTTTGCCCCACTTCAAAGTTCTTTGTACGAATCCGATTGTCATGCCATTTCTTTGTAAAGTTTGGCATTTTCATAAGCATGCAACCGGAATTCGTCAAGTTCATTAAGCTTCATCATACGATTCTTTCCGGCTAAGATAGGATCTAAGTTCAACTGCGCAATTGCCCAATAGGCACCCATTTCAAGCTCTAAAGGTAAGTGACAAGCCTTACCATACACCATACGATAGGGAGATGCACCCACTGGAGTCTTAAACGCAGTACGATAGGCCCACAACGCATCATCTAACTTCATTGACCAATCTTTTCTTGTAGGACCAACGGTTTTCTCCAGGATTGATTTGACTTCGCGGTTCGATACTTCAGCTTGACCATTGGATTGTGGATGATATGCAGTAGATACACGGTGTCTAACTCCATATTTCTCTAGAACAGTCTTCAGATATTTATTAACGAAATGAGATCCTCCATCGCTAATAATCACTCTAGGTGTGCCATGTCTAGTGAAAATATGTGATTTCAAGAACTTGATCACCACTCGTGAATCATTAGTAGGTAAAGCCACCGCTTCTACCCACTTAGACACATAATCAACAGCTAATAAGATGTAGAGGTTACCATTTGAAGGAACGAAAGGACCCATAAAGTCTATACCCCAAACATCGAATATCTCAACCTCTAACACATTATTACGTGGCATCTCATCCCTCTTAGATATGTTTCCGGTAAACTGGCATCTCGTACATTTCTTAACATATTCATGACAATCCTTTATAAGAGAAGGCCAGTAAAAACCTGATTGAAATACCTTAGCAGCAGTTCTGTTTCCTTTGAAGTGTCCTCCATAAAGTGAATCATGACATCCAGCTATAATGGCTTGAGTTTCTTGCCTTGCTACACATCTTCGTATCATTTGGTCAGCACAAACTTTGTAGAGGAAAGGGTCCTCCCAAAAGAACTGTCTAGCACAATGAGCTAACCTCTTTCTTTCTTGATAAGTAGAACCTTCAGGAAAAACACCACTCACCACTAAATTCGCAATATCTGCATACCACGGAGCCTCATAATCTCGAACAACGAATAAACTCTCATCAGGGAACTCTTCTCTAACTGCCTCAGTACCACTATTCATCTCTGAACCCTCTAAACGCGATAGATGATCTGCAACCTGATTCTCACAACCCTTTCTATCTTTGATCTCTAAATCTAACTCTTGAAGCAATAACACCCATCTGATTAACCTTGGTTTCGCATCTTTCTTCTCCATAAGAAATCTGATCGCGGAATGATCTGTATAAACAATAACTTCCGCTCCAAGAAGATAGGAGCGAAATTTATCAAACGAATATACAACTGCTAGCAACTCTTTTTCTGTAACTGTGTAATTAATCTGAGCACCACTAAAAGTTTTACTAGCATAGTAAATCGAATGAAAAACCTTCTCTTTCCTCTGTCCCAATACAGCTCCCATACACAAATCACTCGCATCACACATAACTTCAAACGGTAAATTCCAATCCGGAGGTAACACTATAGGAGCAGAAATAAGCTTTTCTTTGATTGCTTTGAAGGCCGCTAAACAAGCTTCATCAAAAAGGAATTTGCAATCCTTTTCAAGTAAGTTGCATAACGGTTTAGCAATCTTAGAAAAATCCTTAATAAAACGCCTATAAAAGCCAGCATGGCCAAGAAAACTCCTTACCCCTTTAACAGAAACAGGAGGGGGAAGAGTTTTAATTACCTCTATCTTTGCTCTATCAACCTCTAATCCAGCACTCGAAACTTTGTGACCCAGAACAATACCTTCACGAACCATGAAATGACACTTCTCCCAGTTTAACACCAAGTCTGATTCCTTGCATCTAACCAACACTTTCTCCAAGTTATCCAAACACTTATCAAAATCATCACCAAACACGGAGAAATCGTCCATAAACACTTCTAGGAAATTATCAATCATCTCCCAGAAGATGGCCATCATGCATCTCTGAAAAGTAGCGGGAGCGTTACACAACCCAAATGGCATTCTGCGATATGCAAACGTACCAAATGGGCATGTAAAAGTAGTCTTATGTTGATCTTCTGGAGCCACGTAAATCTGATTGTACCCGGAGTAACCATCCAAGAAACAATAGTACTCTCTTCCGGCTAATTTATCTAGCATCTGATCGATGAAGGGTAAAGGGAAATGATCTTTTCTGGTGTCCTTGTTCAGCTTTCTGTAGTCCATGCAAACTCTCCATCCAACTACCGTTCTTGAAGGAATCGCTTCATTTTTATCGTTCAAAACTGTTGTCATTCCTCCTTTCTTTGGCACACACTGAACCGGACTCACCCATTCACTACTCGAAATGGGATAAATAATCCCCGCATCTAAAAGCTTGATCACCTCTTTCTTCACCACATCCTTCATCACGGGCATCAATCTCCTTTGACCTTCAACTGAGCGTGCGTTGATATCTTCAAGTATAATTTTATGTTGAAATAGGATGGACTAATGCCTTTGATATCAGCAATTGTCCAACCTATTGCTTCTTTGTTGGCTCTCAACACACGCAACAGTTTATCTTCTTGAGAACCTGTTAAATTAGCTGAAACAATAACAGGTAGAGTTTCATTAGTACCCAAATAAGCATACCTCAAGTGTGCTGGCAATGGTTTTTCTTCCAATTCCGGAGGAGATTCAATTGAAGGCTTCTTTTTAGGAATAATCTCCCCCGGTTCTCTTACAGGTTCATAGGCAAGACGCCTATATTTTGGATTTTCAGAATTGAGAGCTGCCACTGTTTCGGTAAGCTCCTCCATCATGTCAGGTGAATCTAATGTTAAAGCAGCCTGCAAGATATCATCAAAATTTAATCAATTAAATACCTCTTGCGATGCTTGCTCTACTACATCCATTCTGAAGCAATCTTCCTGAGAATCTGGGAATTTCATAGCTCGAAATACATTGAATTTTACTTCCACATCTTGTATCCTCATCGTTAATTCGCCATTCTCTACATCGATCAATGTTCTCCCTATGGCTAGGAATGGTCTACCCAAAATAATGGGGACATTTCTATCTGCATTGTACTTAAGTATTACGAAATCAACAGGAAATATAAGTGTACCTGCCTTAACAAGGACATCCTCAATGCGGCCTTCAGGATGAGCAAGAGACATGTCCGCCATTTGCAAGACCATAGAGGTGGGTCTTGCGTTTCCAATATTAAGCTTATCAAAGATTGACTTGCGCATCAAATTGATGCTCGCCCCCAAGTCACATAACGCCTTTCCTTTCCATTCTTCTCCAATCGATATGGGAATCGTGAAACTCCCCGGATCAACTAACTTCGGAGGTAATTTACTCTGGCAAATCGCACTACATTCTTCCGGAAGGCCAATCATCTCATTATCATAATAAGGCCTTTTATTAGTGAGGGCCCTCTTCAAAAATTTCGTATACTTAGGAATATCTCGAATCGCCTCAAGTAACGGAATATTAATACTCAAACCCTTCACTCTATTAAAGAACTTCTGAAACTCAGCCATATCACCCTTTTTCTGAACTCGCGATGGAAACGGTGGTGGAGGGCGATTGCTCACAATTTCATCTCTCTTTTTCGGAACTTCTCTTGGTCTTTCTATTTCTTCAACCTCACTATCTTTCTCATTCTCTTTCTCACCCACTTCCTTTTCTTTTCTTGGAACTTCTTTCTCTTTCATAACGGGAAAAGGAGGTGGAGGAAGGTTCTTACCACTTCTTAATGTAACAGCCTTGCATTCTTCATGTTGTATCGGATTCTCAGTATCGCTAGGAAGTTGTCCTTGCAGACGTTGATTCAGTTGTTTATTAATTTGACTTAGCTGATTCTGGAAAATCTTCATATTTGCTTCGGCTGCATTTTGACGTTCCATAGCTTGTGTCTGAAGAGCAATTAAATTTTCAACCGTCTTTTGAAGGGTAACTACTCCTTCTTGTGGATGGGCTGGTAGAGCTTTCTGGTTTAAATTCTCATCGTAGGTATTCTGAGGAACTTGTCTATGTACATAATTGTTTTGATTCTGTCCTCCTTGATGATTGTTGTGTGGTCTTGGATTATAGTTGTTGCCTTGAGGACGCGGCTGATACGCGTAAGTAGGATTGGCTGCCCCATTGGGATTTGAGTATTGAAACCCAGGATGGTTTCTGTTAGGCTGATATCCATTACCACTTGAATTGAAAGTACCTCTATTGGACATAAAATTCACTGATTCTTGGTTATTCGGATAACTTTCCTCATCATGATCATCTACCTTACAAATTGAACACATATAAACCTCTTGTGCAGCATGCACATCTACCTTCTTACTCAAAAAACCTTCTTTTACAGCTAAAGTAAGCTGCTTCAACTGTTGCTCTATAGTATTCTGAATCTTATTCTCAAGCGTAGCAAATTTCTCTTCCATGTCAACATTATTCACTCCCTTAACTGGTGTTCTCATTGAATTCCACCCAACTTCATTCTTGACTATTCTTTCTAAAATGATCTTTGCATGGGCAGGTTGAATTTGAAGAAAACCTGCTCCACATAGCGTATCCAATTTCTCTCTCGAAGTTCCATCAAGGCCTCTATAAAAGATCTTTAACTGTTGTTGTTCTGAAAAGCCATGATTGGGAACTTTACGCAAACACATCTGAAATCTTGTCCAACTCTTACCCACAGTTTCCTCATATTCTTGACGGAAATGCGTCAATTCTATTTCAGCATCTAATCTCATGTTACTTGGGTAATACCTGTCAAAGAAAGCAATCTCTAATTGGTCCCAGTTGGTTATCTTCGTAGGATCTTGCGTATCGTGCCATTCACTCGCTCCATCAATCACAAAAAATTTAAACGCAGCAAAATACATCTGTTCTCTTGAAACTCCTTGTGTGATATAAGAATCACATATCTGTTTAAACTTCTGTACTTCTCTAAGAGGATCTTTTGATGGTCTTCCACGAAAATTCCCAAAATTTTGAAATTGAGCTAACATACCCGAATCTGGACGGAATCGCGGAACATCTATATCTGGAGCACCTACTCCTGTAGCAGGAGCGTGGAATGGAACTTCTGGAGGACCATTAGTAAACCACGGATCTTGATTCATCACTATCTGAACTTGAGGATTAGGAATCACTGGTGGAACTGGAGGAATAACGCCTGGAGCTAAAGGTTGGCCATTTGCATCTAGCTGGCCTTGTCCATTATTCTGTTGACCTTGAAGAGTGATATTCTCTATTCTGTTACTTAATTCTTCTACTTCTAAAGCTTCTCGTTCTCTTCTTCTTCTGTTCGCAAGTCTGATCAACGATTCTGGATTACTAAGGATCGGAGGTGTTGGCTCTAGATCCTTGAATACCCTTCTTCGCATACACCAAACCTAAAAACCTGGAAAAGCTAACAAACAAAAAGCGTAAAACTGATAAAATAAAATAAATGCACTATCACTAAAGGATATACACCGTGGTCACACGCTACCGTCCCCGGCAGCGCGCCAAAAACTTGGTGGTCCTTTGTGTGTTCTAAAAATAAATGCAAATGCTAATCGAACCACAACCGCAAGTGTACAGTTGTCCCAAGTAGTATAACTGATAAATCAGATTCGTTCCAAGGACGGGATGGTTGATCACAATGTCTAGCAAATAGTGATTGATGCACTTATGAAAGTAAAAGATAATAAAATGTTTGTTTGGTTTTGTTGATTAAAGCTAATGAATAAAAGACAAATAATTAAATGCAAGTAAAAACTAAGACGCAAGTAAAATGAATGAAAACGCAATATGAGATGTAGTACTTGAGAACGCAAGGATCCTCCTAATCTTACTTCCTAACTTATGTTGTTTAAGGGCTAAATTGGTCAATTACAATGGTCGGGAATCTAGATTCCTTATACCCCCGTCAGGGTGGACTATAAGGCAATCCTAAAGTGTCACTAGTCCCGTCAGGGTAAATATGATCCACCGTTGGATGATTAAGTGTTTTACCTCATTGGCCCTAGAATTAGCTAAGTTTGTCAGAATCAATAGCTTTTATCCTAGATTGAATAATTAATTCTATACCTAAACCCTCCGTCAGGATGATCCACACGCCACATATGTAGAATAGCTTAGATACTAATACCTGTTCTTAGTTCGCGACTCTAAAATCAGTAATTAATCACAAATTATCGAAAAGAGTAATAAACCCAATCTAATTTAATTTAATATAAACCCAAATTCAACATTCCTTAATTCATAAAATTAAGATTCACCCATTGTTTGTTCTCAAGCACTATGAAAAGCTTAGCTCATATTGAAATTAAAAACTAAATTTAAAGAAATGGAATTCATATTGTTTACAAAATTAAAATATAAAAAGAACCTAATTTCCGGAATTGGAATGACTACGAACGGAGCTATAGACCCACTCCAGCTCTTGTAGCTTCTTCTTTCTTCCTTCTGTTGCTTCTCTCTGGTGTTTAATCTTGTGGAATGTGAATTATGTGTAAAATAGAAGTCCAGACCTCCTTTTATAAGCATAAATTCGTACTAGGGCTTGGACCAGAAAATAAAATACTAATTAAATGTCCAAGCCAACTTTCTAAGCCCAAAATCCCGTAACTGCTGATACACCTTCACTAAAACGGCTTTTCCCGATGCGTTATGACTCCGAGTGACCTCATTCCAGTTGCTAAAGTTCCGTAACTCGATAAGGAATGTTTTCTCTTCATAGGTCAGCGGCTAAATCATCGCTTAAGCACCTCGAAATCAGCACTCTATGGCCTTGAAAATGGATTTTCAGCTCTAAAAATAATATCTTCGGGATTTATCTTCAAGTCTTGACTCTAATTCACGATATTTGACTTTCTCCTCGGATTCCTCTCCTAGCTAACATCTAAAACCTGTAAACTTTACACTAAAAATACCAATATTACGCGCAAAAGTTTAATAAATAAAAAATGCTAGAAATAAAAAGGGAATTCCGGATTATTGCAAATTTAGTCCAAAAGTCTATCAAATTAATTTAATAAACACCAAAAATGATGTCTCCCAAGGGTCGGAAATAAGAACAATTAGGGAGACATCAGTTGTCAATATTCTACTATGAAGCCCTAGTTTCGTCGCTTTGAGTTGAGAGAAGACCAACAAAAGATAGAACAAAAGAATAAGACGAAGTCTGAAGAAGCGAGACTTTTATATGGAAGTGATAGGGTTTAGATTAGCACTATATATCAAGAGCATTATCGATGGTTTAGAATTATTTGCATAAATAAGAGAAAATATTGTCGTATTGGACCGAGTCCAACAAGTCACAATTCTATCAAGTTAATCCCAACTCCAAGACTTAACTTATAACACGGATTGGCCCAAATAAACGCAAAACACATTTCACAAATAAAATATAATAACAATATCCACCTTGAAGTGTGTATATCAGTTGCCACCTTCTTCATTATCATCATCATTGTCATTATAGTGGAAGCACTACCTCTATCACCATCATTACCCAAGTATACTTGCAAAAACAATTTAATCAACAAACAACAAGTCCAAACACAGTTTTAACTTGGTATCTAACACCTGTTTAGTACCCATATTAGAAGATTCAACTAAGAAGAGATTTTTTTTCCAATTTAACTTGATAATTAGTTAGAACATCCATAATGAAATTGTACTTAACATCCACATGATAAAAAAATGGTCTTTTACTCGAATTTATTTCACTTTGACTATCCGAGAAAATTACAGAATTACCCTTTTCCAACTTAACCTCTTTGAGAAAGTTTTGAAGCCAGATAGCTTCTTTTACACAATTTTTAATAGCAACATATTCAGTTTCAGTAGTTGAGAGGGCTACCATATGCTTCAAATGAAATTTTTTAGAGCTTTTGGAAGAGGTAACAAATGAAGGAAGATGGTTTTAAGAAAAGAGGAAGTGAATGAGAAGGGATTTTCGAGGCAGGTTAAAGAACAAACCTGATTAAAAATGGTATATCTTTTTTTAATACAAGAATGGTTTACCGTTTTAATTGGATGAGAAGAGCGGAATTCGCAATAAGGTCCTAAAGATATCAACTAATATTCTTTCTACCCCATGCCTTTTATTTTTCCTTTTAAACGAGTCTGACACGAATTAACGCAACCACAAAAAAGATTCCTAATACAAACATATTTACATATAAACGAGGATGATTAAAAGAGGAGATATGGATGTTACCTTTTTATTTTTTAGGTTGAGAGTACTTAAAGTAAAATTATGTGACCTTTAATCCTCAACCCATCTATCCATATAATTAATCCTTCTCGATCTTAGGTTGATCGTTAAAGAGTCTCTTCAAAAGTTCACATGAAACATGAGTCGATGTACTCCACTTTACGTATTCAAAGACGTTCTCGGTTAATCCATCTTTTAGATAGAATGTTTCCATATAGTTTTTGTTTATCATTTAATGATCATGGTGGTGTATTTTTCATATGAAATGAGTGTCCTGGAGGCCTCATCTTCATATGGAATGTATAGTCCCTTTACGATTACTTTCTACATATAGAGGTCTATTAATTTAATAAAGATCTTTATTTATTTACTCCATATATGATAAATAAGTACCATCAAACACGAGTGCACCAAAATTACCAAAGGGCCTCGTATGATTAGTTTTTTTGCACAAAAAAATGAGAGATTAATAGACACATGGATGATGTCTCCCCATTTGTGCTGATTTCATATTAGTCGGAGACATCATTTTAGGTGTATTTATTAGAATATAGGTCGATTTTCTCATGATTTACTACACTTTCCTATTTCGTGTCTTGATTTAATTATTTATTATTTTTAGAGCATATTGGGTTTAAGATGTTTGTTAATTGTGAAGCTTTAAAGATATATGGTAATTAATTAGATGACAAGTTAATTCTAAGAGATAAGGGAAAGAGAATATACATGGAAATTGGAGATAAAGGAAAGAAATATGAAAAAGGAAAAGATAAAGTTGTCAAATAAATCTGAATTCCAGCAGCTACGAACATAAAAGTGATCATAACTCAAGATTGGCAAGGAATTTGGAAGAATGGTCTGAATCAAAGTTATAGACTTTCCGAGACGATCAGTTTCGACTATTGGAACGCGTCAAAAGGATAAGTATTGAAGGAGTTACGGCCAAAACAAAACATCACCAAAATCTTACCTTTTCTATATTTTAGGGTTACGAATTTGAGTAGAGCTAGGAGTCCAATACCTATCTTCTACTCCAAGAAACGTTTTAGGGTTTCCTATACCCTATAAATACACCCTTTAATTAGAAGAAACACATCCTTGGCAAACCTTAAGCCAGGAAGAAGCTTACAACAAGAGAAGAGAAGTCTGGAAGGAGTTGAACACCATATCACGTCTTCTTCAACCTTCAAATCTGTAATTTTTTTTTTCTTTCTTTAGTATGAATTAAATAATTTTAGCTTGATATTTAGCATATATGTATGAACTTTGGTTCTTTCTATCTAATTTGGGATACTATCGTATTTAATTTGAATTCATGTTTATTCTCTGTTTATGTGTTTTGATTTATTGTCTGTTTTCCTTGCGGTTGCAAACGTATAGGATTACCTTAAGAGTAGTTAGATGGTCGCCCGGAAGGGGTGTTTAACTATTGAATCACCACATAATGTCTAGTGTCCGGTATTGGTCCTGACAACACCGATCCTAACTAGATAGTCATTAGGGTTTGTTTTAATCACCATATCACCAATTGAAGAAACTGTTTGCTTAGGGCCTTGTTAGCGCTTGACAACCCTATTTTAAACTGCCTCGTGGTTGTGTCGTATCCCCCTTAGTCGCTCTCAAGGTCTAAGGAATGGGAATTTAGAACCTTGATTATTGCAATACTACATGATTCACCCTTACATGTTTAGAGTAAACAAGACTAGTGGGGATACTTGCTAATTTCTCGAGCTAAACTATCATACTATCTGTTCTTTTCTTCTATTTACTTTTCTGTTTTTAATTTATTAGTCTAATTTTCTATTGCTAAAAACCAAATAAAAATCTCTTTATCTTTATTTTCTTGCGTATTATTTTTTTATCCCATATAGTTATCCAAAGCAATATTTTAACCTTTTGAGGACACTTGAGAGCCCATATTAAATTCCAATTAAAACTTGCGTCTTCTCCATCCCTTAACACATTATTATAGGCTGACTTCACCGTAAACGCCCCAGAATTTTCAAATTTCCACTTAAATATTTTTTCATTACCCATTTACACTTCGATTACTCCCTCCTTAAGCACCTCTTTACCAAATAGAATATTCTTTCACATTCTAGAATCAACTTGTTTTACAACTCGGTCAAAAAATCATTCCCTAAAATATTTATGTTTAATAGCTTCCACCCATAGAGCCAGATCACTGCGTAATATCCTCCACCCTAGCTTAGCTAATAGAGCCTTATTATAATTTCGCGCACTCCTAAATTTTAGTCCCCCATATTTTTTCGGTTTACACAAAGTATCCCATGAAAGCCAGTGAATTTTTCTACCTTCTGAAGATGAACCCCAAATGAAATCTCTAATAATCCTGTCAATTTCATCACACACATACAATGGAATTTTCATTGTTTGCATAATATAAGTCGGGAATGCCGCTAGTACAGATTGTGCTAGAGTATCCTTCATGCAATTGACAAGTTTTGACTCTTCCAATTAGGCAATTTACTCAACATGCTAGATATAGTTCTTCTAAAAAAACCTGGGCAAACGTTGCGACCGGATCGGTGTCCCCAAATATACTTCCAGTGAGTCTTTTTCCGGAAAGACACTTCTTTCCGCTAATAGCATTGCTCTCTCCACCGAAATATTTTTCGAAAAATAAATTAGAGACTTCTCTTCATTAACAGTCTGACCCGCTTCCTCACAGAAAACTCGCAATACTTCTTTGACTAAATCCACCTGAACTTCCGTAGCCTCTTCAAATAAGAGTAAATCATCTACAAAAAACATGTGAGATATCAGAGGGTCTTGGCGATGGAGGCGAATAGGTAACCATTCTCCTCCATCAAAGAACCCCTAGATTAAAATAGACAACCTTTCCATACACAAAAGAAATTTTTTTGGGGAAAGATGATCTCTCTGTCGAATTCCTCGATGTGGTGTAAACGCTTCAATTGGCTCCTCATTCCATAGCATGCTCATATTATTAGACGACATAGCTGACATTACAAGCCTTACCCTAGAATCCGGAAAGCCAAAAAAGGATATTGTGTCCTCAATGAATCTCCAACTCAATTTATCATACACCTTAGCTAAATCAATTTTCAATGCCATAAAACCTTTCTTCGATGTAAAATTTTGCATACGATGATCGATTTCTTGGACCAACAACACATTATCAATAGTAGAGCGCCCCAGGAGGAAGCTACTTTGATTTGGACCAATCCGCTCAGCTAAAAACGGACGGATTCTATTCACCATAGCTTTCATGATAAACTTTACTGGTACATTAATGAGACTAATAGGACGGAGCTGTCCTACTACTTTCGGATCTGTGACCTTAGGTATAAGGTGAATAAGTGTCCCACTGAGTCTTGAAGATATTTTCCCCTCTCGAATCGAATCTCTAACCATCTTACATAAGTCTGGACCCATAATTTCCTAACACTTCTGGTAGAACGCTGCTGAAATTCCATCCATTCCCGGAGCCTTATTCGGATTAGACTGAAAAACCGCTACCCGGATCTCTTCCTCTGTAAACCCGTCCGCCACTAGTTCTCTTTCCCACTCCTCTAGTCGACTACCATGCGACAACGCATAAGGACCCACAATTTAATCGGTTCGGAGTAAATACCAACAAAATAATCGCGCACTAGCTCACGTAAAGTCGTTTCTTCTTCAACCCAATTGCTCTTTTTTAATGTGGCTAAGTAATAAAACCT
Organism: Nemophila menziesii; assembly: GCA_029959085.1. NCBI lineage: Eukaryota > Viridiplantae > Streptophyta > Magnoliopsida > Boraginales > Hydrophyllaceae > Nemophila > Nemophila menziesii. The sequence continues at coordinate 176,351 of JARWIR010000029.1, read as the reverse complement.
TTTTTTAGTCATTGAGACTTTCACTCCAAACTACACATGAAATTTGGTTACGTAAACAAAAAATAATTTATACTTATAAAGTATATAAAAAAATTAGAATAATTAAAAATATTTCTAAAATGATAGATTTGTTATTAGCAAAACATTCTTTTGCCAATTTCGATGGTAGCATTTATCAGAATTTTAATGTAACTGTTATAAACCCATTTAGTGGATATTCATTCCAGCCCATGGGCTAGTAGTCAAGTCCATGAACACTAGGGTTTAGGGTTACCTATTACCTATAAATAGGAGCTACCGTTATGTAATATTTACACACTCTGATAATAAACAGAACATTCCGCTTTCCTTCTCTACTGTTCACAACACGTTATCAGCACGATAGATTCTACCCTCCAAATCACTTTTAGAAAAAGAACTAGATTAGTGATTATTAAAATAATCACTTAAAGTGATTTTAGATGTCAAAATATTTTTTAATATTTTTTACAAATATTTTAATTTTAATCAAAAAAACGCTTTTAACTCCAAAATAATCAATCCCAAACGGGCACTTAATATGATTGTTTTTCTTTTTAAAAAAAATTGCTAAAAGCACGAAAAGAAAAACAACAAACGTATTTTTTATCTCATTACACGTGCTTCATTCATACTGATATGGAGTCCTTGAAAAAAAAAACAATCCATTTTAGCAGCAGATCGTATTTTCATGTGAATCGAAATAAGAAAAAACAATAGCCAGCAAATCATATTTTCAAGGCAAAGTTAATTATTTTTTGTTCTATGGTAAAAAAAAAAGAGTAAAGCAAAATTAAGCTTTAGAATTAAGTTTTGTTTTCTGCCGTCTCATTTATTTTACCAATTTAGTTTTATATTACATGTTTTTTTATTATTTATCTTATTTTACTTACAGTAATTTATTTTTCTTTTCCTAATGAAAAATATATCAATATTAATGGTATTAGTATGTATAAAATATACGCTATATATATTTTATGTTTATATCTACTAATATAACACAACATATAAACTAAATAGGACAAATATACAAGTTGTATATAAATTTTATCCATATCCGCAAATATAACATTACCTATGGGAAAAATAGGGTGTATACACAAGTTGCATACGTATTTTATGCATATCCGCTGATATAGCATAACCTAAAACGAAAAAAATATTAGACATAACTTTATGTAACGTATGCGAATGCATAGATGTCAATCGGAGATCGTATTTCGGTAACAAATAAAACGAAATATAGGGTAATTTAAGATATATTTTATATGGATATATCACATAACCTATCAATTAATTCGATTTTCATTCGCATAACCTAAAAAATAAAATATATTTCTCTGCTTCTAAAGCAATTGCCAATACTAGATCTGGTACATCCAACCTAATAGAAGGATTTGGAAAAAGTTTGTGTTGTGTTTCCAAGATTTACATTTGTCCAAAATTCAAATGATATATTATGAGACAATGTATGATAATGTGAATTATATAACAAATTCCTGAAAAATCAAAATTACATTTCCTGAAAACATTGAGTTTAGTAAGATAGATTTTGATTCTAGTAAAATAAATCTACTAAATTTGAATTGTGAAATTTTTTTTGTGATACCAATTTTCATCAATTATATTTGGAAAATATCACTGTATGTTATATTTTGCCAACATTATCATATGTATATTTGGAAATTAATTCTACTAGAATATTCACAAGGGATAATATTAAAAATCGAGATTATCAAATGAATATTAGCAAATTGGCTATGCACAAACAAAGATTTTTACCCTAAATAATTTTGATATTGCATTGTCTATTTTATCAAGATAAAATCAAGGGATAAATACGAGTCTAGCACATTTATTTACTGAACCGTCTATGACGAATTGCTATGACCGTTGCTCATTAATATACTCCCTATTGGTAAAAGACCAAAAATTATATCCATCAAAATAATATGATTGTGCAATTTCTATAACAACTGCTCCACTACCGTGCACAAAGATGGATCTTGAGAACATGTTATATATGATATTCTTAAGAATATGGGAAATAACAACTGGAATATAAGAATACACCATTTTATTGATCCTCGTACAATCATACAAATAATTATAAATATTGTAAAAGTGTAGTGATTAAGTCACAGTAACCAGTTATCAGTGCTCCTAATAAAATTATTGTCTCAAAAGAGCTATCGATTAAAATTAGACTATTGTACGCTTAAAGCGTAATAGATCTATTTGGTTCCAAAGATAGCATAAAGGAGCAGCAACATGAGCAAGTTGTTAATTATGAGACTTTTGACATCAAAGTAGTGTATATAACTGAGAATTAAAATACTCCTACTGAGTATCAGGTACCTGATTATATATTGAGATCTGAATCAGTTATTTTACTACTTTAAATTATTGGAACCTAACAGAAATTGATCATGATCGAATATATTTTATGTACGCGTAAAAACCATTAATATATGAATGAAATCGAGGATTTTTTAATTAAAATGTCTAAATAAACTGACTGGCCATCAGTAGAAAGACATAAATAAAGCAATTTTTTTTTTAATTTCACTTGTACGACGTGAAATTTTCGCAATTGTAAAACGAATGTGATACAAGGGGGAGTCACTATATAAGATAGTATGTTGTAGCACACGTAATATATTTATTAAGGAGATTTAGTCTCCGGTGGTGGATGCACTTTTATTTGCTATTATTTCTTATGAAAGATTTCATATAAGTCCTATGTCGATCACTTTAAATCATTATATATGAATGAAGCGTCGATCAAATTTATGTCGTATCATTTATTACTCATATTTAATGTCTCAAGTTATACACCATTGTGTTATACTTACATCAGGGGGAGACATTTACGCAATGCACTCTTTTTTCCTTAGCATAGGTTTTTACCCACTGGGTTTTCCTTGCAAGGTTTTTAATGAGGCAATTTAAGCGCATTGAAGAATACTATACTCTTTTTCCTTTATTAAGATTTTGTCGCATTGGGTTTTTCTTAGAAAGGTTTTAATGAGGTATATTCTCAAAATTAAATATTTAAGGGGAATGCAATCTTTCGACAAGTAAACAAAGTCACGCTACTTGTATCACTCAAGACATAGGAGGCTACATCAAAGATGATCGAACCAAACATATCTCCAAAGCTATCCTTTTAGACATAAACTCTTGAAGAAATGTGAAATAGATGTTCAACCAATTCGCTCGAGTGACAATTCAGACGATTTATTTACATAATCATCAACTACATCTACGTTCAAGTAATACACAAGATTAGCATGGAGCGACTTCAAGATCTTTCTTAAGAGGCTAACAAGAGGGGGAGACAAATACGCACTACACTCTTTTCCTTCATCACGGTTTTGTCCTAATAGGTTTTCCTGATAAAGGTTTTTAATGAGGTAGTGTAGTTAGCGTATAAAGAAATGTACTCTTTTTCCTTCAATAGATTTTTTTCTACTAGGTTTTTCTAGGAAGGTTTTAACGAGGCATATTCTTAGGAACTGAATATCCAAGGGGGAGTGTTATAAACCCATTTAGTGGATATTCATTCCAGCCCATGGGCTAGTAGTCAAGCCCATGAACACTAGGGTTTAGGGTTACCTATTACCTATAAATAGGAGTTACCGCTATGTAATATTTACACACTCTGATAATAAACAGAACATTCCTCTTTCTTTCTCTGCTATTCACAACAGTAACGAAGTTATTATGAGAAAAGAAAATTATTGATAAGACAATAGGTTAAAGATCATTCTTACAATTTTGGTATAAACCATATTGGAATTCTAGATAGAAAGTGTTGCTTAATATATATAGAAAGAAAAAATCTAATAAATAAAATTCGATTAAATGCTATTATTTGTATATAAGAAATGAATAAACGATAAACAAGAAAAGATCTTCTTTTCTTAAAACTTACAAATATATTTTACCCCTATTATGGTAAAAACATCTTTGCATAATTTTTTCTTATAACTCGTATTACGCATAGTATTACGCATAAAATATTGAATATCCAAATAAAAATGGAAATAAAAATCATTTGGATTAAAAAACTCCCATAAACTAGACCTTTAAAAACCATATTGGGGTGGGGAGTTAATCATTGGAAAGTGAAGTAAAAAAAAAATGGTGGAAGGTGATGATGAAGTTGGAGCGGCCCTACGTGGATACAAGGAGGCGAATAAGATCGGAAATCGACAAGTTGAAGCTCAATGGGCAAATGTAATAGCAACTATTTGCAAGGACAATAGGGATTACGAGGAGGCTTTGGTTTGGCTTCAGAAAATATCCATCAAAGACTTATCCATCAAAGACCAGATCCCTACCTATCAGTCACTTGGTGAAGTTCATCTCTTTCTTCAAAACTTCACCGAGGCACTTCAATATCAGTTCACCTATCTGGAGCTAGCCAAAGATGCAAATGATCTACTTGAACAACAAAGAGCAACTACACAACTTGGTCGAACATTTCAAGAAATTTTCTTTTACACTAATGGTGAGCATGGGTCAGTCAGAAATGCCAAGGACTACTTAATATCAGCCATGGAATTAGCTAAAGCGAATTCTTTTGTGAAGGAGTACATAGATGCTCATAATAACATTGGACTGCTTTATATAGGCATCAACAAGTTTGAAGAAGCAAAAGACATTCTCGCCAAAGGATTAGAGATTTGTGAAAAACAAGAGGTGGAAGTAGATGATTATGTGCGAAGTAGGCTTCATTGTAATCTTGGAATTGTTTACATGGGGCTGAGAAAGTGGGACATTGCAATAGAGCATATTGAGAAGGACATTGCAATTTGTAATCGAATTGGTCACTCTAAAGGGGAGGCAAATGGGTATAACAGACTTGGTATATTGCATTACCTAAATGAAAAATACGATAAAGCTATTATTTTTTGTGAAAAGGCACTTGAGCTTGCAACACCGATTATAGGAGAGGATGTTTTGGTTGGTGAGATTACACTAAATATTTCCTTTATTGAAGATTCAATGGAGATAAGGGAGGATTTGCCATATAGATCGGAAGTTTAAAAGGATGGGTAGAGAAAAAGCATCTTTACACAAGTCTTTAGCATCTCTTGATTTTCTCATTGATAAATCACACAAAATATATGCTTGGAGACAAGTAAGTAAACATCAATCTTTCTGTTTTTCTAATCATTTTATTTATCATATGTGATTTATGAATAGATATATGTTGGTTTTATTTATGTTCTTTAGGCAATCTGAAAAATTGATCGAATAGCATATTCTTTCTCATTTATTTTTGTAAAATGGTTTTATCTAATAAAGCAATGATTCTTCTGACTTTTTTCGGCATAGTTTTGTGAATATATTTTCTCTTTTCTTTAGGTAAAATGATTTTATCAAATAAAGCACTGACTTTTTTTTTTTTTTTGCGTAGTTTTGCACATATGCCAAAAGAAAAAAGAATATAATAAAGGAATTATGTGATCAAGAGAAGTTGAGTGATTCATTTTTTTTAATTGGTGAGGCATACAAGAATCTCAGGAACTTTGAGAAAGCGCTCAAATGGTACAAAAAGAGTTGGGAAATTTACAAATGTATTGGAAACTTGGAGGTACTTTAATCATCTTTCTTTTGATGTACTCTTATTATTTTGATGATCCAAAATTATATAATCAATATACTTGTCATTTTGATGAATAGTTAGTGAAGTTATATTTTCTAAATTAAAATGTGTTTCAGGGTCAATCATTGTCAAAAATCAATATCGGCATTGTTTTAAATGCTGATGGTCACTGGGCACTAGCTTTGGCCTCTTTTGAAGAGGGTTATAGGTATATATGATGTATTCTCTTGTTCCACAATCATGTGACTATATCTTCTTAACACTGAATGTTAAATCATTTTAGTTTCTAGTTATAATAAAGATGAGATGTCTGCTTATTTGTTGTATACTGTAAATGCAGGGTTGCAGTTCAAGCTAAACGTCCAACTATTCAGGTGTTTGCTCTTGAAAACATGCATTTTATCTACATGATAAAAATCGAAAATGTTGGTAAAGCAAGGTATTTATTCTTCATTCATGTGAGATGGGATTTTATATGAATCTAATGAAGTTTGTGTTTTGTGTCTATTTAGTTCTTTAAATTCCTAGATTTGGAATATTATATAATATTATTTCTTTGTGTGCTTTGGTGATCAGCCATGCACTAGTTAGCCAAAATACTGAATATGATTTTAGTTGGTGTTGAAATAACACAATCTAGCTATTCATTTTTATTCAGGAAGTTAGAGGAAACAATAGATGAATTAAAGAAACCAAAAGAAACTGAGCATCAAGAAATAAATGGATGTCTAGAAATCAAAAAAGAAAGGAGTTATGATGTGAGCTTTCCATCAAAATCAAGTAAAGATGAAATGAAGCCTCAAAACTCATTTGATTCCTTAAGTTCTTTTGATATCCACCCATTTGGTAAAAAACGTAATTGTGACTTCCTTTTTGTCGATGAAGATACTGCGACTTCAGATGATCAATGTGAGCCAATTTAAACTTATATAAATTTTACTATAATTATAAATAACCGTTTCTCTTTAATAGCTCCAAACTTTTAGAACCTAAGTACCAAAATGTTGTCATTTTATAAGTCTTGTCACTACCATCCACATCTTACATTAAATTGTGGTGAAATTTAATAGCTTAAGCTTTAGTTAACCATTTCAGGTGTTTATTTGCATTAATATATATTGAAATATATTTATATGTACATAAAGAAATTGCAGTTCAACAAAGAAGGAAACAACTAACTGCTTTTAATGATTTCCAGGTAAGAACAGTGTTCTTTAGATTTTACAGTGTTGCTTTGATTTGATATTTCTCAAAACATTGTTTACCTTGTGATTTATTCAGTGGGATGTATCATCAGAAGAAGATAAATCTATACGAGTAGCACTTTCAAATAAGAACCCAAAGAAGTACAAAGATCTTGAACTTGCAGAAATGATAAAGAGACTGAATGAAATTGCTACTGAACAGACCATGCTGATTAACCGTATGAAACGGAGAAACAAGCGAGAGATATGAAACATGTGTAATAATTCAGCTTTACTCATATTTGAATATGCTTCATATATTGTGGAATTATGTTAGAGGGGATATCTTAATAAGTTCTAATCATCACTTTTTCACCATTGCTTGCTTATATAGTTGTATGAGATATCACAATTTTCACTCAATAAATGTACTATTTTATGCCAAACAGCCAATATGTGTTGTTAAATATAGGAAACAAATGTTATTCCAAAACAATCAAGGAAAGATTTGCAAACTGGTGAGATCAAGGGGTATGTTATTTTGCCTAGCATAGGGACCAATTATGTAAATTACCCCATTACTAAAGGACACCTAGGATTGTTGCCTTTGTATCAGATTTATTGTCCCCGTCTTTTTGGCCTTCTTTCTTTGTAAAAACTCGAAGCAAAGGAGGCTACTATTGTCCTTCCCATTGGACTTCTCAAAAAACCCCATTACAGTTTTAAATGCTCCATATGTGCGAGTTTTCTTCAAAATTATCTGCGACAAGAATATAAATGCAATCAAACACTGTTGTAAGAATGTCATTGATATTTTTACTCATTATCAATATATATATATATATATATATTATTTTCATTTAAATAAATTAGTTTCCATTTATTTTTTATTTAGCAGTCCATTCTTGAACGAAAATCATGGCGAGACATCTGTTCCTACGGGATCACACTTGAGCCTCAGCTTCATAAAATCAATGATAGTATAACAAATAATAGCATTAGACACAGTGTCTATTGCGTTAACACTAAAATGTCCTCTAATGATATTTTTAACGACAACATTTATTGCGGCAACACCAAAATGACCTCTAATTGTATTTTTAGCGGCAATATTTGTCGCTAAAGATAAAGTCAATAGAGGCAAAAATAGATAACTTGCTACAAAAGGTGTCATTAGAGAAGAATTTATTGCGCCGAACAAATAGCAGCGACGTTTGTCGCTATATTAGTGGCAAAATCAAGACTTTTAATGACAAAGTTTTTTGCCTCTAAAGATAACGTTTCTTGTAGTGAGAACTGAGAAGCACTAGAATGCTTCTTTTAGTGAGCAGTCTCCAAATTTCCCCGGCTTCTAATTTCGTACATCTTGATTCATTTGTATAATGCTAATAAATAGCAAATGCTGAAATAAATATTAGAATCTCAATTTGTGAGGAAAATACTATATGATTTTTGAACTGACTACAAAACTTAAATTTTATGTATTTTCATGGTTATTTTGGGGCTAAATATAGCCCGCGTATAAAATGCCTTTCCTGAAATGGCTGGGAGCATAGTGAAGAAAAGGAGGCAAATATTCAAGTATATTTTTTAAATTTTTACGTCTATTTTTCATTTTTTCGTTTCATGTTCATGTTGTCAGTTGGTTCACGGCCCTTTGCCCATTTATAACTGAATTTGAACTACTTAGCTCTCGCCTCCAACTAGCTGAACTACCTAAACCAATTTTTTAAAGCAGTGGTGGAGCCACACACAAGTTGGGAAAGTGTGGCTCCCCTGACAATTGTGATTTTTTATTTATTTAACTACCTTATGCCCCACACCAAAATTTCAGATTATTTAACTTGGCAACTCCTAAAATTTTAAAATATATGTTTCAGTTTTAATTTTGTTTTCTTTTTATGAATATATTGTGTTTTCTATAGTAAAATATAGGGGTTTATAGTTTAATTTATTAAAAAAATTAACATCAAGACCTATGTTGCAATTTTTCCATAATATATAATTTTTACACCCGAACCCCTGGTCTAACAAAAAATCCTAGCTCTAACCCTATTCTAAATATTCTCTTTTTGTTTTTTTTTCTTGGTTTGTGCACACAATTCAAAATAAAATAAATTTTGTTGATAGATAAGCATGGCTGAGGCATTTTTAACCATGATCGCGGCATAATCGCTTTTGGCTACAACATGATTGCTAGAGAAGAAGATATCGCTAGTGAAGGGAGTAAAAACAGAGCTAAAAAGTGTCTCCTTCGAATTACACACAATTCGTAGTGTGTTGGTGATGCAGAGAATAGAAGCATCTAGGAACAAAGTGTTCAAGATTGGCTACAGAATCTAAATGACATATCTTATGTAGTGGATGATGTTGGAAAACTGCAATTTCTAAACGACAGATTGAAGAGGCCGAGAATGCCGTTCCTTATAAGTAGTTAAGGTATTCTTCCTTCTTTACTTGTTTTTCTATCAAACAAGTAGGTTTACATCGTGACACCGCCTTAGAAATTAATGACATAAATACAAGATTAGATTCGATCATAAAAGAGAAAATGACTTCGAACTTGTTTTGTAGTGTCCTTCTATGGAAACTAAATGTCTAACAACCTCCATATTTAGAGACTCAGACATATATGACCAAGATTCTGATAAGGATACTATTTTAAGAATGTTATTGTCCAAGGAGGGTAGGCACAAGGAACATCAAATACCTGTTATTTCCATTGTTGGCGTTGGTGGAATAAGGTTGACAACCCTAGCAAAAATTGTTTACAATGATACTAAAGTGGAAGAAATGTTTAGGAAGTAAATATGGGTGTGTGTTTAGGATTCTTTTGATCTTTCTAATGTTACTAGTGAAAACGTTGAAGCAACAAATGGTATTCTCCCAAATGTGGGCTCGAAGAACATATTGCTTCAACAGTTGAACTAAACCATATCTAATAAAAAGTTCCTACTTGTGTTAGATGATGTGTGGAATGAGGTTTGAGCGATTGTCTTAAGGATGCTATTGTTGATAAATATGGAAACAGTTCCTAATGGCTAATGTTGAGAGATATGTAGGTAAAAGGACGAGAGTACTATAATGAGTTAGCATCTTGTTCTTTCTTCCAAGAATTTGGAGGATGAACATGGAGAGATAGTTACGTGCAAGATGCATGATAAAGTTTATGATTTTTCCCAACATCTCACAATAAATTAGTGCATTACAATTGAAAAAGTGAAATGAAACTCATGTTCTTGAAAAATCCGTCATCTAACATGGCTAGCTAACATTGAAACTGAGAGTCTTCTTAGTGTTTGTGATATTTGTGTGTGAGAATGGGAATAAGAAAAAAATTCAGTTTCCCTACTTAACAGCTAGAAATTTGTTAACGTATTGATCATAAAGAAATGTGACATGGTGTTTCATTCATCTGAGGTACCTACACTTGAGTCATCTATATGTGCTACCAGAATCAGAAAATCATGTATAAATATATATATATATATATATATATATATATATATATATATATATATATATATATATATATATATATTTCTCTTTTTCTTTTTCTTTTCTCCCCCATAACTTATAAAATACTCTCTAAAAATATTATCTCTTTTTGGTGTATAACTACCACATGTATCCCAGTGAATGAGTGCATAAAGTGAAAAATTCTCTTAAAAGAGAATGAAACAGTTGAGTCAACCGACAAGTTGCATGTGTGGATGAGCCAACAAAAATTTATTTACTTTACACCGAGGATTTGCTTCTTATTTTGTTTTTCTCTCGTTGATTTTCACTTTGGATTTGAGAATTTTTTTTCCACTTATAATAAGCTGCACTTTTTGTTTAGATTTATTACTACAACGAGAATTTGAATTGTTTATTTTATATTCCCAAATTATGTAGTTTTAATACATCAGGTGTTGCTGCCAATTCCAGTTAAATGAGGAGCCTTGTATATTTTTGTCTTTCGATAAATATTTCACGTTTTCTCATGTTGTTTGACAATTTTAAAGAGTAGAACCCAAACGAAAGATACTAATAAGGCATTAGCATATCTTTGGCTCTTGATCTAAATTTTGCAAATGAGATTTATTTTTACATATCATTGATAAAACTATTATTCAAGGAGGGACAATTTCTTCTTTTAAAGATTATGGAGATGCGGGGTATCGATCCCCGTGAATGACTACCACATGTATCCCAATGAATGAGTGCATAAAGCGAAAAATTCTCTTAAAAGAGAATGAAACAGTTGAGTCAACCGACAAGTTGCATGTGTGGATGAGCCAACAAAAATTTATTTACTTTACACCGAGGATTTGCTTCTTATTTTGTTTTTCTCTCGTTGATTTTCACTTTGGATTTGAGAATTTTTTTCCACTTATAATAAGCTGCACTTTTTGTTTGGATTTATTACTACAACGAGAATTTGAATTGTTTATTTTGAATTCCCAAATTATGTAGTTTTAATACATCAGGTGTTGCTGCCAATTCCAGTTAAATGAGGAGCCTTGTATATTTTTGTCTTTCGATAAATATTTCACGTTTTCTCATGTTGTTTGACAATTTTAAAGAGTAGAACCCAAACGAAAGATACTAATAAGGCATTAGCATATCTTTGGCTCTTGATCTAAATTTTGCAAATGAGATTTATTTTTACATATCATTGATAAAACTATTATTCAAGGAGGAACAATTTCTTCTTTTAACAATTATGGAGATGCGGGGTATCGATCCCCGTACCTCTCGCATGCTAAGCGAGCGCTCTACCATCTGTGCTACATCCCCATTTTATATAGTTTCCAACAATTAGGGTTCTCAAATGTAGGAACTTTCCCAATATTAGCTAAAAATTTCAAAGACATTGCATGAAATGGATGATGTGCCAAATGCGGGTTGTGGTATATAATGGATACTAGAGGCAAATTTTAATAATATGGGTACCTATAGTGCAATTACTAGAAATAAAAGGTTTAAATATACTCTGTTATTTCCATGACAAAATATAGGTTATTTTGCATAACATATCCATTTATAATGCAAACAAAACCAAAAAAACATAAACAGAGACATAATTGCAATTTCATCGTAACATAGGGACCATAGTGCAATTTAGCAAAGTTACTTATAGTGAAGATGCTCATGTAAAGTCCCATTAGACGTATTATTAAAGATAATCGTCCTAGTAAAAGTACCACATTCTCTACAATACAACTAATTTCAAAGTATTTTTTAGAATTTGTATCTGGCAAAAACTTGCTACTTCTCTTAGATGATGTGTCCAATGAGGATGGAAAAAGCAGAAAGAAGTGAGAGATTTTCTTGAGAATATCGCCAACTAAGACAAGGTTTTGGAAGCTTTGCAACCTCCATATAACCTACATAGATTAGAGACATTATGATTAGAGACAAATCCAGAAAGACTGACTATTAATTTACAAGTTCAACTCGGCCTATGAAATTGTCCAAAGACTGATTTTTATCTTCATATAGTCCAAGGGATAAATTGTCCCCTTCTTTATAGTTTGGGACCTCCTGAAGGATTAACCCTCTAGATTAACACAAAGCTAACTTCACAAACCAGTTATTGGTATAATGTTCTATTACAAAGATGAATGGGATGTTTTGTTTTTTCATGTTGGAAAAAAATTAATGAAGAACTCTTAGTCCATTCAATCGTTGAAAAAGTATTTGTCTGAAAACCAAAGCACGACTATAGGGAAGTTAGAATATGAACTTCATATTTCTGAAATGTTTTTCTAGAACATCTTAAAAAGATAATGATCCTGACAAAAATTTCAATGAAGATTAGTGAATATATATATATATTGGGAGAAGGGCCAACTACCCAAAATGTCTCATATTACTCTCCATATTTTCTACCCGTCTGGTGGGTCCTGGGGTGTGATAAAATTAAGCAATAAAATAAAGGATCCACATACCATAAGTGCACGGATCTTTCCAAGTAATAGATAAGTAAATACGGGATATTCGTCTCCACAGGAATTTAAGTAGTTATTCTAAATTCGTGTTCAATATTAGAATAAATAATTTTAATTGTCTTAATAAAAAAGATAAGCAGTGAAGTATTTTGTTTTCTAATTAACTGAATAATAAAATAAATAATAAATAATTATGCAAATAAGATAAGGGATGCAAGTATGAATCTTTCATATTGAATTTATTATTCCTAATTATAAGGTTAATTGGGAAATTTTACAATAGTCGGGACTCTATAATCTACTAACACCCTATCGGATGGACTTAGGAGCTATCCCACGGTAAGATAAACCCCTCTAAGGTAGTAAATTTACTTACGGACGTGAAGTTCCTTTACCCAATTGGCTACGTGGTTAGTCAAGCCTATCGGTCAATAACGGACACCATGCGTCTATATTCTAATTCTGTAATTAAACCCCCCTTGTCGGATGATCACCGCTACTAGTGAATAGCCTAATTACTAAAACCTACCCTTGATTTGCGACGTCAATGATAGTAAACAAGCACAATAATATAGTCAATGGAAATTAAGAACCAAATCAATTAAATACTAAAATACCAAATTCAAATTAAAAAAGAAAAAAAATAATCAATGGTTCATATAATTACAATTCTAAAGATAAATTATGCATAATAAAACTCTTGAATCAATATCTTAGAAATACCTCATAGACAAAATAGATCTAAAACTAATTTACCCAAAGAATAGAGATGAAGAAGTGTAGAATTGATGTAGTTAAGCTCTAGCTCTTGCTTCTTCCTCCTCTAGATCCTCCTGATTGCTTCTATAATAATTTATGTATGTATATTAAGCTTATGCAGTCAAAGGATGATTTTCTAAGGTTAGGAACTGATATATATATATATATATATATATATATATATATATATATATATATATATATATATAGGTGTTAGGTCGAAATATTGGAGTAGAGACCAAGTAAAAGAGTCAAAGCCCAACTCAAATTCATAAGTAGATAATGATAATTACTGCTAAACTGTTTTGACCATATCTCCATCGCTTTTACTGGTCTGTTTTCGGCCAGTAAGATATCAAAAGAATCCTCACAAAAATATCTATCTAACTCTTAAATGGCTCTTCCAAAATCGTTGCCTATTTGAAGTTATCTCCACTTCTTTGGACTTAGCAGCAGAAATTCATATTTATTTGACAGCTTTTCTGTTCCTATTTGAACTCTGTTTCCTTTTATCTCCTAATTTTTTAAGATATTCTTTCCTTAACTCCTTAGAATTGATTTGTCATCTTATTTATTTTCATATATATATATATATATATATATATATATATATATATATATATATATATATATATATATATATATATATATATATATATATATATATATATAGAGCATCACATTAACACGCAAATTGAACCAAATATGCTCTAAAATAATAAATCTCCAAATCAAGGTAAGAACCTCGAATATGACGAAATAAGCACAAAAGTCTATATAATAAGTCCATTTTCTACCTAAAATGATGTCTCCTAAGGGCTTATATTTAGAACAAAAAGGGAGACATCAAGACCCCCAACTCAAAGTTGTATCGTCCTGATACAATAATAAAATAAGAACATAGGGAAGTCTCTAAATTATCAGCTAAGTCAATTAAGCATGAGAGAAGGAGAATGTAAAGAATAATCCTGAAGCACCTACGTAGCAAGTTTCATGTTATAATATTTACAAACTAATTAATATTGATATACTTATCATACAAACAACCAACACGGTTCAGTTTCAAGATTAGATTAGCTTTGCAATGCACGAATAAGAGGTTTTTCACTTAGTTTGATATGGAGGTTATAGAGTGTTCATCGATCCTAACATAGTCTCTAATGGTCCATCTAACTACTCTCTATTGGTTCAATTACTTCTCGATAACATAGCTAAGAATCATAAGGTCTTTAAGATTGTAATGTAGGGTTAGGGATGGTATGATCGTATATTTGGATAACTTAGAGTGAACTTTGGCTCTCTCCTCGCTAGCCATCAACGAATTGCCCTAGAGCTTGAGTTACTCTCATAAATGTTTCTCACTCAAACCAAGATTTTATGCACTTAAAATGTATCCCAAATAACCCAAAATAAAGCTTTAAGATGAACACATAAAAATTCTACTTTGTCGGTTCAAATCATATAATCATTTTCAATTTATTTTTTCTTTCTTTTGTAAGTTAGCTAGGACTCTCTTTTTGATGTGAGATGTCATGATACTGTATTTCAACATATTTCTTTTTTTCTCAATAATTTTTTGCTTTTACCCCAACAAAGGGTTACAATATAAATAAATGAATCATCAAGAACACAATTACATAGCTCAAAAAATACCAACCCAATTATGTTTCCCATAATGTGAACCCACCACCCCAAACTCAAGCTCTAAAACGATTGTCTATGCATCGCGATTCGAGTGCGGGTCATTTGGAAAAGTCGTATAATCTAAGGGACATGGCTTGTAATGTGGCTAATAAAAGGTTTTAGAAAAGCTAGAAGGGGCTGAGACGGATAATATTCAATTAAATTTGGACAGCAAGTTAAAAGGCAACAAATGGCTTATCAAATAACCGCTTTAATCATTTTCCTAACTATGCAATTTCGTGACTTTATCACCTCTAGCACGTTCATTAAATGGGTTTATCAACTAGCTAAGATCTCATGGCCTACACACCCCTCAAGGCACCCTAAGATCAAACATACTTCTACTGCATTGCTTACTAATCATTTCTTTACTTTTAATGTGTGTTTTCATGTTCATACTTCATAGCATACAATACAACTACCTTATAAACATATTGGTTCTATATCATTAACTCACTAAAGTTTATGCTTTTAGGTCATTAAACACATTCTACATCTTATTCCATCTCTTAAAAATTTCAAAATTTAAAATTTCTCTAAAAAAACAGTAAATCACATAAAATGGATATGAGGGACAACGAATCCCCACACCCCCAACTCAAAAATGAGTCGTCTCCACACGACTCAAAACTGACTCGATAAAAAAAACTAACACATATTGCAAATAGAAATATGGTAGGGAATTAAGAAAACATACTCTTCGTGGCTATTGCCTCGCATGATCAATACCCAGAATAGGGTGCAGTGCTTTTCTTGTATGTAACCTTCTATTATCACCAATTTCGCTTTCCCTTACATCCTCTTATGCTCCACCCAATCAACCACACTCTATAAATCTCTTGTTTTTCATCTTCTCCAACTTCTTTTCACATATTGTTTCTCAATAGAACCCAATACCTATCTGCTTGATTGGTTTAGATTTAAGAAATGGTTGGGTAAGATTTGGAAATTTTGGCTTTTGATTCTTAGATTCTAGGTGTTTTGATATGATTTGGGTGGTTGAATCTTCTTTATAATGATGTGGGAAAGGATTTGGATGTCAATTTATGGTGATTGGGTAGTGTTCCACGATACCTTGTATACATGGGGGGAGATAATACATGTTGCACTTTTTTCCCTTGACTAGATTTTATCCCATTGAGTTTTATACTAGCAAGGTTTTTAACGAGACAATATCAAATACGTAATTGAAATTTAAAGAGAAGTGTTATGAAATATTTATGTCTATTATTCTATATTATATAACTCATAACCCTCCATTTCCCATTCCTTGTATTAATTAATTTATTCTTCTATTAATTGTAAGTCTTGTACTATCCTATATAAATGACATTTATACTATTTTTCAAGAAAAAAAAATAAAACTTATTAATATTTTCTTCTATGATTCTACCTTGATTTTGACAAAAATAATATATATTCAGTATGAAAATTAATAACAGGATAAATATATAATTTTGAGACCATTTCTATGATTTTTTGAAGTTTAAGGACGAAAAGAAAAATGCTTTTTAATATATAATTATGGGTCTATTAACAAAGTCAATTTCATCTAATTATACTATTTTCTTTATTTTTAAAAGATTGTCTATTTATTATAATCATAAAATATTAAAAGGTGTATTTGCTAAAAAATCTAATAAAAGTACCTAACTGTTAAATTAAGCTTTCAATAATTTATTTAATAAAACAATGGAACAATTATTTATAAAAAACATCCTCTTATTTTTTATACATTTACTACATTTATTATTAAATATATTATTTTATTTTTAATACAATATTTATTTTTAAATATTAAAAAAATAATAGGATACTTTCACCACCACCACCTCCTCCACCACCACCACTACCACCACCACCTACTAATTCCATCACACACGCGCGTCCGTGATTTTTTTTTTTAAATCGTCATAACTAATTCTAAAAAAATTATAAAATTAAAAATTTGCATTTTCGGATTAAGCAAATTAATATTTATGTCTATGATTTTTTTTCCGTATGAAATTCACTTTTTGAAATAGTGATTTTCTTTTCCGCAGATTGAAATTCATTGCTCAAAACATGAAATTCACGGTTCAAAACATGAAATTCCGTGTTTGCCAAAAAAAATTTTAAAAAATTCAAAAAAAAAGTATAGACATAAATATTAATTTGCTTTATCCAAATATATAATTTTTTTATTTTTCTGATATTTTTAGAATTAGTTATGACGATTTAAAAAAAATCACAGACGCGCGTGTGTATTAGTTTTTGTTTTGTTTTTTTTTCTATTTTTTTTAAATTACTGTTTTTAGAGGTATTTTGGGTTGGAGCTGTTTTTTATAAAAAAAATCTTATTTTAGACACTTTTTTATTAATAGTTTTTTTAATAGACATTTTTTTGATTATTGGCTCATATTAAAAAGAAGGTGTATATAGAATATTAAAAAAAAATTACTATTATTTTAAGGGGTAATTAGAGAGAAATGCCTCCTTAATTAGGCTTCTAATTTTTTTAAGCCTCTAAGTTTTTTATTTAGAGATAAATGCCTTCTTAATTAAGTAATTAGAAAAAAAACTCTCCTTAATTATTTATTTTCCCTTTTTACCCAATATAAATACTACTTATTATAAACTAGGTAATTAATTCCCCAATTATTAGCTCACACACTCACAGATTCTCTCTATCTATTTCTCTCTCTCTCTCTCCTCTAACCGTTTTTCTCCATCTCCATTGATAAGCTACGGAGCTCACTCACACTCACGAAGATTACTCAGTTTTTTTATTTTTCTCTAAAGGTAAACTAACATCTCTTCTATCTCTCACGCTCTCTATCTCTCCCGACTCTGTTTTTTTCTATTTTTTTTAATTTTTTATTTCATTTTGTTGTTTTGCTGATTTGCTGGTTTTAGTTTCTATATATACGTATACATGTGTATGTATTCTCTATTTTGAAAGCATTTTGATTCACATTTTCATCCTACTTTGCATCTTGAAGCAATTCTACTGTTTTGAAGGTTTTTATCTTCTAATTGCTTGTTTTGTTATGATTTTGTGTTTATATTCTTAGTTTTGTTAATATTTTGCTTTGATATTTGCAAAATTTTATGTTTAAGCTCTTTTTGTTATGATTATGTGTTTACATTCTTCATTTCTTCATATTTTGCTTAATTTTCTGTAAATTATGTGTTACATTCTTCATTTTGTTCATATTTTGCTTCTATGCTGCTAAATTCTGTGTTTAAACTGTTTTAATCGTAGTAGAGTGTGTGTTTGAGCTGTAATTCTGTGAAGAGGTTTGTGCAGTTGCAGAATTCCATGTTTTATACAGTATGAAACTGTATGAAACATGGAATTCCATGTTTAAAACATGGAATTCTGCGCCTGCGCAGAATTTTTTTGCCTTTTCTACTTCTTCCTTTGTTTGTGTTATTTTATTCTAGTACTTATTTCATGAATTGTTTTCTGCAGATGGTTATGGATGTAGTTCGGTTTGGTTCTCAACGTTGATGTCTCCCTAAATGTTCTAATTTTATGCCCTTGGGAGACATCATTTTTGGTGTTTATTTGATTAATTTGATAGACTTTTGGGCTACATATGCAATAATCCGATTTTCCTCTTTTATTTCTAGTATTTTTGATTTATTAAACTTTTGCGCGTAATCTTGTGTATTTTAGTGAAAAGTTTGTAGGTTTTGAATATTAGCTAGGAGAGGAATCTGAGAAGAAAGTCAAAGATCGTGATATGGAGTCAAGACTTGAAGATAAATCCCGAAAGAATTTGATTTTAGAGCTGCAAATCTGGAAAACAGGCCAAAGATTTCTGATTTCAAGGCGCTTAAGAGATGATTTAGCCGCTGACCTTTGAAGAGAAAACATTCCTTATCGAGTTACGGAAATTTAGCAACTGGAATCAGGTCAATCGGAGTTATAACGAAGCGGGAAAAGCCGTTTTAGTGTAGGTGGTGCAGCAGTTACGGGATTTGGGCTTGATTAGTGGACTTGGACTTTTTATTATTCACTTAAACCCTAATTAAAAGCCCATTCCGAATTTGAGCTTATAAAAGGAGCTTTTGACCTCATTATTTCTTACCTCTCATTTTATTCTTCAATTCAATTCATCCTTTGAAAAGAGTGTCCAGAGAAGAAGCAGAAACAAGGAAAAGAAGAAGTTTGGAGCTGGAGACTGTCTATATCTCCAATTTACAGCCAACCCAATTCTGAAATTAGGTTTCTCTGTATTTTATTTCTGTAAAACAATATGAGTTTTATTTCTTTTAATTTAGTTTTCTTTTTAATTAGCATGAGCTAATTCTTTTACAGTACTTGAGAATGCTTTATGGGTGAATCCCAATTCTATTGAATTTCATGTCCTGAATTTGGGTTTCTGTTAAATTAAATTAAATTGGGTCTTTTACTCTTTTCGATAATTTGTGATTGTTTACTGTTTTTAGAGTCGCGAACTAAGAACAGGTATTAGTATCTAGGCTATTCCACATTTGTGGCGTGTGGATCATCCTGACGGAGGGTTTAGGTACGGAATTAATTATTAAATCTAAAATAGAAGCTATTGATTCTGACGAACTTAGCTAATTTTAGGGCCAATGTGGTAAATTGCTTAATCGTCTAATAGTGGATCATATTTACCCTGACGGGACTAGTGACACTTTAGGATAGCCTTATAGTCCACCCTGACGGGGGTATAAGGAATTTAGAATCCCGACCATTGTAATTGACTGATTTAACCCTTAAACAGAATAGGTTATGAAATAGAATTAGGAGGATCCCTTGCGTTCTCTAGTGCTACTTTCTCATATTTGCGTTTCACACTTATTTACTTGCGTTTTAGTATTTACTTGCATTCTCTATTTTAGTCTTTCATTATTTAGGATTAATAAAAAGAACCAATCAATCATAATATCTTACTTGCTTTCATAAGTGCAACCATTCATTATTCGATAAGTATTGTAGTTAACCAAACCGTCCCTGCGAACGATCCTAGAATCACTTATTACTACTTGGGACAACCGTACACTTGCGGTTGTGGTTCGATTACTTTTGCATTTATTTTAGAACACACAAAGGACCACCAAACGTTCTGTGCGTTCGTTTGATCTTTTCCCGACTCTTGATTCTGTTTTCGATTACGTGTTTCCACGATCCCAAGTAGCATACATTTGGTGGTCACAAAGATTTGGTTCTGAAAAGCAACCGTTGGAGTCAACTAATCAGTCACGTCGGTTAATGCCAAAAATTGTCAAGTTATTCTATGATCATTATATTCTTGTAACAGTTGTTTAATATTCACTGGTTTAACAATTTTTACAGTTTCTATTGTTATGTTTTGGATCCTTTTTGTTTTTATATTGTGTTGTGGTTCATTCCTTTATAATTATTATCTTTCTGTATAGGTTTCGATCCGAGTAGCTTAAGTTGTTAGTGTGCAGGTTAGTAAATTTTCATGTTTCAAACATGGAATTTACATGTCATTTTAATGTGTTGCGGATTTTGCCTGGTTTTTTGAATTTTTTGTTGGTATCAAAACTGTTCTAATCAAATCCTTCACAATATTAAATACTAATCAATTTCCATTTCTAATCAAATCCTTCATAATACTTAATAAACTAACAAGTCATTTTAAACATTACAATCTAAAATATTCCAAAATAAGTACAATTAAATACGAAATACTATTTTCAATACAATAATAAAAACGGCAACACATTCATCAATATTCGTTTAGATAACTGATTCTTTGATCTTTGTTTCCGATGAACTGCATTTACACTCTTCAATGAACATAATCTACTGAGGGGATGCTCATCACCTAGAAAAACTAGTAGTTCTTCCTTTCCACTGCTTGTATTTTATCATCTTCTTGTTCATCAGTCAATCTTCTTCTTGGAGGCATTTTTACTTGTATTTACACAAACTCCAACCACAAGAAACAACTTAGTAGTCTTGACTTGATAACTTTTCTTCTTGGTGCCATTTTCACCTGTTTTTACACAAACCCCAAGCACAAGAAAACATATTAGTAGTCTGAATTGAGTTAATTCCATGTTTAATACAGTTATCAAAATATGAAATTTCATGTTTAATACAGTTATCAAAACATGGAATTCCATGTTTAATACAGTTACCAAAACATGGAATTCCATATTACAGTTACCAAAATATGGACTGCAATCTGCAGAACACACATGCTCACCTTCTAACTGTCTATATTATGCAGTTCTTACACTATAAGGTCCCTAAACTATACATTTTGTCCATAATCTACATAGTATTTACCAAAAAAATTACTGTAAAGTCCTTGTTCATCTCTATTTTACAATAATAGTTCAATTTTTATGAAATAATTGCATCATAGGTCCCTGTTTTTCATGTTAATTATTTCTAATCACTCTAATCCAATTTTCGTTGACATTAATCACAATATTCTATCTAATTCATCATCAAATCCTATTATAAACCCTAGAAACTACTAAAATCATCATTTATAACCACAATTAACCTTAATCAAACAAAAATCAGTAAAAATAATTTAAAATCAACATGAAATCAATTTTCATTTCGTTTTTGTTTATGAATCACACAAGAATCAATTCGGAATCATAAATCACTCTCAAAAATATCAGCATAACATAAAATTTTGGTTTTAGTACTTACGTATGTGGTTTTTTTTGCGATTTCATATGGTGATTGTTCTTTGTTGTTGATCTCCTCACTCGTGTGTTGTTTGAGTTCTTGATGTCCGTCTTTCTAGTCGTGTTTCCTCTCCCGCAGATTTCGCCGTCGTGTCGTGCTTTTCGTCTCCCGTCGGTATGTGTGTTTTTTGTGTGTATTGGTGTGTGCATTGGTATGATACGCTGCATCTAGTTTTTAGTTTACTTTTTTTTTTTCAAACTAACATATGTGGGTAGGTGGGAAGCTAATTGATTTTCTTTTTTAATTTCTTTTAATTGGTAAATGTAAAGGGTAGTTTGGGGTGCGGCTGTTTTTTATAAAATATCTCTTTGGGAGCACCTTTTTTTTAATAAGTTTTCTAATAGGCATTTACCTATAATTGACTCTTATTTTAATTAAAATATTTTGATTTATATTTAAATAAAAATATCGGCTTTAAGCATTAGTGTATTCCTATATCTAATATTTTAATAAAGTCAAATGTTAATTATAACTTTCTTCAAATTGTGTTAAAAATGTAGTAAATGGACATCCTTTTACTATTGGAAAGAAAAAGACATCCTATTAATAATCGAGGGAGTCATGTCAGTTTAATTTCCGTGCATTTAAGTAGGAAGTTTCACACTAGTGGCTCCCTAGCTACCTCGGCAATCACACCACCGTGTCTCTTAGACTTCTCTATTTATTTTTTTTGAATACATTTAGACTTCTCTATTTACATATTAAAACATAGTGTATATATTATATGCAGGGAGTTCTTAGTTATTTGATTTCACTGAACTATGAATACAAGTATAAAGAAAATTGATGTTACCATTGATGGTTGTGAAACCCCGCAGCACTTGAAAAAGTTGAAAAAAGAAGTAATTCAAATTGATGATGAACCTGAACATCGACAAGAAGAAGCTCAAATGAGTTCCAGAATAAAGATTCGTTACCCTTCCCTTGAGGTCTCTGTCTCTCCATCTATTTATTTTTATAGATATACATGATTCAAAAAATATTAGCTGGCATTCAATTAAGCGCATGGCAAATTGGCAGGTTAATGTAGAGATGTCATCAAAGGCTTATGAAACATCTAAAGCAAAAAAAAAAAGGCATGTTGAACTTGATAAACAAGAGAGAGTAAAGAAGTGTATAGAAAAGAGAGGAAAAGAATGTTTTATTAACTCAATCAATTGTGTATATATACATTACAGATTCTTGTGTATACATACACTTTGTGTATCTAACTATTTGTAACTAACTTTGATTCTTCTAGTTCCAATTCTGTTTTGCTAGCTGTCATATTGTTGTTATACTTATCATCCCCCCTCAAGCTAAGCTGTAGTTGAAGAGGTAATTTGGAGAGCAGCGCAAGAAACGGAGTTGAAGCTAGACCTTTAGTAAAAACATCAGCAAGCTGTTGGTTGCTTGGAACATGAGTTAAGACAAGAAGCTTAGCTTGAACTTGTTCACGAACAAAGTGATAATCAACATCAATGTGCCTTGTTCGAGTATGAAACACTGGATTCGAGGCTAGTGCAAGAGCAGAGATATTGTCACACGCAAGTGTTGGAACACCAGTATCAATGCATAAGCTTTTAAGTGAAAACGAAATCCATTTTAGTTCAGCTGATACATGAGCCATTGCACGATACTCAGCTTCAGTAGAAGATCGAGAAACAGTAGATTGCTTCTTTGATCCCCAAGAAATCAAATTTGACCCTAAGAAGATACAATAACCAGTTGTTGATCTTCTATCAGCAATAGAACTCGCCCAATCTGAGTCAGAATAGGCCTTTAAGATTGGAGAAGATGCAGAGAAAATCAAAGCATATGGATGTGTACCCTTAATATAACGAAGTAAACGTTTGAGAGCTTCAAAATCCATATTCGTAGGAGAGTGCATTGCTTGACAAAGCTTATTTACAGAGAAAGCAATGTCTGGTCTGGTTATGGTTAGATATTGTAAACCACCAATCAAACTCCTAAACAAAGTAGGATTTTCAAACGCCAATTTATCATGATTTGAAAGAACTGAGTATTTGTTCATAGTAGGTGTTGGAGATGAGTTACAATCTTGTAGACCAGCCTTAGCAATGATAGAGAGAGCATATGTATATTGATCCACAATAATAGAACCAGAAGATCGAGTTATATTTAAACCAAGGAAGTAAGATAAACACCCCAAATCTTTCATTTTAAACCGAGCTTTAAGTGCCTCAATAATAGAAGTAACAGTTGAGTGACTTGCGCCTGTGATTAGAATGTCATCAACATAAACCAGAACCACAGTCAAAGTGCTATCTGCACCTTTAACAAACATTGAGGTGTCTGTAGCACTGACTTTAAAACCTTGAGACGTAAGAAAAGCTGTTAAGAGTTGGTACCAAGCTCTAGGAGCTTGTTTAAGACCATAAAGAGACCTGTTCAATTTACACACATAACCAGGGTGTGTTTTATCAATAAACCCAGTAGGTTGCACCATATAAACTTCTTCTTCAAGTGAGCCATGAAGAAAAGCGTTGGATACATCCAATTGCTTAATTTCCCAATTATAAGTAGCAGCTAATGAGAGTATAATGCGCACAGTTTGATGCTTAACCACTGGACTGAAAGTTTCAACATAGTCAACACCATATTCTTGTAAGAAACCTCGAGCCACTAAACGAGCTTTGTACCGTGCAATAGAGCCATCAGCATTACGTTTTATTCTATATATCCATTTACAAGTTATGGGAGAGCGCCCATGTGGTTTTGGAACAAGAGTCCAAGTATTTTGACTCATCAAAGCTGAATATTCATCAGCCATGGCATCTAACCAACATTGAGACTTAGTGGATTCTCTATAAGACACAGGTTCAGACTCAACAGAAGTCACAACTGCAGCTCGACACTTGTAAGAAGGCTTCAAAGACCCTGTTCTGAGTCTAGTAACCATTGGATGAACCGACGTATTTTGTTGAGATGAGTTTGAAGAGGAGGAATTTTGTGGAGAAGAATTTGAGATATCTGAATGAGACTCATGAGAAGTTTGAGTGGGTGAAATTATAGACGAGAAAGGTTGGGAAATAGAGTGAGGATTTATATTTGAGTCAAATATGTCAATGAATACTGAATATGTAGACTCAAGAGTAGATGAAGGACTTGATATTTGAGATTGAAAAGGGAAGACTGATTCATTGAATAAAACATGTCTAGACACAAAAACTCGTTTTGAACTTAAAGAATAACATTTATATCCTTTTGAATTGGGACAATAGCCAAGGAAAACACAACCTTCTGACTTAGGAGAGAGTTTATGTGGAGCATAGGGCTTTAACCAAGGATAACAAAGACAGCCAAACGTTTTAAGATGAGTGTAAGTAGGTAGTGTTTTATATAAGACTTGATATGGTGAAGAATTTGCAAGAACAGGTGTTGGTAGCAAATTTATAAGATATACAGCTACTGAAAGAGCTTCAAGCCAAAAAGTAGTAGGTAATGAGCTATGTGATAAGAGGGATAGAGTTGTTTCAATCAAGTGTCTATGTTTCCTTTCAGAAACTCCATTTTGTTCTGGGGTGTGTGGACAAGAAGTTTGGTGGATAATTCCTTTATTATGCAAGAAGGACTGAAAAATATTACTCATATACTCCCCACCATTATCACTTCTGAGGGTTTTAATAGAGACATTGAATTGATTTAAAACAAGATTATAAAAGTTGCAGAAAGCATTGTAAGCATCTGATTTAAGTTTGAGAGGATAAACCCAAGTAAATATACTATAGTCATCAATGAAAACTATATAATACTTGAAAGAAGAACAAGAATTAACAGGAGAAGGTCCCCAAATGTCACTATGAACTAAAGAAAAAATCTCAGATGATTTAGATGAAGACAAAGAGAAAGGCAGTTTATGAGCCTTAGATGTTGCACAAGCATTACATAGAACTCCACAATGATCTAATCTAGTATGTAATGTAGTAGATAAAAGTGAAGACACATGACTTGATGGATGCCCTAAGCGCATATGCCACAAAGAAGCTTCAGATTTGATTGTTTTTGAAGATAGACACACAGGTGTTGATGAAGGAGAAGAAGAGAATTTCGAGTTTGAACTAAACACAAGAGGGTACAAGCCATCTCTACAAGGGCCCTGAAAGAGAAGATTATTTGTAGAGGAGTCAAAAATTGACACAGAGGAGGAAGAAAACACCACAACACAACTATTATCATGAGTGAACTTAAAGATTCAGAGTAAATTAGAGGATATAGATAGAACATGTAGTATAGATTTTAAGTAAAACTTAGAAGAAGAGTTAGAAATTGTACTGTTCCCAATGTTGGCCATATCCAAAGCCTGACCATTACCAACTGAGACTGAGTTAGAACCTTGATAAGCAGTTGAGTTTTGAAGCAAACTTAAGTCATTTGTGACATGACTATTTGCTTCAGAGTCCAAATACCACATCTCAGGATCATAACTGTTTTGAGATGAAACTTGAGTTGATGAAGGAGACTGAGTAGTATGAGCTGCCATAGCCATTCTGGCATTAGCTTTAGGTGATGGAAAATTCACATAATCAGTCCTTGACCAGCAATCAATGGCTGAATGCCCAAACTTAGTGCAAATTTGACAAGTTGGTGCAGAGGACTGGACAGGTGGTGAACCCAAAATAGATGTGTTCATAGGTGAACCTCTAGACCTTCCACGGCCTCTTCCACCACCACCACCACCACGTGGAAAACCACCACGGCCACGATTATAAACGGGTGCTGAAGTGTTAGTAAACAAAGCATTCTGAAATGGCATAGAGTTCTCAGTTGAATCCGCCATTTTCATGTGCAATTCTTCAGAAATTAATAAACTACCAAGAGAATGAAAAGTTAAAGAGGAGGATTGCGCATTAGTGATGCGAATACTTGATTTGAATTGATTATATTCCGAGGGAAGACCTTTGAGTGTGTACATTATAACATCTTCCAAAGGCAAGGACGCAGCTGCTGTATCTAATCCATCGCAAATGTCTTGAATCTCTGCAAGATATGCACTCATAGATTTGTCTCCTTTCTTCAAATTGCAGAGCTTCATTTTAAGTTGATGAACACGAGTTCTACATTGCGAAATGAAGATCTCTTCAAGTTTATGCCACACTTCGGATGCATGATGAATCTTAACCACTTGAGAGAGAATAGAAGGAATCATTGATGATAGAAGCGAAACCTTTAGTTGTTGATCCTCTATAAGCCAAGTTGTGAAGGCAGGATCTGCAGCTGGTGAAGCTTGAATACATCCAGTAACGTGTTTGAGATAGTCATGAGCTTCGAGAATTGCCTCAAGTTGAGCTCTCCATAGAACGTAATTTGTAGAATCAAGCTTAACTTGAACAAGACTCGCCCAATTTTGACGAAGAAGAAGAAGTCCAGCTGGAATTTCTGAGCTGGAGGAGATATTTGGAGAAGGCGAGGAAGACGATGATGACGCCATAACAATGATGCGGAAGTAATAGGCCTAAGGATCGAAGAAACTCGTGACAAAGCTCAATGAAGATTAGAAGAAGACGA
The DNA here is from genome assembly GCA_029959085.1 of Nemophila menziesii. NCBI lineage: Eukaryota > Viridiplantae > Streptophyta > Magnoliopsida > Boraginales > Hydrophyllaceae > Nemophila > Nemophila menziesii. The sequence goes on along the minus strand of JARWIR010000029.1, from coordinate 148,952 downwards.
AGCAAGAAAAGAAGGAAGCCATTAATGGCGGTTTTTGAGCTTGACACTTATTCTTTAGGCTTTTAAACTGATACCATGATAAACAAGAGAGAGTAAAGAAGTGTATAGAAAAGAGAGGAAAAGAATGTTTTATTAACTCAATCAATTGTGTATATATACATTACAGATTCTTGTGTATACATACACTTTGTGTATCTAACTATTTGTAACTAACTTTGATTCTTCTAGTTCCAATTCTGTTTTGCTAGCTGTCATATTGTTGTTATACTTATCAGAACTTAACAATGTGAGTGTTCTTCTCACCATTCTTTCAAAATATTGATTCAATTATGAAAAATAACATTACTAAGTAATTTGCAAAGCAAAGTATACATAAACATATTCTTCTTGCAAGTTGCAAACATTAACAGTCACCTAAGTGTAGTATGAGGTTTGTGGAGATAGAGGAAGCTATATTATTATTTGTGGTAGGAGATTTTGTGTCCAAAATCTAATGATTATCTTTGCAGATTGATACCAAGAGATCTAAGAAAACAAGCAGGTAAATGAAATTTCTGTGTATACAATTTAATAGGATAAAGAAAACTAAATAGGTGGCAACGTGATACAGTGAGGAAATCAGGGATGAGTGCATGGAAAGAGCAAAGGAGTTACAAGCTGCTCTACATCCGAAATTCCCTAGCTTCATCAAGTTGATGGTCCAATCTCACGTTAGTGGAAGTTTCCTTATGGTGAGTGTACAGTTATAAAGAGCTAATTGATTATTAAATATGGACATATCTTATTCTGCTAATTTTCCCATGGCAGAGTATCCCTATATCTTTTTCCAGGCAGCATATGCTAAATCAGAATAAATATATAGTTTTCGAGGGAGAAAACCGAAAAAAATACATAGTAACATATCTGGAAAAACATCCTGCATTTAGTGCTGGCTGGAAAAAAGTTGCTTGTGATCATAAATTGCAAGTGAATGATATTGTTCTTTTCCAATTGTTGAGCCCTTGCAAGTTTAAGGTAATTATTTTATACTATTCTACTGTATTGAAACATATTCCAATAAAATCGTAAGGTTTCGTGCTAAAATCATGCCAATTGTGCGCGCTCAAGGATATTAGATTTTGGAAGATTTATCCTTTATTATCTAATGTAGAGGGTAACTAGATCTGCTTTCAAGATAAGTGTTGGGGATGAAAGATTGAAACTTAAAGGAGAAATAGGATGTTAAGGAGCAAGGAGTGAGCACTCACTACAAGAAATAGTATTTTTAGCGGCAAAAAGTTTAACACTAAAAATCTTAATTTTGCCGCTAATAGTCGTTATTTGTCGCCTTTATAAGTTTGTCGCTAAAGATACCTTTAGTAGCAAATTATTTATTTTTGCCTTTATTAACTTTATCTTTAGCGGCAAATATTGCCGCTAAAAATATAATTAGAGGCTATTTTGGTTTTTAAAAATATCATTAGAGGCCATTTTAGTTGTTGCCGCAATAGCTTCTCCGCTAATGCTTACTATTTCTTGTAGTGACTTAGGATAATGTCCTTGACATAATTGAGAGTGCTCTAGAAAGGAAGGGAACTATAGGATAATTTATGGAAGCTCTCCTGCGTGAAATGAGACGTGGATAAAGTTAATGCTAAAAGTCTTTTCAAAACAGGACAATATTGTATATGCACTAGTGATGTAGAAGAGTAGCTATAACAGAAGCATAAAGGCCGTTAGAACAATAGTAATGTTTTTTATGAGGAAAAATTCTTCATTTGTCATCACTTGCACCACCTATTTCTTTCAGCAGGTCCGAGTCATTTTTCCTGAGTATGTTTTTATGTGAATGTGATTTGTGCAGGTTCACATTTTTAGATGCAATACTCTGGCTGATCAGACTGCAAAACAAAGAAATCTCAGTAAGTCTTTATTGTGTTACTCTTTTCAAGACTTTTACTTTCAGTTACACTTAACTTCTATTCTCTAGCATTTTCATTCATGTTCTTCAAAATTTCACTCTGACACTCCGAATTATACCAGAAGCTAATGTTGACAAAGTAGATGATGTAGAAAGCTTAAATGAGCCAAACACATGCAATAATGCTCGAGACAATTTAAGTCCGAAGATTGTTCACGATACTAGTTGTTTGAAGGTCAATTCTCACACAGATAGTTTGCATAATGCTAAATCTTTTGTTGATTTTGTGAGTTTCACATTAAAAGTTGATGGGTTTGACATAGACTTGGAAGTCTCTCAAGATATCCGTAGAAAGTATTATGAGCTTTGTTTGTCAAGGAAAACGTATTTGCACGACCATCTTCGCAAGACCATTAAACCCATTGTAGCTGCTGGATTAATCTCAGAAACTGTTGAAATAGCAAATGCAATTCAAGGCTCCCAAGTTTTTATGTCTCAAGATGATTTTGTAGATTGGGACAAGACACTTGAAGGTTTCGTGTCATTAGGCATGGATGTTGAATTTCTGCGCTCTCGTTTAAAACATCTGATGAAACTCGCACTTAAGTCTAAACAAACACCAGAGTTCAAGAAATATGATGAAGCTAGAATTGAGCTGACTCGTTTAGATGAAGATATTAAGACGCATGAAACATCAGTTGATCGACTAAAACAGGCGAAGAATGACGTTGAGGTTGAGATACGCACCATGAAGGCAAATGTCCAGAGATATAACCTAAAATTCCAAAAAGTGGCTAGTGCGGCTTGGTGAAACTATATTCTGTTAAATGATTTACCTTTTAGCACACCTATTATATCCCGCTTGGTGCATTTAAATTTTTCTCTTAGAACTATGCTCAGCTAAAAATCTTGTTTTTGCTGTGTACGGTTTATATTAGTACAATATCGTACAATAATCTGTCGTTTGGTTCTTCTAGCTCATCTTTTATACAACAAAGATTCTTGCTTTTAAATTTCAATGTAATATATTATGTGATTTCCTTAATTTGTAGATGGAACACCTATGATTATGGGAGCCGGATTCAGGATTTTTAGCTGGGTGGTCTAATTTCATGAAACAAAAAAAAAAAAATCACCCGATGAGGACTGTAACTGTTTTTGGTAGCTGACTGGGTTGGACTATAATTTTTGTACTCATATTTTTCCAAAAAAAAAAGGTTTCTGGCCAAATTTGCAGCGTACCCAGGGGTCAGGGGTCTCCGCCTATCTTATTTTGTTTTATTGATTACTAGATAAAACCAATCCTTACCTGAAAGTACTGAACAAAATTTCTTATCTTGAAAAAATTAAAACGAAACATATTTGTAATGTAGCATATTTATGGATTCTCCCCATCACTTGATAATTATGCTTTTAGTTCTATTACTTGTCTATTGATATAGTAGGAAACTAGATTCATTGATTGTTTAACATTTCCTTTTCTGGAGTTTCATGATTGTTTGATGTTGCCTTTTGGGATAATGCAATTAGAAGATGGTGACAATTAGACTACTTTTCGGAGTTTTTTTTAACCCCATCTCTCACACCAAGAGTTGACCTTTGTGTATGATCGTCACCGTGGTATTGCAATAGCCTTACAGACTATTTTCCTATCAGCGCATCACAGGTTTTATTTTATTTTTTTATTTTTTTTGCTAAGCAAGCCAGCTTTTTTTTTCATTTAAGAACAAACACTCATTACAACCCGTCTGGTTACCCAGAGACAACCTTTTGGACTAAACCAAATAAACAAAAAACCCACTAAAGGCCCATGGTTATAAAACCCACGGCCCATTACACATGATCCTATCATATCTATTGGACTCTCAGAGCCCAAATTAAAACATAAAATAAACACAAGTAATTACATTACTTGAATCTGAATATCGAATAGAAATCCCAAAGTCTACAAAATCCTCAAGAACCCTAAAGCTCCAACCTTTATCTTTGCGAGGGTTCTCATCAATCACCATTGCGCCATTGCTCGATTCACCTTCTCTGATCCAAAAGCTTTGAACTTTACAAGATTTTCCTTTAGATTCGTTACTATTCTGATAAAAATTTACTCCTCGCTACTGTGTTGGTTATTGAAGATTCGATTATTTCTTTCAATCCAAACTGTATGAACTGAAATGGCAAAAACCACTTTGGTAAGTTCATCTTTAAGCTCCGTTCTTTTCTTGCTAATCCACTTCATAATATCTCTCCAATTCACAGGTATGTTGCCATCGATTCGCATTCTACATCTGTCCCAAATTCTTTTAGTGAACGAGCAGCTCCAGTATAAATGGTCTCGATCTTCACTCGCCAATTTACAGAACTCACAGATTGGATTTGTTATAACACCCCAATTCATGAGTCTTTGCTTCGTTGGTAATCTGTCCAAATTGGTAAGCCACAGCATTACCTTATACTTTGGAAGACTTTTCGATTTCCATACACTATCATACCAGTTGACCTTTTCTCCTTTCTCGCGCAGGTATTCATAGATTTGAGCTAATACAAAATCTTCTTTTTTAGTATACAGGCACTTTATACTGTCCTCTCTATTTGTACTTACAATATCCTTAGTAATTGGAATCATGAATTGTAGCTTAGGTGGCCATTTCCATCCACTTAGTGTTAGAAATTTACCAACTTTGCTATCTGTGTAATACCCTGATGCTAGATTACTAATCTTCATATCATTTAAGCACTGATTGTTAGGGAGCCAATAGTCCCACCAAAGTGAGATATTTTTCCCATTGCCCACACAGTATTTGATCATCCCTCTAGCTATATTCCTTAATTTCAAAATCTTTCTCCATCCCCAGGAGCAATCCTGTGGTATTTCCACTTGCCAGAAAGATTTGTTTTTTAGTAAATTGATACTCACCCATTGAGACCATAATGACTTTTTAGGTAAGCAGCATCCCCATAACAATTTTAAAATAGCCACTTGATTTTGAATAGCAATATCTTTTATACCTAATCCCCCTTCATCAAGTGGTTTACAAACTGTTTTCCAGGCTACTTTTGCTCCTCCTGAGTAACTACTCTTCCCTCCCCAAAGAAAGGCTATAGTCCTACTTTGTAGTTGTTTGATTATCTTCTTTGGTAGTGTAAATACATTACACCAATGGCTTGCTATACCACTAAGAACTGATTTAATTAACTGAATTCTACCAGCATAAGAGAGGTGTCTTGTATACCAATGATCAATTTTGGTAGTCATCTTATCAATAAGGGGCTTACAGTCATTTACACTTAGTCTCCCAGTTAATAAGGGAACCCCCAAATATTTCATAGGGAGGAAGCCTTCTGGGATGTTAAGTATATTATTCATATCTGTCTTGGTTGTGTTATCACAGCCTCCATAGAAAACATTACTCTTGCTATCACTGATTCTCAGTCCTGATAGCTTATCAAATAGGTTCAGCCCTTTCTTGAGAAGTGTAGCTGTATCTGTTGAGGGAGTAAAAAAAATTAGTAGATCATCTGCAAACATCAGGTTATTGATTTTCAGCTTTTCGCATTTAGGGTGCCACTTAAACTCACTCTTTTTTCCAATGTGATGCAGGATTTGAGTAAGAACTTCCATGCCTAACACAAAGAGGTAAGGTGAGATGGGGTCACCTTGTCTGAGACCCCTCTCACCTTTGAAAAAGCCTCTGGGGGCACCATTAATCATAACAGCATAAGATGTGCTAGTTAGGCACATTTCAATCCAATTGATCATTTTTTAGGGGTAACCAAAAGCTTTTAATGTTTTTAGGATAAAACTCCAGTTTACAGAATCATATGCCTTCATAAGATCCAGTTTCAGGGCACATCTACTTGATATATTGTTTCTTGTATATCCTCTAACAATCTCTTGGGCAATAAGTATGTTCTCCCCAATTATTCTTCCTGGGACAAAAGCAGATTGATTTTGTGATATCAGATCTGTAATGTGCCTTTTATTCTATTAGCTATAATCTTTGAGATAATTTTGTATAGAACATTACAACAGGCTATAGGCCTGTAATCTTTTGGCTCTCTAGGATTTTTAACTTTAGGTATAAGAGATATATTTGCTGAGTTGATTTCCTTTAGTATCTGACAATCTTCAAAGGATCTTTTTATTGCCATACATAATTCATCTTTAATTATACTCCAGACTCTTTTGTAGAAGCTAGATGGGAACCCATCAGGACCAGGACTCTTGAGGTTGTTTATGGACCATAAAGCCACTTTAATTTCTTCATCTGTTACAGGTAATATAAGGCTCTCATATTCCTCTTCTGAGATGGACTTGTTACATATTTCCTGAATAATCTCAGTTTTATAATCCACTTCTTCTCTATTTTTGTTTCCAAGTATATGTGAGAAGTGATTGACAAAAGTATTAGCAATATTTTCCTCATTGTAAGTAACTTCACCTTGTTGATCAGTTATTACATTGATAGTGTTTTGTGTTTTCCTACCTTTCATAACTTTTTGGAAATATGCTGTATTCAGGTCACCATGCTCAATCCACAAGTCTCTAGATTTCTGTTTCATGATGGATTCCTCTTTAAGTAGCTCATCAGATAAGTTTTGGGCCAATTCATTCTCTTCATCAAGTAAATCTCTGTCCCTGTCACCTTGTAGACTTTTTATCTGAACAATCTTAAGCTTCTTTTGGATTTGAACAATGTTATCTCGTGAATTCTTAAAGTACTTCTCATTGAAGGTTTTAAGCTTCTTTTTAAGGATCTTGAGCCTCTGTGTAAATTTATACATATAGGTCCCTTGAATATTAATGTTCCATACCTCAGTAACTAATGGTAAGAACTCATGATGGTCCATCCAGATATTGAAAAATCTGAACGGGTACTTTCTCTTGACTTCTTCCTCCATTACTTTAATATACTGACAACAATGGTCTGATAAATAAGGGCTTAGAAGAGTCAAAGCTGTATTTGGAAACTTGTTGAGCCATTCCTCATTTACCAGTGTACTATCTATTCTATTGGCCTTCATTTCTGAACCAGCAGCCTTGTTTGTCCAGGTATACTTTGGGCCATGGTATGGTAAGTCTGTAGCTTCCACATCTTTGACACATTGGATCATGTCTTGTGCCCCTTTGGATAATACAGTCCCATTTAGCCTTTCATCAGGGCTCATTACTTCATTAAAGTCACCTTGTATGATCCATGCTACATTATTTACTATCTTGGCCCATCCCCTTAGAGTGTCCCATAGATCAAGTCTTTGATTAGTCTTGTTTAGGGCATATACTGGGGTAAAATAAAACTCTGTGTTAGTAGATATAATCACAGCCCTGCATAACATTGCTTGGCTTGTGGTGTCCAACACAGATACATTAAGAATCTTCTCATCCCAAAAAGTCCAGATTCGTCCCAATATGTGATTGTTATAGTTGTGAGCTACCTTCCAGTTAGCAAATGTTGTGCTCCATATTTTTGTGGCTTTAGCTTGCTTTATTTTTGTCTCAAGTAAACTAAATAAACTAATATTATTACTAGTAATAAACCTCAGGCAATTAACTTGTTTATGCCTTTTATTCATACCCCTAACATTCCAAGTTATAATCATTGGGATTTAGGGTCAGGGGGCTTCTCCTTCACAGCCCCCACAGTGTTAACAATTTCTTGAACTAGTTCTTCAACAGTTTCTTCATCTTGTAGAACTGTAAAACTATTTGAGGTTGAAGCTAAGTTTCCATCAGTTTTCTGATTTGGTGAGACATTGCTCCCTCTAGCTACCACTTGGATCCAATTATTACCTTGGGAGTCAGAACAAGCCTGTCCCTTATGCCTATTCTCCTCCCCTACAGGTACTTCTTTCTCTTTCTCTTTCCCTTTTGTTTCTTTTACTTTTTCAACCCAAACTTGTTTTTTTTTTCTACAGGTACCATCACTATGTCCAAGCATCTTACACTTGGTACATACCACTGGCTTCCAAGTGTATTCAACCTCTACAACCTCAATTTGTCCATGTCCCATATTGATATCAAAGTTTTCTATAAGTTCCTTATTCAGGTCCATCTCTACACAGACTCTAGCATAGCTCAGTCTTGTGTGATTCTTTGTAATATCATCCATTTGTATAGGCCTACCCAATGCACTAGCTACTACACCCAGTCCCCTCTTAGTCCATAACTCACCAGGGACTTTCCTTAACTTGACCCACACAGGTACTTTATCTATTTTGAATTTTTCAAAGTGTGTGTTAGGCTTCCATTTCCTCAAGATAAGTGGTTTATTATTCACATGCCACAATTCACCAAGTACCTTGAAACAAGCATCCTCTGACTCCAATTTAAAGAAGTAGAGTCCCTGTTCATTGGTACTTACAAGTACCTTCCCATATTGTTTCCAAAGTGTATCAACCATATACTTTACCATGAAAAAAGGTGGTGGTTTATCAAGGAATTGTCCCATTATACAGGTTTGCCAATCCTCACAGCCCTCATCTATTATATCTTGTGCATGGCTGACCATCACTCTACCGTTTTTGATTTCAGGTTCTACATAGTCCAATTTAACTTCATCTCGAACTTTCCCATCAAACAAAGTAGACCAAACTTTTCCTGGAGACTCACCAGTTGCAGTCATCGGAGTTTGTGTCTCTCCTGGCAGTGATGAGGGGCTCTTTTCCAGATCTGAGCTAGGGATTGTTGATTTCGAGCTTTGAAGCACAGGGAAATCCTCCATAATCACCACATCTGTATTTTTACTAGCAGATCTGACTTCAAACTGTTGTGTACTCTGTTTATTAATACCAGATCTGTTACTTTGTACACCAAGACTAGTTCTATTCGTTTGTAATATTGGATTAGATCCAGAACTTTTTAACCCTAAGCTACTTTTTTGTTTTTCCCCCACTGATTTCAATCCAGAATTGTTGTACTGGACTGGATTTGTTTTGGGCGTGGCTATGTACTCATCTATGTCCACTTGTTTTTTCCTGGGTGCTTTCCTAGGTGCCATTTTATCAACCTCGTGAGGTAGGTTGATATGAGGGTATAGTGTTTGGGTTTATGTCAAGGTTAGAATAGATTGAGGAGATGCGAAAAGAATGGCAGAAAAAAATAAAAGAAGAAAGCCTCACTCACTAACACTCCAGCGAGGTAGTGTAATGAGTGCGGCGAGAGCAAAAGAAGAAGCGGAGAAGAAAAGCGGTGGTAAAAGCTGCCGGAAAACTGAAATAGAACCTAGAGAGAGAAAGAGAACTAAGGAAAACCTAGAGAGAAGTTAGAGCACCGTTGACTCTCATTTGACCAACTACCTCAGAAGAGTTATTGCCTTCACTATCACAGGTTTTATTTGCCATATTTAAAAAAAAAAAATCAACTTCAAGGGCACAAATGGATTTCTCATCCTATGATGTCATTACTCAATTATTATGCATATGCGACTAATGAAGGTGAGTAAAATTGATGTGTCAAAGCTTTTTACTGAGGCCGGAACTGTAATATCCTAAAATAAATAGAAATAAATTAGTGGGTCCAATTTTTACTTATTATAACTTTAGGGGTTATTTTATATTTTGTTAAATTTTGTGGCTTTATTTGTTTTTTTTAATATAATATTATATATTACTTATGACCCTGGAAGGAGGGGAAAAAAAGCAAAACGTGATAAAAGAAAACAAAAGAAAAGGGAAAGCTATCAAGAGAGAACCCTAAACACTGTTTGTTTTTGTAGAAAAAGGGAATCAAGGAGAGGATTTTGATCAAGCTACCAAGTGACAAGTTAAATTATCAAGCTTCTTAAGGTTTGTATTGTACACTAATTTATTCAGTAAATGGGTAATCTGTAAATGGATGTTAAGCTCCTTTAATTAAGAGTACCATTTGGAGATGGTAATCATATGATATAATTTGAGTTGGGTAGCATAATATTTAAGGAATTCAGTGTCTATTTAGAGAAGAATTGGTTAAAAGTTTGATCACAGCATTTTGTTTATTTGTGAAGTTTAAGTGAAAAAGAACAATCTGTTTCTTTGGTTTCAATTTAATAATATAGGTTGGAATTTTTATTATACGTGATTAACCTTTGTGAAGGAAGTATGAAACAGAGTTTTAAAACATTTTTCTTTCATAGCTTCAATTTTTTTTTTGTTCCAAAGCTTGAAGCATCCTACTGTCATTACTTAAGCTTGAAACCAACAAAATTATTTTACTCTTTTGTGTCTTTTGATCAAGTAAAGAAAATATACAATCTTGGCCTTATTCATGCTTGTGTGTATATTGATTATTTATTTATGTTAAAAACAAAAACGAGTACTTCTGTAACAGTTTTACATAAGATATTAAACACTATTGATTTATGTATGTACGGGTTATACAAAGAAAATCATGCCTGGTGGGGGCGTTTGTACTCACTTTTCGACCGCCGCTGCACGGGTTAAATGCAGTTTTTGACCGCCGTTGCACGGGTTAAATGCAATTTTCGACCGCCGCTGCACGGGTTAATTGCAGTTTTTGACCGCCGCTGCACGGGTTAATTGCAGTTTTTGAAGTTTTGATCAGTTATACGAATTCTTCTGAATTAAAAAGGGAAATATTTTCAGAAATGAATTGTTCATACATTTCTTCAAAATTTGGCTACCTAATATATATTTCTATTAACTTTATCGATTTTGAATCATTAGTTTGGTTTTAAAGAAAGTGTAATAATTTATTTCTTTATTTTCCTTCAGTCTCCTCACTTATTGGGGTATAACTCACTATAAGATGTGTTGTTTGTTTTGCAGATAAGTTTTAACGTGTGTCCTTATAAGGCGAGAGTACATGGTTTTGCTAGAATTTTGGGAACCCTTTAGTAGATTTTTGAAGAGCTTATGTTAACAAGTCTCTTTTTTTTGTTTAAGTAGTATATTTTGTCTTGGCTAGGATAAGGAAATACTGAAAGTAAAGTTACTGCCTTAGGACCTAGGTGGGGTTCATATGAATTCTTTTGTGGATGGATGTAAATATATAAGAATGATTGTGTTTTGAAATATAATTTCGGTACTGGAATGCAAGTGTTTTATTTTAATTATTTGCCTTGAGATTGATTTTTCTTTAAGTTCGGGTCAAGGACCGTCACCACCTCGAATTTTCTTGCTAGTAAAATTTGGGGGCGTGACAAGTTGGTATCAGAGCCTAGGTTATGATTTTGGGAGACTTGACTCTAGGTTATGATTTTGGGAGACTTGACTTTAGCAGACCATGGGAAATCGGGAAATTAGGATGTCAATTTTTTTTTATATATATACATATATTATCTATGTAAGTATGCTTTAATATCTCGTTTATACATTTTTATAGGACCTAATGGCGGAACCCAATGACCCTTCTATTGGAGATAATGTTCCTCTTGCCCAAATTATTAATGAACATCGTAATATTCGACATAGACAAGAGAGAATGGATGAGAATCAAATTGATGCCGAAGAGGAACCAATCACCTTAAGTCAAGACTCTTCGTCTGCACCGGTAATAGACATGAACGCACTCGCTACTGCTATCCTTCAACAAGTGGCTAAGGGTGCAACTCATAGGGTGATTCATGAAGACCAGCAAGATGATGAGCATAAGGCTTTAAAAAAGTTCTTGTCACTGAAACCTCCTTCATTTGACGGGGTTATGGATCCATCAGAAGCTACAAAATGGTTAACGACTATTGAAGAACTTTTTCTTGTGCTTGATTATTCTGAAGTTAGAAAGGTTCGTTTTGGCACATTTATGTTGCGTGGGGTTGCCAAGGACTGGTGGTTGATTAAGCGAGAGCAAAACCCAAAGGTATCGACATGGAAAGAATTTCGAGATGCCTTTGAAGATGAATTTTATCCCCAATCCTATCGAGACTTGATGATAGCGGAGTTTACTACTCTTACACAAGGGGAAATGACAGTTCAGGAATATACCCGACGATTTATCGAACTATCTCGGTTTGCTCCTGTGTTAATAGCTGACGAGTATATGAAAGCTATAAAATTTCAATTTGGTTTAAAGTATACCATTCAAGATGCGGTTGCTCCACTCTTACATTGAACGTTCAAGAATGTCATGAATGCAGCAATAGTTGTGGAAGAAAGGGAGCGTCTCGCAAAACAACGCCAACAAGTTCACCCTCAAGGCTTTAAAAGGAAAGAGAGAGTAGAAGAATCTAGATTCCCAACTAATACAACAAAGAGGATGAATACATCGATCTCTAGAGGACAATGCCCAAATTGTGGGAAGAATCACCCGATTAAATGTTGTAGATGGATTACGGGTGCGTGTTTCAAGTGCGGGGCCAACGATCACTATCTTAAGGACTGCCCTTGAGGAAAACCAACTGGAACTAGTGATCAGAAAGGCGAGCAAAGTAGAGTGATGAAGTCTGAACAAGGAAGCACTAATAAGATACCTGGCCCCAAGCCTAGACTTTATGCTATGACAAAGGGAGATGCTCAAGCTTCCGAAGATGTGGTGTCAGGTATACTTTCTATTTCATCAGTTTATGCTTATGTTTTATTTGACACTGGTTCGACCTTATCTTATATTTCTTCTTCTTTCGCTCCTTCATTGGCGATTTCCCCTACGAAACTTGATTCTGAGTTATGTGTTGAATCACCAGTAGGAAAATCAGTGATAGTAAGTAGAGTTTATCGTGATTGTCCAGTTAAAATTGATGATAACAATCTACCTGCTAATTTGATAGAATTAGATATGAAGGATTTTGATGTCATATTAGGGATGGATTGGTTAGCAGCGTTTCACGGACATGTTGATTGTTTTGGAAAGAGGGTTGTATTTAAAATTCCCCTGGTCCAAAAATTTGTTTTTACTGGAAGGGATTTTTCCACCTTTCGTGTCATCTCAGTTTTGAAAGCCCGCAAATTGTTGAGAAAGGGATGCTTTGGATATTTGGCTAACGTGGTTGATACTACCTCAGTGGGACGAAAGCTAGAAAACATCGCTATAGTTCAGGATTTTCCAGACGTGTTTCCCATAGATATCTTGGATTTACCACCGAAAAGGGAGATTGAGTTTGAAATTAATGTGATTCAGGGCACACCCCCTATTTCAAAAGCACCGTATAGGATGGCACCTGCAGAATTGAAGGAGCTTAAGATACAACTTCAAGAACTACTCGAAAAAGGACATATTCGCCCAAGTGTATCACCTTGGGGTGCTCCGGTTCTCTTTGTAAAGAAAAAGGATGGGAGCCTACGTTTATGCATTGATTACCGTGAACTCAACAAGGTCACTATAAAAAATAAGTATCCACTTCCGCGTATATATGATTTATTTGATCAAATCCAAGGCGCCCACGTATTTTCAAAGATTGATTTGAGGTCGGGTTATCATCAGTTGAGGATCAAGGACGAAGATATTCCGAAAACTGCGTTTCGAACAAGATATGGTCATTACGAGTTTGTAGTATTGCCGTTTGGGCTAACTAACGCACCTGCAGCTTTTATGGACTTGATGAATCGTGTTTTTAAACCTTTCCTTGATCAATTTGTAGTAATATTTATAGACGATATACTTGTGTATTCAAAGAGTGAAGAGGAACATAACCAACATCTCACCATGGTTTTGCAGACTTTGAGACAAGAAAAACTATTTGCGAAATTTGAAAAGTGTGAGTTTTGGCTTTCTGAGATAGCATTTTTGGGACATGTGATATCTAAGGATGGGGTCTCCGTTGATCCGCAGAAGATTGATGCGATTGTTAAGTGGCCAACACCGACCTCAGTCTCTGAGATCCGTAGCTTTCTAGGTTTGGCCGGTTACTATCGTAAGTTTGTCAAAGGGTTCTCTTGTTTAGCAGCACCTCTTACTAGTTTGACCCGAAAAGGAGTTAAATTTGAATGGACACCAAAATGTGAGAACAGTTTCCAGGAGTTGAAAGAAAAGTTGGTGTCTGCACCTGTGCTTACATTGCCTATAGGTGAAGAAGGTTTTGAAATATATAGTGACGCGTCACTAATGGGTTTAGGATGTGTATTAATGCAGCATGATAAAGTTATAGCTTATGCATCACGTCAGTTAAAGGAATTCGAGATGAACAATCCTACGCACGGCCTTGAACTTGCTGCTGTTGTTTTCGCTTTAAAAGTTTGGAGACATTATTTGTATGGGGTTACATGTAAAGTGTACACGGACCATAAAAGTCTCAAATATTTGTTTACTCAGAAAGAGTTAAATTTGAGACAACGAAGATGGCTAGAACTAATTAAGGACTACGATTTAACCATTCATTATCATCCGGGTAAAGCTAACGTAGTAGCTGACGCGTTAAGTAGAAGACCTTCTGTTTCCATGGTTACTCTCATTACTTCACAAAAGGATTTAGTAAGAGATTTTGAACACTTAGAAATAGAATTGTTTTTGAGATCGACAAAAAGTTCAATGTGCTATTTAAGTGTTAAATCCCCTTTATTGGAGAAGATTAAGATTGCTCAAACTCTAGATCCGTACCTAAAGGTCATCCAGACTAATTTAGAAAAAGGTGAAATTTCTTACCTTCAAATTCATGAAGACGGAACCTTGAGATTTGGGGAAAGAATCTGTGTTCCTAATGATTCTGAAATAAAAAGAGAAATTCTTGATGAAGCTCACAGATCTCGATTTTCCATACACCCGGGAGGGACCAAAATGTATCGTGATTTAAGGGATAAGTTCTGGTGGCGAAACATGAAAAGGGAAATAGGAGATTTTGTGTCAAAATGCATGGTATGTCAAAAGGTTAAAGCTGAACATCAAAAACCATCGGGACTTCTTCAACCTTTGGATATTCCCGAGTGGAAATGGGATTGTATTTCCATGGATTTTGTAACTGGGTTACCCAAGTCAAAAGGAAAACACGACGCAATATGGGTCATCACAGATCGTTTTACTAAATCATCTCACTTCTTACCAGTGAGTATGCAAGATTCCTTGGAGAAAATGGCTCAACTCTACATCAATGAAATAGTCTGTCTTCATGGCGTACCCAAGGAAATTGTGTCGGATAGAGATCCTCGCTTCACTTCTAAATTTTGGAGGCATTTTCAACAAGCTTTGGGAAGTGAATTAAAGCTAAGTTTTGCTTTTCATCCTCAGACAGATGGACAAACCGAAAGAACTATCCAAACATTAGAGGATATGCTTAGAGCGTGTGTTTTGGATTTTGGTCCATCTTGGGAGAACCATCTAACTTTAGTAGAGTTTGCTTATAATAATAGTTACCAATCGAGTATTGGGATGGCACCCTATGAGGCGCTATATGGAAGGAAATGTCGTACTCCGTTGTATTGGGACATGGGTGAAAGGAAAATTTTAGGCCCTCAACTACTAGAAGAGACCGAACAGAAGGTTAAACTGATCCGAACGAGAATTCAGGAGGCTCAAAATAGACAAAAGTGTTGGGCAAATATTAGAAGGAAAGACCTTGAGTTTCGAGTCGGAGATCATGTATTTCTAAAGGTGTCACCAACGAGGGGAGTTATGAGATTTCAAAGTCGCGGAAAATTACACCCTAGATTTATCGGCCCCTTTGAGATTTTAGAAAGGATAGGTACTGTGGCCTACCGACTTGCATTACCTCCACCATTAGCGGGTGTACATGATGTATTCCATGTCTCGCAACTTCGTAAATATCTCCGCGATCCAAGTCATATAGTTGAGCACGAAAATTTGCATATAGATGAAGGTTTTATTCTTAATGAAACCCCGATAGCTATTGTAGACCGCAAGGATCAAGTTTTAAGGCGTAGAACTATTCCTTTTGTAAAAGTTCAGTGGAAAGGTCGGACTATTAGAGAAGCGACGTGGTTATCGGAGGAAGAGGCTCGAATGAAATACCCTCAGCTCTTCTCGGAAGAGGGTAAGTAAGTTTCGTGGACGAAACTTTTTATTTGGAGGAGAGAGTGTAATATCCTAAAATAAATAGAAATAAATTAGTGGGTCCAATTTTTACTTATTATAACTTTAGGGGTTATTTTATATTTTGTTAAATTTTGTGGCTTTATTTGTTTTTTTTTAATATAATATTATATATTACTTATGACCCTGGGAGGAGGGGAAAAAAAGCAAAACGTGATAAAAGAAAACAAAAGAAAAGGGAAAGCTATCAAGAGAGAACCCTCCCTAAACACTGTTTGTTTTTGTAGAAAAAGGGAATCAAGGAGAGGATTTTGATTAAGCTACCAAGTGACAAGTTAAATTATCAAGCTTCTTAAGATTTGTATTGTACACTAATTTATTCAGTAAATGGGTATTCTGTAAATGGATGTTAAGCTCCTTTAATTAAGAGTACCATTTGGAGATGGTAATCATATGATATAATTTGAGTTGGGTAGCATAATATTTAAGGAATTCAGTGTCTATTTAGAGAAGAATTGGTTAAAAGTTTAATCTCAGCATTTTGTTTATTTGTGAAGTTTAAGTGAAAAAGAACAATCTGTTTCTTTGGTTTCAATTTAATAATATAGGTTGGAATTTTTATTACACGTGATTAACCTTTGTGAAGGAAGTATGAAACAGAGTTTTAAAACATTTTTCTTTCATAGCTTCAATTTTTTTTTTGTTCCAAAGCTTGAAGCATCCTACTGTCATTACTTAAGCTTGAAACCAACAAAATTATTTTACTCTTTTGTGTCTTTTGATCAAGTAAAGAAAATATATAATCTTGGCTTTATTCATGCTTGTGTGTATATTGATTATTTATTTATGTTAAAAACAAAGACGAGTACTTCTGTAACAGTTTTACATAAGATATTAAACACTTTTGATTTATGTATGTACGGGTTATACAAAGAAAATCATGCCTGGTGGGGGCATTTGTACTCACTTTTCGACCGCCGCTGCACGGGTTAAATGCAGTTTTTGACCGCCGTTGCACGGGTTAAATGCAATTTTCGACCGCCGCTGCACGGGTTAATTGCAGTTTTTGACCGCCGCTGCACGGGTTAATTGCAGTTTTTGAAGTTTTGATCAGTTATACGAATTCTTCTGAATTAAAAAGGGAAATATTTTCGGAAATGAATTGTTCATACGTTTCTTCAAAATTTGGCTACCTAATATATATTTCTATTAACTTTATCGATTTTGAATCATTAGTTTGGTTTTAAAGAAAGTGTAATAATTTATTTCTTTATTTTCCTTCAGTCTCCTCACTTATCGGGGTATAACTCACTATAAGATGTGTTGTTTGTTTTGCAGATAAGTTTTAGCGTGTGTCCTTATAAGGCGAGAGTACATGGTTTTGCTAGAATTTTGGGAACCCTTTAGTAGATTTTTGAAGAGCTTATGTTAACAAGTTTCTTTCTTTTGTTTAAGTAGTATATTTTGTCTTGGCTAGGATAAGGAAATACTGAAAGTAAAGTTACTGTCTTAGGACCTAGGTGGGGTTCATATGAATTCTTTTGTGGATGGATGTAAATATATAAGAATGATTGTGTTTTGAAATATAATTTCGGTACTGGAATGCAAGTGTTTTATTTTAATTATTTGCCTTGAGATTGATTTTTCTTTAAGTTCGGGTCAAGGACCGTCACCACCTCGAATTTTCTTGCTAGTAAAATTTGGGGGCGTGACAAGGAATAGGGAAAGAAGTCGAATTTTTGTCATACTTGCCGAAGGAGCAGTTTTCAGAGGCATTCTTTAAGGGTAAACGCTATGGATAAAGACGTCAAAACACGGGAGAAGGTTTTAGTAGCCAAATTCTTGACCGATGTGAGTTATCCATTACGGAGTTGATTTATAGTCTTTTAAACTTGCTAATGGTCCCGAAAAGATAGAAAATACACCTACAATGAAGATTTATTCTATGCATCGAAGTATTGCGAGAATAACGCTCAGAACAACCCTCCACTATCAACTTTTTTCCTTAACATGAATTCATTCCTTCAAAAGGTGAATTTACTTGTAAGAGATGGAGATGTGGTAATTGTAACCAATGGTCTTATCATAACCTAAGTATATGCAACATGTGACCATGAGCATTCACGTTTTGTATTAGCATAACTAGTTATATATGTCCAATTTAGGAACCTGTGAGCGATTAAACAATCTCTGAACTATAATCTTAATAATGTAAAAGTCAGATTACATTACTTAAGTAAAATTTCTTTTTATTTTTGTGTAGAGTTGTTTATTTTGCCTTGCATTGTTATGTTTGTATTGTATAAGCCTGTTTTTATTTAGCTCTACAATGACTTTTGACATTGATAAGATAAAGAAGAATATAACTCCAACAAACTAAACACAAGCTGTCAAAGTTGTTACAAGACAGTTAGAATAATATGTGTATGTATAGGTGTATGTATGTGTATGTATAAGAGGTGTGATGAGTAGTATATATACACACTCCAACTCTTGTAAACATTTAACAAACTCAATATAATAAAATCTCTCTCTTTCTCTACTTCTATTATGGTATCAGAGCTTAGGAGGTATTTAGCTCAAATTTTTCATCGCCATTAATGGCGTCTTGAAGCTTTTCAGACCTCCGTTCCTATAAATTGATCTTTCGCTTTCAAATTTCAATGGCTTCTTCTTCTTCTACTCATACAAACACTACACCAAACATTCAATCCAGTTCGGAAATACCAGCTGGTCTTCTTCTTCTTCGTCAAAATTGGGTTTCCCTTGTCCAAATCAAGCTCGATTCAACAAATTATGTGCTATGGCGTGCACAGATGGAATCAATCCTGGAAGCGCATGGTTATCTTGCTCATGTTAATGGAACTTCACCTACTCCTGCTTCATCTTCTTCAGCTTACTCTACTTGGCTAATTGTTGATCAACAACTCAAGGTATCGCTAAATTCCTCAATGATACCCTCAATTTTATCTCAAGTAGTTAGATTAGTTCATGCTCATGATGTATGGGCTAAACTCGAAGAGATATTCATCACTCAATGCCGCACACATGTTCATGGTCTAAAAATGCGACTGTGTAACATAAAGAAAAATGATC
Organism: Nemophila menziesii; assembly: GCA_029959085.1. Lineage (NCBI taxonomy): Eukaryota > Viridiplantae > Streptophyta > Magnoliopsida > Boraginales > Hydrophyllaceae > Nemophila > Nemophila menziesii. Next base: position 130,107 of record JARWIR010000029.1, on the reverse strand, counting down.
GATCGATGACAACTTATTTGAATGATATTCAAGAACTGTGTGATGGATTAGTTACAGCTGGTGAATCTCTTCCACTTGAAGACATTATCATGTATACACTCAAAGGGCTTCCATCTGAATTTAATCAATTTAAGTCGAGCATTAGGATTACAAATGCTCAAACCTCAACACTCACTTTTCACTCATTGGGAAGTTTGTTAGTATCTGAAGAACATCACATGAAAATGAGTGAGTCTTCTGAAAATTCTACCTCATCTCACTCTGCTTTATTTACATCTTCTGGTCCTCCATCTTCTGGTGTTTCTCACAATAACACTCAAGGCCGTGGAAATTATGCTCGGGGTAACTCAAATCAACACAGAGGTAATAATAATAATCGATGCTCTTATAATAATTATCGAGGAAGAGGTCGAAATTCTTTTCAATCGATCTTAGGACCTCCTCCTAATCAAGCTTCTTTTGGTATGACTGCTTCACCTACATGTCAAATTTGCTCGAAGTTTGGTCATATTGCTTTGGACTGTTGGTTTAGAGCTGATTTTAATAACTACCCATCACCAAAGGCTCATAATCGTGTTGCTTTAGCTGCTCACACATCTCAGTCAAATTCATATGACCCTGAGTTGTGGTATCTTGATTCAGGAGCTAACAGTCATGTCACTCATAATCCTTCTTTAATTCAAACTCAAACACCTTACAATGGATCAAACTCAGTTGCAGTTGGTAATGGTCAGCCATTGAATATTGCAAACATTGGTGATAGTAAGCTTTCTTCTCCTTCAGCCTCTTTATTACTTAAATCTATACTTCATGTGCCTTCTATCAAATCCAATTTGCTCTCTATTTCTAGACTTACTCAAGATAATAACTGTTCTATCACTTTCACTGCCAATTCAGTGTCAATTGTTGATTTAACTTCTAAGCATATTCTTTTTCAGGGCCCTTGTAAAGATGGCCTTTATCCCCTTCACTTTGGTGTGTCAAACAACTCTTGTTCAAGTTCATCTTCATCTGTTTTGTGTTTGTCTTCAACTGTTGTTTCACCTTCATCTTCAGCTATTTCTTCTGCTCAGGTCTGGCATTACAGGCTTGGACATCCATCCTCTCAGTCTTCAACTTCTCTATCAAGTGTAATAGGTTCTAGACTTGATTTTCATGGTGTTCAATGTAGAGCTTGTTCTATATCCAAAGCTCATAAACTACCTTTTAATTTGTCTAGTAGCAAAACTTGTAAACCTTTTGAATTAGTTCACACTGATGTGTGGGGTCCCTCACCTGTTGAATCTTCCACTACTTCTTTTCGTTATTATATTGTGTTTATTGATGACTTTACTCGCTATTCTTGGGTTTATCCTTTATCTTTGAAGTCTCAAGTGTGTGAAGTATTCAAATCCTTTTATAAAATGATACTCACACAGTTCAATACCTCTATTAAGATTCTTAGATCAGATAATGGTGGAGAATTCTTGTCTCATTTGTTCAAACTATTTCTTCAAGACCATGGTGTAATTCATCAAACCTCATGCCCCCACACACCTGAGCAAAATGGTGTTTCAGAAAGGAAACATAGACACCTAATTGAAACTACACTTTCTTTACTTTCCCATAGTCAGTTGCCTTCCACCTTTTGGCTTGAAGCCTTAGCTACTGCAGTTTATTTGATTAACATCTTGCCTACCCCAAATTTATCCAATAAATCCCCATTTTCTCTACTATATAATCAACCTCCTACATATGATCATCTCAGGATCTTTGGGTGTTTGTGTTATCCTTGGCTCAAACCTTACTCAACTCACAAACTGTCTCCAAGATCAGATGCTTGTATATTTTTAGGCTATTGCTCAAACTCAAAAGGATATAAATGTTTTTCTTTGGAATCTCATAAATTTTTTATCTCAAGACATGTGAGGTTCAATGAGAGTGTTTTTCCCTATAATTCACATATCTCTTCCACCTCCTCATCCAATTTATAAACAACTCTCACTTTTTTTGTTGATCTACTTCCCAACTCCATAAATTTAAACTCCATCTCTGAGCCTCTCTCTATTGATCCTACTGCTAGTTTGTTGGCATATAGCCTCCCTTAATAGGTTGTTTTAATGTGACAAATCCTCTTGTGTTTAGTGTGCTAACTACTATTGTTTTATACTTTCTATCTTGCACTCTAATTCATCACAAAAGCTCATTCTTTATCTTTTAGTTCAAAGCTTTATTGTTTTATCTTAAGAAACTATTTCTCATACAAATACTATTAACCTTACCCTTGTGTACATTGAGAATTAGCTTTAGTGATCAACTACATAGTTTATGAGAATGATGTTCTCTACAACTCTCGTGAAGAAGGTTTTCAAATCCGAGCATCATAGTAAAAGATATACTCACTAGAAGGTATTTTAAACCTTTGGTGCGGTACACCGGAAGAAAGATGCGGTACACCGCAGAGTCACGGACCAGAGGCGCGGTGCACAGGGTAGTCTGACCAGTAAGCTAAGAAATGTGCGGTACACCGGACTGAGGCGCGGTACACCGGACTGAGGCACGGACCAGGGACACGGTGCATAGGATAGTCCGACCAGTAAGCTTGAAGTTAAGACGAACGTCTTCGCGGTGCACCGGACCATACCCGCGGTACACCGCAAAGAAGGTTTTACTGCAGCAAAATAAAGACAAAAGCAATAGATCCGTTGGAGATATTAATATATCCGTTGGAGACAAATCATATGACCGTTGGGAGCATTTTGCAGCTATATATTGAAGATCTTTCAAGGCTACAATTACACCTTCAACCCATATACACTTAGGGGCTTAATTGTTATCATCCAAGAAGGTGTCAAGAGCTTCATAGTTCATATCCACTCAATTAAGGAGTTAATCCAAGGAGCTATCAAAGTTATTATCTACTCAAAGAGGAGTTTACAAGCTTATAGTCATATCTACTCTTTAGGAGATTATCAAGCAAAGTTGTTTGCACCCATTTAAACACTTTGTATCTATCCTCTTAAGTCTAGGTCTTGTAATAGATAGATTAAGAGAGAATTCAAGTATAGGGAGTATACTTGGTATCCTTGTGTTGAGATAGCATAAGTGTTTGAGTATCGGGAGTATACTTGGTGTCCTTGTGTTGCGATAGCACAAGTGTTTGTCCTTCGTGTTATCGAAGAGGTTGTAAGGGTTATTGTGTTCTCGACCCGGTTAAGAGAGACACGGGAGCTTAGTGAAAAGCTTGAAATCCTAAGGAGGCTTCCTTAGGTAGTGGATGTAGGGAAACCGAACCACTATAAATCGTGTGTATCTTTCTATCCCTACTCTATTTACTTTTCGCACTTTATATGTTTGATAATATGCTAGTATGAATATTGTGTTATTGATTATCTAGTTTATCTAACATATTGCCATCTAGAGTAGTTAGAGATTAGAAACTCGTTTTACTTGTATCAATCATATATCGAACCTCTTAGCTTATCCATTGCATGATCCCTTAAGAGTTTGATATATTAGTTGACTTAGAAGTTTCTTTCTTAAACTTATAATTGTCCAAAAGATTTTTAATTAGGCATTAATCTTATTAGTAATCCTATTCACCCCCCCTCTAGGACTATCAATTGGTATCAGAGCCTAACTCTACGTGAATAGCTTAACCGTTAGTAGAGTAAACGATTTGGAATTTAATCTTTTGGAAGTGTTGTTTTCTACACAACCTCCATTTTCTTGTAGGTGATCGTTACTTTGCTTGGAGGAAACAAATGGAAGAATTAAATATACGAAAGAACGCTCAAATCTCGAAAAAGGAAAATCCGGTGATTTCTTTTCTTTATCTCGTATATAATATTGCGTTTCCTCCTTATGGCTTGCGTTTTTAATTATGTTTTGGGTTGTGATTTGATTAGTTGTGTTTGTTGTTATCATGTTTTATCTTTGGATATTATCTTGTGATTCTTATCATTGTTTTAATGTTATTAGTGTTATTGCATCTAATTCTCATGAATGATGTTTTTGCACTTTACCTCTTAGAATTTTGGTAATTGCATCTTAGTCCCCAAAATTTTCAAAATTGCACTTTGACCCCTCATAGTTTTAAATTCTCCAAAGTGTCATAGTTTGGACTTCATATTCTTTCACATGTAATATTTGCCATCTTAGTTCATAATTTTAAAAAATTGCATTTTTAGTCCTTACTATGTGAAATTGCTTTTTAGTCCCTCAACGATTATAAATTGCACTTTTTATTCTTACAAGTTTTTATATCCTTTTAAAAGTGCCTATTGTTTGATAAAAGGGAAAAAGATCAAAGATATTAGTTTAATCTTTCATATCTTAATTTATCTTTGATCACAAATTTGCATTTTCATATAGGTGAGTTTTTAACGAAATTGCTTTTCAAAATATTTTTCCGATAATCTTTTGCATTTCCCATAGCATTTCAAAAATGTTTTTATGCATAGAATTATGGAAATTTTATCCCTTATTGGTCATTAACTCATTTGCATGAATTTGCTTAGCCTTACTATCTATATGTTGTGCTTCATTATGTGCTTATATGGTTTATTCCCTATTGTGCAAATATCTTGTATAACTTGACCTTTTCATGCTTAAAATTGCTTAGTTTTTACATTGGGTCTTTTTGTACTTTTTTAAAAATATAGGGGTATTTGTGAAATAAACGGTTTTATTTGTTTTCGGGATTTCCATGTTGAATCTTTTCAAAACAAAAGCGTTTTTAGTAGTTTTAAAATATTTCTAAACTATTGGGGTGTTTTCGTTTTAATTTCGGGTGTTTATGCAATTTGCTTATTTTCTAAATCTCTCTTCTTACCCTTTTAGTCGAGCAGTTGTGCGGTGCACCGCAACAATGGTCCGGTACACCGCAATTCGGGGTTTATTGTTCTATCTTACTTTATGGTCCTTATTGGTTGAAAATATTGCATTGTGATCCCTATAGGTTGAAAAATATTGATTTTAGATCCCTATAGTTTGAACAAGTTGCATTTTGCTTTCTTATGCTTGAAAATTAGACCTAGGTCCCTATTGTCTTGAGAAAGTTATACTTAGGTCCTTGAAGGTTTTCAAAATTGCATTTAGTCCCTAAACATTTGAAAAATGCATTTTGACCCCCATACTTTTCAAAGTTTAAATTTTACCCCTAGATTTCTTAAAATCGGTTTCAAATTATTCTTGTTGGGTGTTTTTAATCTTCATATTATCCTACTTGGTCATTATTGTGGTTGTTTTGGTTTTTTAGTTGTTTATGCTTTGAATGCTTATGAATCCATGTTTTGGATATTTAGGATTTCATTGCTACTTGGTTAAATTTGGATGATTGGTTTAAGATGCTATGTGTTTAACTTGGATAATTGGTTATGTATGTATTGTTGAATGTTAGTTGCTTAAATTTTATGCTTCGGATATTATTTAAATGTGTTAATGTTGCTAACATTTTCCTTGATGATATAGGTACTATTGCATCATTCATCCTTGATCTTATTCTATATTGTTTTATGGTCCCTTTAGTTTGTTCAAATTAATCTTAGTTCTTCAAATGGTTGAAAATTGCATTTAGGTCCATTGAAGTTTTTCAAAATTGCGTTTAGTCCCTAAACTTTTGGAAAATACATCTTGACCCCTTTGCTTTTCAAAAATGACAATTTACCCCATGATTTCTTAAAATTGATTCAAATATTCTTATTAGTAAAAAGGGGAGAAATTATTGGTCAAACTTTTCAAAATTGAAACAAACATTCTATGCATTTCGTGAGGGGGAGTTTTTAGTAAATTATCTTTAAAAACTAAAATGCTTGATAAATCGTTTGCACTAATCGTTTATCTTATAATTGCACTAATAGTTTGCGTTGTTAGAAAGCTTATAAGATGAAAACCTATCGATCAAGAAGTTGGTAAAATGTCTCCATCCCTTATCTTTTCATGTTGATCTTTGTGCATCTCAAATTAAAATGTTTTAATTGCTCTTAAACCCTTGATCTCTCTATATTGTTTTTCAAAATCTATTCACTTGAGTTTTTGCTCTTCTATGTTTATTTGTTTGATCTTATTATCCCGTCTTTTTGATGAAGACAAAGGGGGAGAAATATGTGCACTAAAACTTTCAAAATTGCACTTTTAAATACTCACAAATGCATTTCACATCTTATATTCATCTTTACTTAAATGCTTATTGTGAGGGGGAGCTATATTTGATAAGAGCTTATACTTTCATATCATTCCTAAGGTGTTTTAGTGAAGGATTTGTCATCATCAAAAAGGGGGAGATTGTTGGCATATAGCCTCCCTTAATAGGTTGTTTTAATGTGACAAATCCTCTTGTGTTTAGTGTGCTAACTACTATTGTTTTATACTTTCTATCTTGCACTCTAATTCATCAAAAAAGCTCATTCTTTATCTTTTAGTTCAAAGCTTTATTGTTTTATCTTAAGAAACTATTTCTCATACAAATACTATTAACCTTACCCTTGTGTACATTGAGAATTAGCTTTAGTGATCAACTACATAGTTTATGAGAATGATGTTCTCTACAACTCTCGTGAAGAAGGTTTTCAAATCCGAGCATCATAGTAAAAGATATACTCACTAGAAGGTATTTTAAACCTTTGGTGCGGTACACCGGAAGAAAGATGCGGTACACCGCAGAGTCACGGACCAGAGGCGCGGTGCACAGGCTAGTCCGACCAGTAAGCTAAGAAATGTGCGGTACACCGGACTGAGGCGCGGTACACCGGACTGAGGCACGGACCAGGGACACGGTGCATAGGATAGTCCGACCAGTAAGCTTGAAGTTAAGACGAACGTCTTCGCGGTGCACCGGACCATACCCGCGGTACACCGCAAAGAAGGTTTTACTGCAGCAAAATAAAGACAAAAGCAATAGATCCGTTGGAGATATTAATATATCCGTTGGAGACAAATCATATGACCGTTGGGAGCATTTTGCAGCTATATATTGAAGATCTTTCAAGGCTACAATTACACCTTCAACCCATATACACTTAGGGGCTTAATTGTTATCATCCAAGAAGGTGTCAAGAGCTTCATAGTTCATATCCACTCAATTAAGGAGTTAATCCAAGGAGCTATCAAAGTTATTATCTACTCAAAGAGGAGTTTACAAGCTTATAGTCATATCTACTCTTTAGGAGATTATCTAGCAAAGTTGTTTGCACCCCTTTAAACACTTTGTATCTATCCTCTTAAGTCTAGGTCTTGTAATAGATAGATTAAGAGAGAATTCAAGTATAGGGAGTATACTTGGTATCCTTGTGTTGAGATAGCATAAGTGTTTGAGTATCGGGAGTATACTTGGTGTCCTTGTGTTGCGATAGCACAAGTGTTTGTCCTTCGTGTTATCGAAGAGGTTGTAAGGGTTATTGTGTTCTCGACCCGGTTAAGAGAGACACGGGAGCTTAGTGAAAAGCTTGAAATCCTAAGAAGGCTTCCTTAGGTAGTGGATGTAGGGAAACCGAACCACTATAAATCGTGTGTATCTTTCTATCCCTACTCTATTTACTTTTCGCACTTTATATGTTTGATAATATGCTAGTATGAATATTGTGTTATTGATTATCTAGTTTATCTAACATATTGCCATCTAGAGTAGTTAGAGATTAGAAACTCGTTTTACTTGTATCAATCATATATCGAACCTCTTAGCTTATCCATTGCATGATCCCTTAAGAGTTTGATATATTAGTTGACTTAGAAGTTTCTTTCTTAAACTTATAATTGTCCAAAAGATTTTTAATTAGGCATTAATCTTATTAGTAATCCTATTCACCCCCCCTCTAGGACTATCATAGTTTGCCTCCTATAGCTTCTTCCTCTACTGAAGCTTCTACTTCCACTTCAAATTCTACCTCTACTGCTCCTCCTTCTGTTCCCACTTCATCTCATCCTATGATAACTCGTAGGCAAACAGGTTCACTAAAACCTTCTTACAAATGTCAGGCTCTAATTCTTCAACCTTCTCTGTCTGAACCAAACTCTTTTAAAGAAGCTTCTAAATATCAGTGTTGGCATGATGCAATGGTTGATGAATATACTGCGCTAATTCATCAACAAACTTGGGAATTAGTCCCTCCTCCACTTGGGCGAAACCCAATTACTTGCAAATGGGTTTACAAGATTAAACGAAATGCAAATGGTGATGTGGCCCGTTATAAAGCAAGGCTTGTTGCTCGTGGTTTTCTTCAAGAGTTTGGTCTTGACTATACAGAAACATTTAGTCCGGTTATAAAGCATCAAACTATACGTGTTATACTCTCTTTAGCTGTAACATATAATTGGAAAATTAGACAATTGGATGTCTCAAACGCTTTTCTTCATGGTATGTTGAATGAAGAGGTGTACATGGTTCAACTAGCTGGCTTTATAGATTCAAAATATCCGGATTATGTTTGTAAACTTAAACGCTCATTATATGGATTAAAACAAGCACCTCGTGCTTGGTATGATTTACTTGCTACTTTTCTCACTGCTCATGGTTTTGTCATCAGCTCTGCAGATACATCTATGTTTACTCGAGGTTCAGATTCTTCCCTCACTATTATATTGGTCTATGTTGATGATATATTGATTACGGGTGCTGATTCAAATTCTATCTCATCCATTATATATGATCTTAAGAGTCGTTTTGAGATGAAGGACTTAGGTGAGTTATCTTATTTTCTGGGTTTATAAATTGTGAAAACAAATGAATATACAATTGTAACTCAATCGAATTATGCTCAATCTATTCTAAGTAAAGCTGGCTTAAGCGAGTGTAAGTCTTCTGCTACACCAAGCTTAAATAAATACCCAGTTATTTCTGAACATGGCTTGCAACCTTTTGAAGATCCAACTTTGTTTCGAAGTCTAACTGGTGCACTCCAATATTTGACTATATCTAGACCAGACATTGCTTATGCAGTTAATCAGCTATGTTAGTCAATGCATCATCCCACAAACGCTAATTATGAAGCTTTGAAGAAATTATTGCGTTATATAAAAGGCACAGTTAGTTATGGTCTCTATTTCAAGCCATCTCTCCCTCATCTTAAAGCATTCTCTGACTCGGATTGGGCTAGTTGCTCGATTGATAGACGTTCTGTGACTGGTTATTGCATATTCTTGGGAAAGAATTTAGTGTCTTGGGGCCCGAAGAAACAGTCCACAGTATCACGATCATCAACTGAAGCGGAGTATCGTGCTTTAGCTCATGTTGCTGCTGAACTAAAGTGGTTCACCTTCTTGTTGCAGAGTTTACATGTTTCGATTCAAACTCCATCGATTGCGTGTGATAATCTTTCTGTGTTAGCTCTTGCTAATAACCCTGTGTTTCATACTCGTACAAGACATATTGATGTCGACTTCCATTTTGTTAGAGAACAAGTAAAGTCAAAGACCCTTGTGCTCTATCATGTTCCATCAGAAAACCAATTAGCTGATCTTCTCACCAAAGGTTTAAGCTCCACTTTGTTTGTTTCGAATGTTTCCAAGCTTCCACTAATCTCAGTGCTCAGCTTGAGGGGGGATGATAAGATAAAGAAGAATATAACTCCAACAAACTAAACACAAGCTGTCAAAGTTGTTACAAGACAGTTAGAATAATATGTGTATGTATAGGTGTATGTATGTGTATGTATAAGAGGTGTGATGAGTAGTATATATACACACTCCAACTCTTGTAAACATTTAACAAACTCAATATAATAAAATCTCTCTTTCTCTACTTCTATTAGACATGGGGCTTAATTCCATCTTAGTAGTTAATTTTGGAACACAATGCATTATATAAACAAGTAATCAACAATGTACCTGTTTTGTAATGCATTATATAGCATTACTTCATAAAATATTGCAGGCATCGATAGTTAATGATTATTTATTCGTAATTTGTATGGATGTTACAAAATCCGTTTAATGAATTTTTTTTTTAATCCCATTAATTAATTAGTAGTTAAATAATATAATTATTATTAGTACTTGTTTATATTGTCTTGGTAATCGGTAGTATTTCCTAGCCAAGAATTGATAGCATTAACTCTTAAGTACCACTACCAATATATATATGTAAGACCTTCTCTTTATATTCCCAACAAGACCATTTATATTCTTTCTAGAAAGTAACCAATATATGGATGATTTCAAGTATATATAGAAGATAGTAGTATTGATTTAAAAGAATATGATCATCCTTATATACACTTTCTGATATGATTAATTGCCTTGTAGTATAAAGATAAAATGTTAAATTAGTAAAAGTCTTTGTTTGTTTTTTAAAAGAGATAGTTGGTTAAATATGGAGGGGACTTGTCGTGTATGTGGACATAGTGATGTCTACGATGATGGTGATGACGGGTTCTACTATTGTAGTCGCTGCAACACACAATTTGAAGATTTCGTTAAAACAGGAATTAACGAAGAAGATCTTTACTCTAATAATGGTGGTGTTGGTCTTTATTCTGGAAGTCACTTTTATCGTCCACGTCCTACTATTATTCTTACACCTTCTGTCGCTGAAGATAATGGATCATCATCATCACTTCCATTATATATATCAGAGATCAGAATGAGGTATGTTATGGTGATATAAATTATAATACAGATGCAATGTAAGGCTTTGATTGAAAATTTTAATGTGAGTTCCAAAATGCTTGGTTATCTTGAACCTATTTGGTTTCGCTTTCTAAATTTTACAAAGGTTATGTCTGAGGAGTGGGTTGATCAGGTCATCCTTGAATCCGAGACTGGAAAAGGTGAGTTTATATTAATTATTACTTGTTTACTAGAGATGGAAAAATTAACAATTCAACTTAACATGTTTGTTTATACGTATGTAACTAGTAGGGAAAGAGGAAAAACCAGGTACAAGACGTTATGATGGAGAAGATTATAACATATTTGGTGAAAGAGTAGTAATGTTATTGTATAAATCTTTGCAAACCAACATACCCCTATATTATACTCTATCATTCTCTTTTCTTTTTTGTCACATGGCAAAGGAATCTATTCTTCCCACAGATATTATAAAAGGGGTTCTTCAAGGAACTATCCCTTATTTATCATGTGTTGATGAAATTGATAAACAACTCGGACCTCCTTCTAGTAATTCTTCATGTCCTATTAGCTCCACTCAAATGTTCACACCAATTAACGTTATAACTCCCCAGAAATTAGAGTCCATTTCTGCTCGTATAGCACAGAATATAAAGTTGACTAATATGCCACCTGTCAACTTCAGGAATCTAGCTTCACGCTTTATACGTGAATTGTCTCTTCCTGTTTCAGAAATTCTTCCTCAAGCATTCGCTACTTATAAATGGTTAAAGCCTCCAGGGGTGTATTTATTGGTAAATGAGAGTGGTGTACCATCTCGTGTTCATTTGATGTCCATACTCATTGTGACCATAAGGATGCTTTATGACTTGAATGGTTTAGGAATATGGGAATCCTCTTTATCTTCATCTTCTAATGCTAATGAAAACTCGAATAAGGCTCTAGAAATTCTACAGATTCTTGAAGATAATTACAAAGAGCTCAGTGAACGCCAAAATGCATTTGGTGATTTTCAATAATTAATCATCTTTATTTGTTGTTTTTAGACTAGTAATTTTCTAATATACTCGTTTGTTAATTTTTACGATTTTCCATACACCAGGTGGTCATTTTAAAGACCTGCAATCCTACCTTCAGTATTGTAAAGATGTCATTTTTTCTGGATCTGAACCATCTTCTGAGGATTACGTGGAAGCCGATATTATAAAGGATTTATGGGAATATTACAAGAATTCAAAGGTACTTTCACCAAAGATCTACAAAATAGAATAAAATAATTTAGTAGTCCCTTTGTATACCCTATTAATTAATTACATGTCTATGTTATTGTTATGCATAGGGGTGAGCATGGTTCGGTTCGTCTCGGTTTTTGGCCAAAACCGGAACCGAACCGAATATTTCGGTTTTTAATAATATAATAACCAAACCGGGTGGTTCGCATATGGTTCCACATTCGGTTTTTGGTTCCGAATTGGTTCGTTTCGGTTCGGTTTTGGTTTGCGTCGAATTCGAATGCTTGGTCAACAATATTTTCATCTCATTTATTGAAATACATTGTTCAATAGAGACTAATATTCCAATACAATTATTCTACTATTACTTGTCCATGTGGGCTATTAATTTATCAATGAAATATAAACTTATAATCTAACAATACTTATCTTAATTTACAATACTAAAATAAATTTAAATCTATTACTTCTTACTTCATACAATCATGATTTATAAAACCAATCAAGTAATGATACTTATAATTTTAAGTGATATAAAAAAATCTCACTAATAGCACCATCGAATAGTATAAGTAAAATTTCATGTAGATGATAAATTCTCAACAAAAGTTTCTCCCACATAATTCTTATAAAAAAAGTTCACACATTCCCTATTTTTTCCTTCGTTAGTTCGGTTTTTGTTCGGTTTTTTTGGTTCGGTTTTTGCGTAGTAAACCAAACCGAACCGAAAAATTCGGTTTTTGAAAATTTTGAAACCGAACCATTTGGTTATTCGGTTTTTGGTTATATTGGTTCGGTTTTTTCTGGTTTTTTGGTTCGGTTTGGTTTTCTGGTTCTCGTTTGCTCACCCCTAGTTATGCATTTTACAACTTAATTAGGATTTGGAGCTACCATCAGAAGATGGAAAGAGCATATCAATGCAAAAGGAGAAGGTGAAAGATAAGAAAAGTGAGGTGAATAGAGAACGAAAACTGAAACACGATATGGAAGAGAATAAATTTGTTTATATTCCACCAAGAAAGAAAAAGACTACCAAGAAATATGTTAGCTATCCTAGGATGAAAATAGATGGTGCGTTTGTATATGCTGTACACGCTGATTATTACATTTTACTTCGATCTTGTGCAATGGTTTTTGATGTTGATGCTAGAACAATGCATTTGGTGGTGTTGAATCTTGAAAGAAGATTGGAGCAAATAGAAGAAAGAATGAATTGTTGCTTATGTGAAAAACTTCCTAGTGAATTCTGTTCCCTCTGCCTTGATGAGCATAAGCGACAAGCCCAAAATGGTTCACCGGATCTTTAGATATGTTTTCACCTAGATCTTGTTACTCTACTCAATGTTTGAGTTCTCTAATTTTTAAATCAGTCAATTCACTTGAATTTTATATCTTAAACTCATTATATATTTATAATTGAAACTAGTGGTGTGTATGGATTGATTTGCGGATTTTTTTAATAGCTTTATTTAACCATTTCAATTATATATTTGCATTGATATATATATAGAAAGAGATTGACATGTCCATAAATACGTTACCCTTCAACAAAGAAGGAAATAACGTACTACTTACTGCTGCTAATGATTATATAAGAACTTTAGGTGCTTATGAAAAATCCCACTAACCTTTGTATTTATTTAAACTTGTGATAGAACATTGTGGTGTGATGTTTGTTCGTGTTCAACTTACAAAGTTACCAACACTTAAGAGTTCTATAAATATATATATTAACTTTTTTTAAGCCTTTTGAATACTAATTACGGGAAGACTTTTTGAACTATCTAATTACGATTATGGTGGCTTGGTTTTGGATCTGCACTGCAATTTACTTAGTCCATATGCTTCGTCCAATGTCCATATCTTTATATAACTTGTGTGACTCTCACATTCAAATTTCCAAGATTTTTCCTTGTGTAACCTTAATTCTAATCATGTGAACTTCTTTTTTGTATAAATATAACACAAACTAGCTATATAATGGTATTCATTTAGCTGATAATTGATGAATATCTAGAAAATAGTTGTGACATAGCTCATGGACTTTGATTGAATCAATGTCCATGATGTTCATTTTATGATTTTGTTTTTTACCAAATAAAATAATTCTTTTCCTGGATTTGCAGATCTTGAAAAGCTACATGATATGTGCTCGACTAGAAAAACTCAATATCTCTGGAAACCCTTTATCTGATTCTTGTGCACCAAAGCTTTTAACTATCTTGCCCAATTGGAAAGGTACAATAACAATCATAGTTTATTGCAGAAGCTTAACCAATCTTCTTGTTTTGTCTAATCAAAGTGTTTCTTTTTGCAGCACTTAATAGTCTTAACATAGAGAATTGCTCCATCACATCTACAACAATTCAAATGCTTGCTGATTCATTGGATTCCAAATCTCAACTTACGGAACTTTGGATTAGTACTGTTTTTTCTTTTGGGTTAAAATATATATCTATATAATAAGTTAAGATAAGTGGCCTGACATTTGATTAGAGCCATAACAACTCTTTATCTTGAACAGGTCACAATAATCTCATCTCCCTGAATGCAATAGTTTATCTTCTGGAGAAGTCACTCTTTTGGAAAGGTTTGTACTGCATATAAAGATCATCATGTTCATAAACAGGATAGTAGAATGTAACAAGAGATATCCTAAATGGTTTAAAGTTAACCAAGCCTGTGGTTGATAGCCTTTGTCAATTTTCCAAAAAGTCGCACTTAAACGGATTAATGCTTTCAAGTACAAGTATTGGAACAGTGAGTATCATCTCATCTTCTTTGCAATACATGTAAATTCTCTATCTTTAATGTGATTGATCTTTGATGATATACTCTTTTTGAAGGATGGAGCATTACAATTGATTCAATTTATATCCAGTGATACTCAAGAACTGTCGAAGCTTGATTTGTCATTTTGTGGACTCACATCTAACTTTATTGTTGATTTCAATACTAAAGCTTCTTTGATAAGTTCAATTACTGAGCTGAACCTAGGAGGAAATCCCATCAAGGCAGAGGTTTGTCCATTATGATACTAACATTAATCCGATCTTTCCCAGTTTTATGTTTGGTTTTTTTAAGGATCTAACTTTGAGCATATAATACGTACAGAGTACAAGTGCACTAGTTTCATTACTCATTAATCCGACGTGTTGGCTGAAAGTCATTGTACTGGATAAATGTGAACTCGGGCTTGCTGGGATACTTGAGATAGTCCAAGCTCTACCAAAGAATTGCTATCTTGAAAAGCTTAACTTGGCTGAAAATGTGTATATGGATCAAAATCGTAAAGCTTCTTCTACATCCATTGAGGTCAAGGCCTCTTCACACCAAGCATGTGGAGATTACACTCAGCTTGAAGTTATGGACAGAGAAAATGATCAACTCCAACAGATTGAAGTTGAATCATTATCTACATATAAGAAACGCAATGTGTTTGATGAGCTTTCAGTGGCTATATATAAGGCAAAACAATTAAATTTTTTGGATCTTAGTAATAATGGGATATCGCAAGAAGTTATAGACATGTTGTACAAGGGATGGTCAAGGAGTAGAGATGGTCCTCGTAGACACATCAAGGGAAACATAGTCCATTTTTCAGCACACAATTACAAGTGTTGCCATGAAAGACCATGTTGCGGAAATTATTGAGTTCCATATAGTGGTCTCAAGGATTGTTACTGAAGAATGCAATTAATGACCTTTCTTAATTTCAAGTTAATGGGTAATTATGTCATCTACTACAATTTTCTAGTTGGCCTCTTTGATTATCACACCGTTTTTGCACGTTGAATGATTGTTTTAAAAAAATTATTTATGCCTACAAGAAAACTGTTCATTGGTGACAGTTATTTTGCAGGTAGGCGACAGTTAAAAAACTGTCGCCAAACTTTAGGTGACACTTTTTGAACTATCGCCTAACAAAATACAAGTGTCCTAATTATTGATGTCGCCATCTTTTGGTGACACTTCGGAAAAAATGTCGCCTAATATTTGATGACATCTTTTTGAGTGTCGCCCACCCTTTTGGGGCACCAAATTAAGCGTCGCCCACCCCTTTGGGGACACCGATTTAAGCGTCGCGCCCCCCTTTGGGAACACCGATTTAAGCGTCGCGCCCCCCTTTGGGGACACCGATTTAAGCGTCGCGCCCCCCTTTGGGGACATCGATTTAAGTGTCACCCTTCACTTTTTAAAAACAAAAAAATTAATATACAATTCCTATATTTACTATAGCATAATTCAAATATAAACAGTAAAATAATTGCGTAATATCTACTAGCTTATAATTCATAATTCAGCTCCCATCTGTTCCGTCTTTCATTTTATCTCCCAAAACATATGATGATTTTCCTGATACAAAAAATATATCAAATAATTAAAATACGGTGGTATAATAAACAGAGAGGGATATGAACATGCACTATACTAATGCAAAAATTGCACAATAGGTCCCTATATGAGGCAAAAATTGCATTCCCAATCCGAGCATTCGTTTCTTAAAAGCATCAAAATCTGACTATCTTTTCGGAGCTATATATATGTACTGTGAAGACGAAGCAGACCAGTACCTTCACCTAAATTTCCCAAAGAAAAAACCAAAAGAAAATTACAAGAAATTAGTGTAAAATTAAAGGTAAACCATTAACCTGGATACATATTGTTACAAAAATGTCTTCCTAGCTCTTCCGCCTAGTAAAGATGTGTACAAAAAATTAATTTTCAGAAACATTGGGGTCAATATGTAATTATCAGAATACCTGTTTTCTTCCAGCATGAGTGAGGAAACCTCCATATTTAAGTACCATTAAAGCTTCTACTGGTTTTTCTTCTTCACCTTCACCGTTACTTTTTGCTATTTTTACCCATTTTATTGGTTTTAATTGAACTTTCCGATATATCCCAGAGAAATGACCACCCTAAATGTGAATAACAAAGATGTGAGTTACAATAAGATATAATTTAATAACATAATTATTTTCTAAAACAATATATATTTACCTCCTCGAGTACAGCTTTAACTTGACGAAGTTTTTTAGCATGCTCAATATCTTCGCTTCACTATCACTTTCCCGTCCAGGTCTAAACATAAGATGAGTTAATATATCACTTCAGTTTCAAGTCAAAGTCAAACCCCTATAGTTTGACATAATGTCAAAAAAACTATGGTTTTAAAAGTGATAAATACCCCCCTGTGGTTTCACTAAGGCGCGAATTGGAAAACCACAGGTTATATTTGTCTCTTTTAAAACCATAGGGGCTTTTTTGACCTTTTGTCAAACTACAAGGGTATTTAGTATTTTTACCATTATAACGTACCTACTGCGTGGAACTAATGTTCTTGTAGCATCTGGAAGATCTTGTAACTGGACATCACTTTTAAGCTTTGTCTACATAAAGCAAAAACAAACATATTAATTCTCAAAGAACTTTAATGATAAGTTAATTAAAAAAATTAAATCCACCTCACTTCAGATCTAGGCTTCCCACCATTATATATCAACATTAAATTCAACAGTTTTTCTTCAGTAACCTTCAACTTCACTTTCTTTTTCGGAGTCCTATCACCACAGTAAAAAAACAAAAACAGTTAAAACCTAAACAAAAAGTAAAAAAAGGACCATAAAAAATAGTACTTACTAAAGAACTATAGCAGTTACACAACGAAGCTCTTTAGATTGACCAAAAGTTCCAATTAATCCACTTCCTTGACGAGAATTTCAGTTCATCATCATGTTGTTCATTATTATTAGGTTCTAAAGCTAGATACTTGCCTTCTAATGCACATAGTAAACTGAGGGTAAAAGAAGAAAACAATTAAAAGCTGCATGAAAAATTAAAAACTAACAAAGGGTAATAAAGTCGAGTAAGACATACTTTGTGGAGGGTCGTGTTAAATTGATGCCTTTAACTATAAACTGAGCTTTCTCAGAGACTGGTATAGCAATAGGTTTGACAATGAGAATTGATGTATATTCGTTTCTTCTGAAAGAAAGATAAGGATGTGTCCACTACCATGTGGCCTGAAATGGAAAAACTTTCTGTAAATAGTAATTAAAAGATTTCATGTGAGAAGATTATTTTGAAAAGAAGAAACAAACCATTATATGCAAATGATATTCGATTTTGCACTCTAGTGTAAATCCATCCGATTCTCCAGAAGTTATCACCGTCAGATATATCCGAAAGCTTACTCAAACTAGAGCTCAAATCACAACAAAGCTGTATAAAAAGTAAATAAAATTAATTATAAAGATCAACTATAATTTCAAGATTAAAGATACCTCTTCCCAAATGGACTCTAGTAATAGAACCATCTACTACTTCTCCATAAGCTACAGAGCTTCCAGGTAAAGGTATTATAGTCCCTCCTGGTCTTTGCATATGTATATCTTCGATCATCGTGTTACGTGTATTCATTATCGGTGACGAGTTTTGTTGTTTTGTCCTTGGAGGTATTTGATGACCATTCGATACAATACTCGAAGTTCCATTATTCATTAATGGTCCACTTATGTTCATATCTTGTCCATTTTGACTCCCAAGGCTTTTTAGTAAATGAGATAACAGATTCTCGTCGTTTGTGCCACTTGCTCCATTAGCTGTAATTCATTAATAACAATAGAGTATCAGATTTATAAGATTTAACAAATATGTCATTTAATACTTGCAATGAGCGTTTGAAAGTATCTTTAGCAAGCTCATTAAAAAATAACCACTTGCATGATTATCAATTAAGTGATTATTGTTTGCAGAAGTATCAGTTTGTGTCTTCCTTCTCCTTTTATTATGACCGGCTAATCTTCTACGACAACTTCTTTTCCCTTCATCAAACTCTTGAAGTGCATGAAATCTACGCACATTAAAGTTGTAAATATTACTAAAATTTTTAAAACAGTAAAAGAAATCGAAAAATTGTAACTGACCTGTTACACTATTGGCAAAATCGTTGCATAATATTTCCATCATAACATTTTTGCTGTTTCCACCAACTGAATCCTGACATAATTAGTAATAGAAAAGAATCAACTAGTTAGTATTTGAAACATACAATGAAATTAAAAAAGGAAATGAAGAAAAAAGCAAAAAACTTGTAATTATGATGCTCACTAGTTCTTTTCATGCACAAGAACATCTCAAGAACTTCGTATTGCTCCATCTACTACTTAGCATTCTCTTCCTTTCAACACTATAAAATGTGCACAAAATTAGGCAAATTTTTTAGAGTATTAATATCTTATCTACAAAATCTACTACAGATTTTACATTTTGCGTATACATACATAAATACAACAAACAGTGGTTCGGAAACTCAAGTGAATTGCTCTTCAGCTAATGTTCGCAAAATTCTCTAGATTAACAAGGCAACACCTGACACAACAAACATTTTTCTTAATAGCAATCACAGAACAGCCATACTCTCCTTGTAAACCAGATGCATACAATGCTATGAAGTGAAGAAAAGAATTTTCACATTCCATTATTCAATGTATTTACATTTCATCAACAAAATTGTAAATAACTTTAAAAATTAAACCAGGAAAGAAATTTAAGTACTTGCAAATCATGATATTAAACTAGTGTTGAAATTTACAACGATTATAGCTTATGTTCAACAAAATCAGCGTATTACTGAAGGTTAATTGCACAGTTAGTACATGTGTTATGCTAAATAGTCAAATATAGCCCTATTTTCAAGCGATAGAAAAATTACCAAATCTTTTGCACCGTTGTCGGTCACATTGGCGGATCTCAAATCGGAGGAGGAGATACAATGCGTAGTAGTTGCCGGTTCTGAATGGCTAAAGACAGAGGAGGAAGCAAAATTGATACTTGAATGCGCAAGGAAATTGATGGAAAGATCTAAATTAGTGTTCGCATCAACAAGACGACTGAGATATGGCCAGAATTAGAGATCGGATTTGGCGAGAGAGACAAGGTTCGGTTGGCGGCGATGGAGTTCTAATCGGCCTAGGAGATTTTCCGGTGCTGAGCAGCTAAGACGGAGATGAAGCCATCGTGGATATCGCAAGGATACTGAGGAGAAGAGCTTAATTTTCGGAGATGGCCGGAGATGGATGGAGATGAAGATCGAAGAAGATGCCGAGAGATGTGAGGGAGAGAGTGAAAAGGGGATTTAGGGTTAGATTTTAGTTTAATTGATTATTGTATAAGAAAAAAGATCTATATTAATTTGTATAGCAGCCAATTTGGTTAATATTGAGTAGTATATGTGAGTTAACTAAGTTCACCTTTGGTAAGGTGACAATATTTTATTATATTATTTATTATTTTTTGAAATCAATTATGATTTCTAAATATTTCTTTGAATAAATTTTAATTTTTAAATATTGATTATGAATTTTTATTTCAAAATTTTCTTCTTAACTGAATTTATTTTTAATCATTTTTTGTGAATTAGTTATGAATTTTAAATCATTTGTAATATTCGAAATATTTTTGTGAATTAATTATGTATTTTTAATATTTTGTATTCTTTTTAATTTGTTTGTGAATAAATTATGGGTTTTAAATATTTATTGAATATTTAAATATAAATCATGAATTAGCCAATGGTTTACATAATAGTCTAATTAGAAAATAGGTGATTTAATATAATTACAAAATTGTTTATTAAGCCTAGAATCGATCTAGGTTTGAGTCTTGCCAATCATATTTATTTTTAAATGCGTGACACTTAAATTCCTGTCTCCAGTTTCGTGACACTTAAATTCCTGTCTCCAACTTGTATGGGCACACTTAAACTACTGTCGCCAAGTAATTATAGGCGGCGACAGCTAAAACAATGTCGTTAAGTATCATAGGTGACATTTAGAGGCGACAGTTATGAAAAAAGTGTCACTAAATATGGTGACAGATTACTGAGTGTCACGAAAGGTATTATTGGAGACATTTTCTCAAAAATGTCACTAAATGTCTGTCACCAATTACATGTTTTTTTGTAGTGTCTGTTTCTATTTTATTTTTTTGGACTAAGGAAGGTGCAAGGCACCAAACAGAACGAGAAAAAAAGACAAGCTAAAAGAGAACACCATTAATCAGGGTAATAAGACGATCGAAGTAGATGCTCTAGAAACATCCTTAGCTATATGTCTTACATTTTTTGCAAGTTTATCCGCTTGACAATTGAATTTATATATGTTAATGGTTGACAGCCTTGGATTTGTATGTTTATATTATATAATGCTAAGGGATTTTTTTTGGACTATGTTACCTGTAAAACTAATAACGTATTAATTTAGCCAATTCCTAAACACGAGACTGGAGACCAAGAAATGATGCCCTCTTCCATCAAGGTCCTCTGTATAGCCGTATGCGCAGTATGTCTGCCAACTTATTGAATTGACGCGGTAAATATTTAAAATGCATGTACCTATACTCCTCCGCAATGAGTTTAGTTGCTTCTCGAAGGGTTTGACTTTTCACCACATTACTAATAGTGACCTAATACCTTGATAACATCAAGGTTGTCCGAACAGATGATTTTTCCTTCCCGTCTCATGTCTGCTCATTTTAGTTTTCTCAAGAACTGCGGCAGCTTCACCTTCCGCAGCTGAATCAACCATCATTTTTTTAGAGAGAATCATTATGTTGCCTGTCTGCGTTTCGCGTTTTATAATTCTGATTCTACTAGGCTCCGTTTTAGTTTTGAACGGTGCATCACATGTCATACTTGTATGAGTGCCACTTAGCTTGCTAGGTTTCCATGGGATTCTAGATGCTCTGGTTTGGGAACATGTGTTCGAGTTTGGAGTCGCATCCCAATCATTTCCAGTCAAATCAGTCATACCTGCATGAATAGATTTAATAACAGTTTTTGGGTCAAGGTGTGTGTTTTCATGAATTGCTTTCATATTTCCAAATGTTCCACATTGTTAACACTATATACGCCGTAACCAGTCCTTTACCCAAATGTGTCGGATCTGCCCCTTCATAAATTTTGGTATACCATGCCCTTATGTTGGCCGACAAATTTTCAGGGGATACAAATCTGTAGTTCCGATCCAGTCGATACATGTTTGCAGAATGAACATGTCAACAAAAGGTGTGTAATCGTTTCAATTTGTTCTTCACACCAATAACACCATTTTTCAGTATCACAATATCTAAGTTTTAAATTCTTCCTTGTTAGCAAGATGTTTCTACAAGCCTTCCACGTGAAATCCCTAACTCTGTTATGGACGTTAGATTTCTATATCATATTCTATAGTGAAGAATCTTTAAGGTAACCCTATGTTGATGATTAAACTTCCATATGTTCTGCTATTGTAGATAAAGCTCGATATCCGGATTTGCTGAAGTATTCCCCAGAGTGCGTCTGGGGCCAGGTAAAGGTGTCCTTGTATTCTCGGTTTAAAATTGATATTCTTCTAATCTTCCCTTTTACCAGATCAAGTATTACCGAGTCAATAAGTTCCCAATTCCATTTATCTGTATCCGTTTTCATAAGTTGATCTATCGTTTCCAAAAGTGTTTCATTTGGTTTTCCTTTAATTAATCCAAAAGGTAACAATTGTTGTACCCATATGTTAGTTCTTTCTCCATTTCCTATTTGAATGATTCCTTGTCAAACTAGAAGATCGCAACCCTTCCAAAATGCTGGCCCAGGACCATGATCTGCTTTGTCACAATTTAATAGTAAAAAAATCTGTATTAGGGAAATAAATACCTTTAAGAACTCTGATAGCCAGTGATATTGGATTCCGAAATAATCTCCACGCTTGTGCCGCAAGTAAGGCCGTGTTCATACGTTTAAGATCACGGAATCCCATTCTGCCCACCATTTTGCCCCAGTCATATTTTTCTAGTTGAGCCAGTGATTCTTTCTTTTTTCCAGTGAATTCCACAAGAATTTGCTAGTATTGACGTAATTTCCTGCAAAAAGTAATCGAAAAAGAAAAAATAAACATAGCATAAGCTGAGATGGCCTGTAGATCTGCTTCAATCAAAATTTCTTTCCCTCCTTCCGATAGAAGTTTGGCAATCCATCTTTGAGCTTTGTTAAACACATAATCAGCTATCCACGTCAACGTTTCAATCTTCGATCTTTTATGACAGAGTGGGATCCCAAGATATTTTCCCATATCATTAGCTTCCTTAATTTTTAAGAAACCAGTTGTCCGTTTTCCAGTGTCTTCCGGCGTATGTTTACTGAAACAAATGGCTGATTTTTTGAAATTTACTTTTTGCCCTGTGCATTTACAATACGTATCAATACATTCTTGAAATTTTGTAATCTCATATCCCTCAAGGGAAAATAAAAAAAGCGAGTCATCCGCAAACAACAAGTGTGATAGGACTGGGCAATTTTGGGTAATACGAATTCCTTTGCTTCGCCTGTCACTAACCTTGTTTTCAATAAGGCTGATAAGAGCTTATGTCATAAGAGAGAAAAACAGAACAGACAGAGAATCACCTTGTCTAAAACCTCGCCCAAGTTTAAAGGGGGCTAAAGAAAGATTTCAATTACCCAAAGAAAGAAAGAAAAAATTAAATCAAATTAAATGATTAGATATTAAAAAAAGGGGTTTTAATTCAAAATGGCCACGACCAAAATAACTTTCTTCCTAAGGTCCAACCCATTTCACTAATAATTCAAGTCCAAAATACCCCTTAGTGGGCTACGTTACAATTTAGTGGGATGTTGTCAAATGTTCTATTAAACAACTATTGGGTTACAAAAAATACAGGTGAGCGACTTGGTTGGGAAGAGAATTTACCATCAGAATCAAATTAGATCATCCCCCATCATCATGGAGGGCTTATGTGCTCATTGACGGAGAAGACTGAAACAAACATCTACAAGCCCGATTGATGGCGTGTTGGGCTCTGCATTTGGTGGGCTCTGTACAGACATTTGGTGGGCTCTATACAGATATTTGGTGGGCTCTGTATAGACATTTGGTGGGCTCTATACAGACATTTGGTAGGCTCTTTATAGACATTTGGTGGGCTCTGTACAAGTATGGTGATGAAATTTGGATCGGAAAGGGTTGTGTACGAGCCACCATTAAAGTTATCTCTAAAATTAATTTATCTTTTGAATTGTCAACATATCTGATAACTTGTGGCTGATATAACGTTCCTAATCCAAGATAGACATAAATATCAATCTCTAAATTGATGAGATATTTGCTTATAACAATTGACAAGAAATGTCAATGTAGAGGAAAGAAGAAGATGAGACTACAATTAATCAATCGAACTATGATCGAAATAGTGAATTAAAAGCATTTGATGAAACCAAAACCGGTGTTAAAGGCCTAGTAGATGCGGAGTAAAAGAGGTGCCTCGGATATTCATTCAGCCTTGGATCACAAGTAGTTCCATTAGATCGGCGGCGGTTGGATATGTGGAGAAGGGGGCTGCTAACTGGTCGGAGAGTGGTGGCTGTGTTGGTGGGCTTAAACGGACAAGGGGTGGCGGTTGTATTGGGTTGCTGCTGCGATGTGGAGGTCAGAGGTGAGTGGTGGTCCTTTGTGTGTTCTAAAAATAAATGCACATGCTAATCGAACCACAACCGTAAGTGTACGGTTGTCCCAAGTAGTATGTATGATAATACAGATTCGTTCCAAGGACGGATGGTTGATCACAATGTTTAGCAAGTAGTGATTAATGCACTTATGAAAGTAAAAGATAATAAAATGTTTGTGTTGATTTTGTTTATTAAAGCTAATGAATGAAAGACAAATATTAAAATGCAAATAAAAGCTAAGACGCAAGTAGAATGGTTTAAAACGCAATATGGGATGTAGTACTTGAGAACGCAAGGATCCTCCCTATCCTATTTCTTAACTTATGTTGTTTAAGGGCTAAATTAGTCAATTACAATGGTCGGGATTCTAATTTCCTTATACCCCCGTCAGGGTGGACTATAAGGCGATCCTAAAGTGTCACTAGTCCCGTCAGGGTAAATATGATCCACCGTTGGATGTTTAAGTGTTTTACCTCATTGGCCCTAGAATTAGCTAAGTTCGTCAGAATCAATAGCTTCTATTTTAGTTTCAATAAATATTTCCGTACCTAAACCCTCCGTCAGGATGATCCAATCGCCACTAATTGGAATAGCCTAGATACTAACACCTGTTCTTAGTTAGCTACTCCAAAAACAATAAAATAATCTCAATTTATTGAAAAGAGTAAAAGCCCTAATTTAGTTTAATTCAATAAAAACCCAAATTCAACATTCATTAATTAATAAGATTGGGATTCACCCATTATTTGTTCTCAAGCACTATCAATTGTTTAGCTCATATTAAAATTAAAAACTAAATTAAAATAAATGGAATTCATAACTGATTACAAATAAAAGATAAAAGAAACCTAATTTCCGGAATTGGAATGACTGAGAACGGAGCTATAGACCCACTCCAGCTCTAGCAGCTTCTTCTTCCTTCCTTCTGTTGCTTCTCTCTGATGTTTTTAATTGTAAAGAATGAATTGTTTGAAAAATAGAAGTCCAGACCTCCTTTTATAAGCATAAATTCGGACTAGGGCTTGGACCAGAAAATAAAAGACTAATTACATGTCCAAGCCCAATTTCCAAGCCCAAAATCCCGTAACTGCTGATACACCTTCACTAAAACGGCTTTTCCCGATGCGTTACAACTCCGATTGACCTCATTCCAGTTGCTAAAGTTCCGTAACTCGATAAGGAATGATTTCTCTTCAAAGGTCAACAGCTAAATCATCGCTTAAGCACCTCGAAATCAGCAATCTATGCCCTGGAAAATGGATTTTCAGCTCTAAAAATAATATCTTCGGGATTTATCTTCAAGTCTTGACTCTTAATTCACGATCTTTGACTTTCTCCTCGGATTCCTCTCCTAGCTAACATCTAAAACCTGTAAACTTTACACTAAAAATACCAATATTACGCGCAAAAGTTTAATAAATTAAAAATGCTAGAAATAAAAAGGTAATTCCGGATTATTGCATATTAAGTCCAAAAGTCTATCAATTTAAGTAAATAAACACAAAAAATGATGTCTCCCAAGGGTCGAAAATAAGAACAATTAGGGAGACATCAGTGAGGGAGATGGTTTGGGTTAGCGGAGGTTTGGCCATGGCTGAAGAGAGTTCGCTACAGAACTGGTCGGAGAGGGGTGGTTTTGTTAATGGGCTCGAACAGACAGAAGGAGTGGCGTCATGTTGGGCTAATGCTGTGATGAGGAGGTCGGAAGTGAGGGAGAGGATTTGGATTGGCGGCGGTCTTCTAGCGCGGCTATGGCTGGTTAGGGAGGGATAGAAGGAACCCTATTTCTCTTGTGTGTATATAAGAATTAGAAAAAGATGTCTTTAGTGTATAAAGGAAAATAGGGTTATATTAGGTATATCATAATATTAAAAATAAAATTTGGACCCTATTCATCCAAACTTTTAGACTGGACTTTTTAAGACACAATTTTTTGAGTTCTGGACTTAATTAGAAATTATCTCTAAAAAAATATGTAATTTTTTATTGATATGTTCATTGTTCATCTTCATCCACAATTGGACGGATAGGAGAACCCTTATTCCATAATTGACAGTGATCCCATTACGCTAAGAACTGCAATGATACACCCAGAACCGCTTAGCGCCTGAAGCGGCAACTCATACATAATAGGGGTTTATTTAACTAGTGAGTGTTTAACTAACTAGTAAAATATGTATTATGCCCTACTTTAACATTAAATAAAAATCAATATTAATTGATTGATTTTCAAGTGAAAGCAACGATAAGACTAAAAATGAATTGATTCTAGGATAAAAAGGTTTTATTAGGATTTGATAATTGTCAAGTTATATTTTCCTTGAAGATTTCTTAAAAAAAATCTACTCATCTTTTCTTTTCAATTGTAGAATGGAAAAAAATGTAATCTAGATAATAAAAAATTACTGCGTATTTTGACAGTAATATTGATGCATGTGTTGAAAACTTTTCATATTATTGTTGTTCATATTCCTTCACCAAGTTCGTATTTATGCTCCCAATGGATTACCCGTTGTATAACACTAAAAATCTATATTTGAAGGGGGACATACTTAATGTAAAGTTTATGTTAAACTAATATGTAATTAACCGTACTTGGATTTTTGTTGAGTTTTGTACTTTAAAACTGATTTACTTTCTTAGTGTAACTAAAAAGAATTATGCTAATGTTTATTATGAATAAATCTTATATTTAATAATAGTGGATGTACAAATCGTTAAGGATTTATTTTCCTATTTATTGTGACAAATGAAGGGTTAATCTTTACCTTATAAATATATGATCTTTTCTTTGTAGAAGGACTAATTGTTTTGTAATACAAGAAAATGTTCTTTCAATATTTTATTCTTCTTTTTTAGTTTATAACACATTATCAGCACGAATAAGTCTCTTCCATCAAAGTGAAGCTAGGATAGCCTAGAAGGTTAAATCATTCATCAGCAAAGCAGATTACTTGTGTTCGAATCACGAATTGGCTGATTTAATTTTATGTCTAATGTTTTTATTTTATACTTATTATGTTAAATTTGGTGTTTGTGATATTTTCGTTTTTGGACCATATGTATTTCGATGGCCGGAAGCCTATATGTAATTCTTTTTAAGAGTAATGTTGGGAATCACCCAAAAAGACATTACCTAAACATCGCCCCTATGTGGCGGTTAGGTGGACTAATCATGGAGGAGAGAGACAAAAGAAAATCTGAAAAAAGAAAATTTATGATTGGACCACCTAACTGTCTGATGTCTCCTCATTTGTGATAGATTAATGTTAGGATGAGATATCATTTTTAGTGATTAAGAAGTCATAAATGTCGATTTTCTTGAGAAATAGTGCACTTTCCTATTTTGAGTCTTGATTTAGTAAAATAATATTTTTAGAGCATATTGGGTTTAATTGTTTATTTAGTGTGTAGCTTTAAAGATAATTATGGAGATTTATTAGAGTCCAAGTCAAAGACTACAAGATATGGAAGAGATTTACATGGTAATTGGAGATAAGGACCCACAAGCTAAAAAGATGGAAAAGGAAAAGCTGCCTAAATCTGGGATTCTACAGCACACGCCTAAAGAAGTGCTATTTACCCCAAGAAATAGGCCGATTTTGGTAATTTCCTTTCATAGGGACATAGATAATTCTGTGAGGATTCTTTTGGTATCTTATGGAGCTCAAACCGACCAATAGCGAAGAAGATATGCTCAAAACGGTCTAGCAGTGTTTATCTTTATTTCCATACAAATTTGAGTTGGGCTAAGAGTCCAATACTTTATCTATTCCTCAAGAAAACGTATTAGGTCTTCTAAACACCTATAAATACACCCTTATATCACTTGTAAAATTATCCTTGCCTCATAGTAATTAGTTCTTAAGGTTTTATTCTTCCAGTTTATTGTAGAGAGCAAGATGATGTCTTTTGTAATTTCTTTTAGTTTATTTCCTTCAGGTATGAACTAAACTCCCCATAGCTTGGGTTTTGCATAATGTATAATCTATGAATTCTAATTCTTCTATCTAAGTTTCTTTGGGAATTACATGTTTTAAATTGATATTAGCTTCTTACTTAATATTTGTTTATGTGTTTTGATTTATTGTCTTTCCTAGAATTGATCACTTTAGGATTGTTTTAATAGTAGTTAGATGGTCTCCTTGACAGGGTGTTTAACTATTGAACCACCACATAATGTCTAGTGTCGATATTAGTTCTGACAAAACATGATTCTAACTAGATAGTCATTAGGGTTTGTTTTAATCACCATATCACCAATTGATTGTTGCGTTTGCTTAGAGCCTTGGTAGCGCTTGATAACTCTAAGAGTGTAACCACTTCTTGGTTGTGTCGTAGCTCCCTTAGTCGCTCTCAAGGTCTAAGGTATGGGAATTTATAATCCTGACTAAGTATACCAAGAGCTAATATTCTCCCTTATTAACTAGATTTATAGATAGAATTATAAGGATTAGTGCATACTAGCAAAACCTAAGTTATATCTCTCATCTCATATTCTTAATCTTTTACTTTATTGTCTTTTAATTTCTTAGTTTAATTAATTATTTTTGAAATCTATTTGCTTTAATTTTCTGTCTTTTAATTATTTACTTTTACTCGTTATTGCTATCCACTCGTATAACACACTTAAGTCCCTGAGAACGAACTCAACTTACTAACTAAAATTTGCATACGTCCTGTAATACTTGCAGTATTGTGCCCGTCTAGGGTGAGAGTGTGTAGTTTCTTGACTTAATTTTATCTTATTTTCATCACACCCTAGGCGACACCAAGTTTTTGGCGCCGCTGCCGGGGACTTTTGTCTTGTTAGCGTGTGGGTTATCTATTTCGAGTAGTAGTTTTTAATTAGTTTTTATTTTTAGTTTTTATTTTTTATTTTTTATTTTTCTGGATTTACACTTGTGGTTTGCTTTAGTCTTTTTCAGGTTTCACAGTGTTTAATTCTTGGCCTCCTTTATCGGAGCCTGAGAGGAGCTTCAGACCTTACAACAAACGAGTTCGTGAGGAAAGAGCCTTAAGAAGAGCAATGGCAGCCCAACTGAATCCACCACTTGGTCCTCAGCAAGATCCACCTGGGATTCAACAACAGGATCCACCTGGTGTGCAAGGACAACAAGGAAGACTACCAGTAGGAGGAGGTAATGGGCAAAATAACGTTAATAATCAACAGAATCGAGTACAGCAAGATCTCCCTGGTCTTCATGTACCGTTTCATGTTCAACCAATCGGTTACCGTCCTCCAGAGATCCAAAATATCAAATTTCGACCCGATCCGGGTATGCTCAGTCGATTTCAAAGTTTTGGACTCTACACTGGTACAACAATTCAAGATCCGGTAAGATCGATTTAGAAGTTCATGCAGATTTGTGATGCCTACATTACTCCTGGCATTACACGCGAGCAACTGTATTGTCATATGTTTTCGTTCTTCTTGACCGGTAGAGCTAGCGATTGGCTAGAAAGACAACCACAGGGAACAATTCTTTCTTGGAGAGAACTTCAAGCCGCGTTCTTTAACCGTTTTCATCCGAAGAGCATGAGACTCAAAGATCAAACCGAGCTTGCAAGATTTTTCCAAGAGGATGGAGAAACAATAGGAGAATCATGGACAAGATTTCAACAAAAATTAGCTAGATGTCCGCTCCATGGTTATACACCTGTTCTACAACTTGCTATATTTTATGAAGGTCTTAATGATAAAGGTAGAGAGAAGGTGGATAACATTGGAAAGGGTAATTTTGTGTCCATGAATCATAATAAAGCTTCTGAGGTGTTAGAAAATATTATGGAACAAGAAAGAAGTTGGCCTTCAACGCGAGCTTCTATGGCAAAGACCCGAGGAACGCTTCGTTTAGATGCTGAAACTGCGAACTCAGCTCAAATATCCTCTTTAGAAAATCAAATCAAAGAGCTGAAGTTGGAGATGCAAAAGAATTTAGCCGCTGCAAACGTAGTACAAGAAGCACAAGGTTGTCAACAATGTGGGGTTAACAATCATACATGGGAAGAATGCGAATCAAATCCACAATCTGTTTACTTTATATCCAACCGCGGAGGTTATCAATGGGTTAACCGAAACCATCCGGGTATGCAGTATTCAAATCCACAAGGGGCCGCTAATCCTGGTCATTATCAACAGCGCCCCCAGAACAACTCTTTCCAATCGAGAGGTCAGTACCAAAATCAATATCAGAATAGACCTGCTCCCCCTCAACAACCTGTTCAAGATGCCTATACCGATTCATTAGATCAGAAAGCTTTACCTCAGTATCCTCAAGAAGGATCTATGGACAATCAACAGATATCACAAGCTCTGGACAGTTTGACCACGACTATGAACGCTCAGGAAGAGAAAGTCCGAGGACAAGATGCCATACTTCAGATGTTAGGTACTCAAGTAGAACAGTTAAACAAAGTTTTAACAAATTTAATGGAACAAAAGGAAGTAAAGGCAATCGAAGGAGGTGAAAACAATGTTGGGTTCGAAGCTTGCAAGGCTATTTGCCTTGAAATTGAAGAAGAAAAAGAGAAAGTCCGAGGACAAGATGCCATACTTCAGATGTTAGGTACTCAAGTAGAACAGTTAAACAAAGTTTT
Organism: Nemophila menziesii; assembly: GCA_029959085.1. Classification (NCBI taxonomy): domain Eukaryota; kingdom Viridiplantae; phylum Streptophyta; class Magnoliopsida; order Boraginales; family Hydrophyllaceae; genus Nemophila; species Nemophila menziesii. The sequence continues at coordinate 99,234 of JARWIR010000029.1, read as the reverse complement.
AACAAATTTAATGGAACAAAAGGAAGTAAAGGCAATCGAAGGAGGTGAAAACAATGTTGGGTTCGAAGCTTGCAAGGCTATTTGCCTTGAAATTGAAGAAGAAAAAGAGGAAGTACCGCATGCTGCCATTAGTGCCGTGGAAGTTCCGAGTACCGAAGAAGAACCAACCAAGTCTAGCCCCGTGGAATCCGACTGTTCTGAGGTTTATGTGGAGGACGATGCAGAGAAAGACGAATTTATACAGCTACTGAGGAAGATGCAAGAGGAGATTTGATCGGTTATGGATTATCAAGCTGAGCTAAATTCAAAAGTTGAAGATGAAGTTGCACCTGCTGTGCAAGAAGAGACAGAAGAAGAGAAGGTGGAATCGGCACCTATTGTTCAACCAGTCTCATCAACTATTCCTGATACAAATCCTAAAGATGGCACTGTACTCAAGACATTTGTAGAGGCGTACCAACCTGAAAATATCAACGCCCAAATGCTTGAGATTGCAAAGAAATGACTTACACCGCAACAAGTTTTTACGCAAGTTATTCCTGAGAAAGAGGCGAGTGTAGAGACCCAAAGAGAGAACCCGAGGGTTTCAAGAAGAAGTGAAAGAGAGCTACCAACAAAGCTTAAAGATCCGGGAAGTTTTAACCTTCCTATTCAGTTACATGGTATGCTCAAGGTGAAAGCTATGTATGATGTGTGTTCTGGTGTGAATCTTATGCCTAAGTCCGTGTTCGAGAGACTTGGACTTCAGAAATCAGAGAAAACTCCAGTGAAGTTGCAGTTCGCTGACAACTCAGTTAAAAGGACATGGGGAACAGTGGAGGACGTCTTAGTCCGTGCAGGTAATATCGCCATCCCTACTGACTTTGTTATTCTTGAGTTTGATGCAGATAAGCAGGTTCCAATCATACTTAGACGGCCTTTCATGGCCACAAGTCAAAGTGTCATCAACTTCCAAGAAGGGACCATCACCCTTCATGCAAAGAATGTACCCGAGACCTTCTATGTCTTGGGTAAGAAACCAAGGAAGTTAGATCCCACCGTTCCTGTCATCCACAGCCTTTCACACCACAAAGTCCCTCCTGAGAAGATCCACTTAAAGCCTGTGGATACTGAGCCAAACATTGAGTTTGGGGTTGGCCATGAAGTTCTATGGAAAGCTCACAAACGCGAGAATAGGCCACGAAGTTTCAAAGACTCGTGGATGGGACCATTCATTGTCACTAAGGTTGTTTCAGCCAAGGTGATAGAAATTCGACCCAAAACAGGGGTCAAGCGCAGATTAGTTGACGTTCATAGCCTAACGCGTTGTTGGGGAGGCTATATTCGCAAATCTTGATAGAGGTAACACGTCTAACTTTGAAAGAAGTTAAACAAAAGTGCTGTACGGGAGACAACCGCAATTTTTTTTATGTTTTTATGTATTTTACGTTTTTTAGTTTATGTTAGTTTAGTTGTTTTTAGTTGATATTGCATATTTGAGAAAGGTATTAGTGTTTTTGATGCTTAGGTATTGGAGAAATCGAGTTCGGGAGGAGAAATAAAATTTTTCGAAAAATTCTGACCATCGGAGCGGTATACCGGACCTCAGCCCCGGTATACCGGAGAGGACAAAAACCCGTGACACGGGTTGGTAGCTCGGGTTTTATACCGAGAAGAAAAAAAAATTAATTCGACGTGTCCGGTATACCGGACGATATCCCCGGTATACCACTGGAGCAAAAACCCGTGCCACGGGTTGCTAGCGCGTGTATTTTGACGAGACGAATTTTTTTTAGCATCAGATGTTCCGGTATACCGGAGGATATGACCGGTATACCTCGCCGCGCTGGCTGGAGAGAGAAAAAACGGGATTCAAGTTATAAAAGAGGTATTAAGCTTATTATTCCGAATTTTATAAACCTTTAGCCTCTTTCTCTTCTCCAAAACCCTCCCAACTCCATTAAAGCTCATCAAAACCTTCACCAATCATAAAAACACTACCCAATCATCAAGAAAAAAACATCAAATCTTCTCTCCAACACATTACAAGAGAGAATCAAGCTACCAATTCTCACCAAATCCATCAAATTGAAGAATCAAGAGCTTAAATTTTCACAATTCATCCTACAATTTCTTAAATCCAAGCCAACCCATTACAAATCCACCTCACCCACATAGAGATTCATCATCCATTCATATTTCCTAAGCCAAATCAAGCTTGTTCAACCAATATTTTACAAGTTCAAATTTCAAGGGTTGTTAAAGCTTTGAGTTGGGGGTTAATTGAAGATGACTAATAGAACAACAATTTTAGCTCGCAAGAGGGAGGTGAAGAACAATAAGGGATTGGATTTAATCAAGAAGAAATCAAGTAACAAAGGTTCTAGTTCTAAATCAAAAGGCAAAGATAAAGTTGAAGATGGTGCAATACCTTTGCTTGATCGTAATGGTAAAAAGCTTTACTTTTATCCAAAGGAGAAAACACAACTTCCACAAGGTCCTACACCCAAAGAGAAAGAGGAAGCTTTAAAAACCTTAAAAGCTTCTGCAGAGAAACAATTAATAGAGCTACCTTTTGCCTATGAGAAAGTATTCAAAGAAGAAGTTGGTACAGGAGAATATGCAAGATTCTTAGAGCTTGGTGAGAAATTGGGTTGGTCTACGTTCATGGTAAGACGTTCTGAATTATGTCATGAGTTAGTTTTGGAATTCTATTTAGGCCTCTTTAGCCGAGATAGTAAAGGTTGTGTTCCGATTAGAGGAAAGATAGTTCCTTTCACAGCTGAGGAGATTAGAAACCACTTCAAGTTTAAGAAATTGAAAGGTTTTTGCAAATTTGAAGAAGCGGTTGCTAAACGAAAAATCTTTGATGAGGAATTGCTTTTTGAGCATGTGTTAGACAAGGAGAAAGTGCAATCACATAAGGGAGAATTGAAGGCACCTTGGCCTTACAAATATCTTCAACCGGATGCGAGAATTTGGCACAATTTCCTTATTCCTAATGTCTTTGGAAACACACGAACTTTGGATGTGACTATGAAGAACGCTCTACTTTTGGACTGTATTTTGAGAGGAGAAGAAGTTGATGTGGCACAGTTGATCTATGAGGAGGTGATACGATTTCGGTCTCTCCTAAATCGGTTTATAATGTTAAATTTCCAACTATGATCACGTGTCTTGTGCGAAAAGCGAATATTACATTGGGTGAAGAAGAGAAACTCGAGTTTAAGACGAGTTATATTGATAATGCTTGGATCAAGGATATCTTTCGAAGAGCGGGTTCTACGCAAGTCTCCGAAGAAAAAAGGAGCAAAGTTGGCAAGAGAAGATGGAGGAGTGTTTAACTAAATTCGAAGCAGCTCAAACTTCTTTAGTCAATGATGTGGCACAAATCAACGCTAATCAAGTGCACATCATGAAACTCCTTGAGCAATTAACGAAAGGTCCAGCAAATCCAACCTTGGATATCAATGATGCGAGGCAATAACCTCGAGAGTATGTTCTCTTTCTTCCTTACCATTTCTGTGTTTATCTGCTAATTTTAATTTCTGTTTTTCGAGTCTTTTTCGAGTCGTGGGGACACGGCTCATTTTTGAGTTTGGGGTGTGGGGATTCGTTGTCTCTCATCTCCATTTTTCTGTTTTTAGGTAGAAATTAAAATTTTTGATACATGGGAATTAGATGTAGAGTGTGTTTAATAGCTTGAAAGCATAAGCTCAGTGAATTGATGATAGTAAGTAGTATGTTTATGAGCTATTTTATGTGTATGCTTTGAGTATTTGCAGGAAAACACACGTTGATAGTAAAGAAAATATTAGTGAACAATGCGATAGAAAGTATGTTCGATCTCAGGGAACCTTGAGAAGTGTGTAGGCCGTGAGATCCAAGCTAGTTGACAAACCATTTGATGAAAGTACTAAAGGTAAGAAAATAACGAAATTACATAGTGTAGAAAGTGATTAAGGCGGTTCTTTCATATTTGAAGCCCTTGAAGCCTTTTTATACCTTCTCACCATGTTAATTTTGATTTTATATGTTATATCCTTCTCAGCCCCTTCTAGCCTTTCTAAAGCTTTTTATTGAAACACGTTATAAGCCATATCCTTTAGATTATAGGACTTTTCCATATGACCCGCACTCGAATCGCGATGCATAGACAGTTGTTTTAGAGCTTGAGTTTGGGGTGGTGGGTCCACCATTATGGTAATTGTTATTAGGTTGGGATTTTGTTGAGCTTATTAATTGTTCTTGGTGCTTTATATTGATGATGATTCACGGATTTTTATTGTAACCCTTTGCCGGGGTAATAGTGAATGAAAAAGAAGCTACGAGCTAATTTTGCCAACAAGGGCATTAAAAGAAAATATATATATATGAGAAATAGCGTGATATATCAACATCAAAAGAGAGTCATAGCTTAAGAATTGATTTGAAAAGAAAGTAAAATATATATATTCGGACCGGCAAAGTGGATTTTTATGTGAACATCTTAAGCTTTAATTGGGTTATTGGGGATGCTAAATTGTGCATCAAGGAATTCATTGGGTTGAGTGAGAAACGTTTTATGAGAGTAACTCAAGCTCTAGGGCAATTCGTTGATGGCTAGTGAGGAGAGAGCCAAAAGCTCACTCCAAATTATCCAAATATACTATCATACCGTCCCTAAGCCTAAATTACAACCTTAAAGACCTTGTGATTCTTTGCTATGTAATTGAGAAGTGATCGAGCCATTAGAGAGTAGTTGAGTGGATCTTTGGATACTAGTGAAAATCGATGAACAATCTATAGCTTCCTTGGGGAACTGAGTAAAGTCCCAATCCTTCTTACATTGCGAAACTAATCTGATCTTGAATTCAAGCCGTGTTTACTGTGGATATGAGAAGCGTACAGGTATGTAATTTATAAATATTATTGCATGAAATTTTCTGAGTTATGTGCTTTAGGTTTATTCTATATATTCTGCTATGCTTTTTTCCATTGTGTTGAGAATTTTATAAGTGTGTATTTATAGACTTCCCTTTGTTTTTATCTTTATTGTATCGGGACGATACAACTTTGAGTTGGGGGTCTTGATGTCTCCTCATTTGTAATAGATTAATGTTAGGATGAGACATCATTTTTAGTGATTTAGAAGTCATAAATGTCGATTTTCTTGAGAAATAGTGCACTTTCCTATTTTGAGTCTTGATTTAGTAAAATAATATTTTTAGAGCATATTGGGTTTAATTGTTTATTTAGTGTGTAGCTTTAAAGATAATTATGGAGATTAATTAGAGTCCAAGTCAAAGACTACAAGATATGGAAAGAGATTTGCATGGTAATTGGAGATAGGGGGAATAATTATTTAAAGCCTTTACACCTTTGGATTACCACATTAAAGCCCAACCCCAAACCAATACTTACAACCCAACTAATACCCAACTAGTATATAGGAAAATACCTAAAAACCCCTACCTTTTTTAATCCATATAGTGAGAACCAAAACCCATAAACAAAAGACCCATATAGGGATTCATTTCTGAAAACCCTCCCCTCTATACCCTCTCTATCACCACTGCCGACGCCCTCCACCTTCCACCAAGCCACCCTCTATTCAGCACTGCTTCGCGCCACCACCAGCGCTGCTTCACGCCACCACCCCAACTGCTCGATGCCATCCTCCCCCTTCTCCTCCGTATTTCCAGCCCCACCATCCAACTGCCTCCAGATCTGCAGAAGACGTTCTGCAGAAGAAGACGAAGACGCAGACAAATGAAGCTTCGCTGCAGATCTTAACACCACCACCACAAAGAGCCTCGCTCATCTCTGCTCCGTTCAGATCCAGGCCAGCAGATCCGTTCGCAAAACACCACCTCCGTTCGCAACTCAATGGTTCGTACCTGGTAGTCTAATGACGAGGGTACAGACGCAGTCAAACTGCTCCGTTCAGATCCAGGCCAGCAAATCCGTTCGCAGGCCAGCAGATCCGTTCGCAAAACACCACCTCCGTTCGCAACTCAATGGTTCGTACCTGGTAGTCTAATGACGAGGGTACAGACGCAGTCAAATTGCTCCGTTCAGATCCAGGCCAGCAGATCCGTTCGCAAAACAGCAGATCCGTTCGCAAAACACCACCTCCGTTCGCAACTCAATGGTTCGTACCTGGTAGTCTAATGACGAGGGTACAGACGTAGCAAACGAAGGCGCTGCAAAAGAAGTCAAACGAAGGCGCTGCAAACATTCTCGCGCCTCCAGATCTGTTCGTGAAGATGGCCCAGCTCCAGATCTGTTCGTGGTCCACTGTCTTCGATCTGAACGAACTGAACGAAGACGTTTAGGGTCCAGCAAAGGTTAGGGTGTAGCCCATTTGGTAATTGTCTCATTTTTTTGTTGTTGTTTGCGTTGTGTTAGGGTCCAGCATGGGTTATACATCCACATTGGGCCAACCACATTGGGCCAGACATCTCAGGCCACATTAAGTCGCGTTTTTTTTAAAATGTGTTTTGTCCAGCCATCTGACTCCTTTATTGAATCTTATAACCCTTCTTTTTTTGTTCCGTTTTCTTTGTGTCAATTTTATGTCCTACAGGAAATCTGTTTTATTTATTAGGGGCAGCCACTTGGGTCTAGACATTATTAGGGCCAGACACTTGGGTCTAGGCATTAGGGATCAATATCATTTTTTGGATTAGTTTTTACAAATTAAATGCTAATCTAGTTTGTTAATTTTGCAGGTGTAAATTAAACAGTAATAAAACACTAATTAAACACTATTGTGAAACTTTTAAAAGATTGAAAAATTCATGTATGAAAAATAATTCAAAACCAAGGACAAAAATGGACTTGTGTACATACCATTGGGTACACGAACTTGCTTGGAAATTATTGGACATGCTTAGACAACCCCGGGACATTGGACATATACAAAAACCGAGAATTTGGGTACAACCCCTAGACTAACTGTTAGTTGTATAAAAATTCATTTTATCTACCTTACAAATGTTAAAAAACATATAGGTCTGTACCGATAAAAATTGTACGTACGTACCCTTGTGTATGGACCGATAAAAATATATCTGGTATGTTACAATAAAAAAACTCAGAAAAAAATTAATAAAAAAATAAGACACATGAATTTAAAAAAAAATGAAAAGGGTAGAAAGGTAAAAGAAGCTAACCAGAAAATGGACTTAGGCTTTAAAAAGAAGTATTTTTTAGTTAGGCTTTAAAAATTCTCTTTTGTGGTGGTTGGGCTCTATTTTGAAGTTTCCTCTTGGAGATAAGGAAACAAAAGCTAAAAAGATGGAAAAGGAAAAGCTGCCTAAATCTGGGATTCTGCAGCACACGCCTAAAGAAGTTCTATTTACCCCAAGAAATATGCCGATTTTGGTAATTTCCTTTCATAGGGACATAAATAATTCTGAGAGGATTCTTTTGGTATCTTATGGAGCTCAAACCGACCAATAATGAAGAAGATATGCTCAAAACCGTCCAGCAGTGTTTATCTTTATTTCCATACGAATTTGAGTTGGGCTAGGAGTCCAATACTTTATCTCTTCCTCAAGAAAACGAATTAGGTCTTCTAAACACCTATAAATACACCCTTATATCACTTGTAAAATCATCCTTGCCTCATCGTAATTAGTTCTTAAGGTTTTATTCTTCCAGTTTATTGTAGAGAGCAAGATGATGTCTTTTGTAATTTCTTTTAGTTTATTTCCTTCAGGTATGAACTAAACTCCCCATAGCTTGGGTTTTGCATAATGTATAATCTATGAATTCTAATTCTTCTATCTAAGTTTCTTTGGGAATTACATGTTTTAAATTGATATTAGCTTCTTACTTAATATTTGTTTATGTGTTTTGATTTATTATCTTTCCTAGAACTGATCACTTTAGGATTGTTTTAATAGTAGTTAGATGGTCTCCTTGACAGGGTGTTTAACTATTGAACCACCACATAATGTCTAGTGTCGATATTAGTTCTGACAAAACATGGTTCTAACTAGATAGTCATTAGGGTTTGTTTTAATCACCATATCACCAATTGATTGTTGCGTTTGCTTAGAGCCTTGGTAGCGCTTGATAACTCTAAGAGTGTAACCACGTCTTGGTTGTGCCGTAGCCCCCTTAGTCGCTCTCAAGGTCTAAGGTATGAGAATTTAGAATCCTTACTAAGTATACCAAGAGCTAATATTCTCCCTTATTAACTAGATTTATAGATAGAATTAGAAGGATTAGTGCATACTAGCAAAACCTAAGCTATATCTCTCATCTCATATTCTTAATCTTTTACTTTATTGTCTTTTAATTTCTTAGTTTAATTAATTATTTTCGAAATCTATTTGCTTTAATTTTTTGTCTTTTAATTATTTACTTTTACTCATTATTGCTATCCACTCGTATAACACACTTAAGTCCCTGAGAACGAACTCAACTTACTAACTAAAACTTGCATACGTCCTGTAATACTTGCAGTACTGTGCCTGTCTAGGGTGAGAGTGCGTAGTTTCTTGACTTAATTTTATCTTATCTTCATCACACCCTAGGCGACACCACCGCCACATCATGGGTGTTGTTTAGGTGATACCTTTTTGGGTGATACCCAACATTACTCTTTTTTAAGGCCTGAAGCCTATACGTATTTTTAGAAGGCCTGAAACTAATTATTAATTTTAAAGGGCTCGAACCCTTAATAAAATTCAAAAGCCCGAACCTAAGATTAATGTTGTAGACTTGAAGTCTCAATTTCAATTCAAAAGCCCGAAACTAATATTTATGTTGTAGACCCGAAGTCTCAAATTCGATTAATATAGATGATTCCATATGTAGATTTATTTATCATCCCGAAATAAAAAATAGAATTGGTATAACTTTGAGAAGTATGGGGAATTTGAACTTGAGACTTTAGATAGTAGAGTTTTTGCTATAACTGCTAGGCTATATATATATATATATATATATATATATATATATATATATATATATATATATATATATATATATATATATATATATATATATTGTCTTATACCAGTAATTTTTGAAGAATATACTCTACAATTCTACATTTTGTTATATATTATTCACATTCTATAATTTATAGGTCCGTAGCCTACATAGAAATTTATATTTTTGGGAGCATACACCAAAAATTATAGGCTCGAAGCCAACAAAGAATTTATATGCCAAAAGTATATAACAAATTTTATAGGTCGAAAGCCTATCACAAATTTTATATGTCAGAAAAATAAAACAAATCACATAGGCTTGAAGCCTTGAATACAATTTATATGCCCGAAGCCTCCGGCGTCTTTTTGAATACTTATTGTTGCGCCCCTATCTAAAGGGCAAAAAATTATTTAAAGGCTTGAAGCCTAGATCAAATTTTAAAAGTTTGAAACTTCTATCAATTTTGTTATATTTTCCACAAAAGAATTTAAGAATGAAATTAAACTTCTAACAAAAAATTGTTCATTCATCTCCCAAAGAAAACTTTATTGACTATAAATTATTACTCTCAATTCATTGAAGTGAATGATATTTAATTCTTAAATAATTTTATTTTCTTGAAGTGAATAATATATATAGGTACGAAGCCTACAACGAATTCTATATGCCAAAAGCATTTACAGAAATTTATAGACCTGAAGCCTACAACAAATTTATAGGTCGGAAGTATAAGAGAAAATATATAGACTCGAAACCTACATTAAATATATACTAAATATATATGCCAAAAGCGTATAAGAAAATTTACAGGCTTGAATTCTGCACCATATGTTATATGCCAGAAGCATAAGAATTTTTTTATTAGCCCGAAAACCTACATCAAATTTTGTATGTCGGAAGCATATACCAGATTTCATAGACCCGAAGTCTAAAACACAATTTATATGCCCAAACTATAGAACAAATTATCTAAAAATTTAACGTCTGGATCAAATTTAAATGACTTGAAGCATATATCAATTTTTTAAAAGACTCGAAGCCTAGGTTGGATTTTTAAAGGGTGAAGTATGGATTGAATTTTAAAGTCTCGAAACCTATATAGATTTTTAAAGTCTTGAAAGCTAGATTACATTTTAACGACTCAAAATCTAAAAGAATTGCAAAGACTTGAAATCTTAATTCAAACTTATGGATTTGAAAAAAAAAAAGTGTTATATGATAAAAAAATACTCATATAGATATCATGGATATTTAAGAATCGAACTGTGTCATATGTAACACAATGATTTCATTCATAAAAAGTACTTAAAATTAGGGAGAGATAAGTTGAACTATATAATTTTAAACATGATAAAGGTTTTGGACCTACAATCTCTCTTATAATTGTTAAGAGTATTACCATTTGGACAATCTAATTATTTGTTAATAGATTGGACAAAACAAAATTTTAGTACAAATTCAGCTACTACTAAAATAAATGGGGATTTCAAGCGGGCAAATATAATTATCGGACGAAACAAATATTCATCTCCTTGTATCATATTACACATATACTCGTGGAACTATATAATGTTATCGATAAAGTGGAACTATATAATGTTATCGATAAAGTGGAACTATATAATGTTCTCATACCCGTGGAATACTATTAATATAAGTATTTCTTTACTGGATAATCTCCAATATATTTCGAAAGTATATCTTATATTAGCCATTATTCAAAATCATGTCTGAAATTGAGTAGAAGAAAAATTAAAGTGTATTCCAAACAAAAACGTGTGTGTGGATGAATGGTGTTAATTCATTTCTCTTTTTCTAAAAACAACGCTCTCCTTTATTTAGAAAAAAAAAACCCAGGCCTTCTTCTACGGCAATCTTCAACCGCTTCGTTCCGAAATTCTTGTGTTGGCTCTTCGAATCTTCTTTTGTAATGTCCTAAAAAATGTGACGACTCTATCTAATATTCAAATAGATAAAAAATATATTTTTATGAAATAAATAATTACTTATTATATCACTTTGTTAAAAATAAATTAATACAACCTAGAAACTACAAAGCTTTATTCTCCTTCTGTAGTTAATTCTTTGCTATTGACCACTATCAAAGTCTCTATATTATCTTTTACCTGAAAAGATGAGAGAAAATTTGTGAGCTACCACTGTATCAACAAGAAAATAAACAATGTCCATATGAGGACCTTGACATCTCAAGAGATTAATTATATTTTACGCGATGTCATTGAACCGATATAGGCCAAAATGTAAAATAAACACTCATAAAGCGTAAAAAAAATCAGATAAGTGTATATCACAAACTAGGTAGCCTATACTACCCAACAAGCTATATACACAAGCAAATAATAATAACACATAATTATAATCACGTTAAGGATACTGTTGTCTTCTCCTTATGACTCCCACATGAACGCGATCCCCTAATCTCTCCTGCTGGTAAAACCCTGGGTAAACCGATCCTAGGACCCACTGACCATGAAACTCTCTAAACATGCGTCATGATAGCTTATGCCCACGCCTGGCTATGCCAATGCTTCCCAGAGTGACATGACAGACTATCACGGCGAAACACTCGCATACACATCACATAGGGGTATTAACTTTATAAGGCCAAAATGCCATATAGGTTTATAGTATAAGTCCACCACTCTAACTACTAGTTAGAATCCAATTGGTATTGATAAAAGCCCAAAATGCCCCCATACTCTAACCCTATCAGTGAAAAACAAAAAACCCAAAAACCATCCCCATTATACAAACTGAACCCATCCCACCCCACCCCATTATGTTCTCTCTCTCTCACTCTCTCTCTGCGCTCTCACCACCCCCACAAACCCACCATGGACGAGCCCACCTCGATCAGAGCTTCATCACAGAGCTCCCTCTTCGCCTCCCCTCCCCTCTCTGAGCATCATCACCACCGTACTCGCTCGAGAAAACCACACCGCCGTTTGGGATCGAGCATCATCACTGAAGATCCGAGATGAAGCAGCACAAGGCCACTCAAGATCTGACATCCATGGCTCACCTTCCTCTCGCCGCTCTCCTGCCGGATCTTCGCCTGGAAATCGCAGCTCCGTCGTGTATATAGTTGTTGGCCCAGAATCGCACCACCACCAGATTCGCTCTTCACCACCGCGCTGGAGCTTCACCACCACCGTAACCACACTGCTTCACCATCACCCCCGCTCTAGTTCGTGGATCCACCACCGTACGCGCTCTTCATCGCCAGCTCCCGGAAGCCCAAAGCCGAGATGGGTCCATTCCAGTGAGTAATGGGTCCAAGCAGCGAGTAAATGGGTCCAGCCCCATCGGGGAGCGACAGCAGGGGGAATGAAGCTTCATGGGGCCAGCCCAAGAAACATAGCGTCGTGGGTCCAGGCCAGCTAGTAATAGGTCCAAGCCAGCGAGTAAATGGGTCCAGCCCCATCGGGGAGCGACAATTGTGGGTCTCACCTTCCCAGCAGATCAGATCTGAACATTAGAGGTACAGTGCTGGGTTTATTGTTTCACTGTTTTGTTTTTGGTTTCAGGTTTGCTGCGTTGCCGGAGAAGATGAGTTGGGCTGGGCTGCTAGGGTTCCGTGAAGAATGCTGGGTGAAGGGTACAACCCAATAACGGTGGTTTGGGTCATTGGGGTGGTGGGTTGGGTCATGGGTCTGTAACCTTAACAAGATGGGTCCGGACCCATATAGACAAATAACAAATGACTTAAAAAAATCAAAAGAAAAAATTAATTAAAACAAGCTATGGGTCCGGACCCATAGTGTATATTCCGTGGACTATGAAAAAATGGACGTGGGTCTGGCCCGAGGTTATTTAACAAAAATACAGGGTCATGGGTCCGTACCTTTATCGGCAAACACAAAATGACTAAACCAAATAAAAAACAAGGTGAATCAAAAAATAAAAAATTCGCGGGTGTGTACCCATGACGAACAAAGGGTAAAACGGACAAAACCCTAACCAGAAAACTAAAAAATGGCTTTAAAATATAACTTTTCCTAACTAGGCTTTATTATATAAAGGTCTTGGGTTTTTGGCTGCAATTTGTATTTTTCTCCATCACATATGACCCATATGATATAACAATTAGGTCATTTCTAATACACTATAACATTTAACAACTAATTGATAAGCGACAAAATTAGGTCGCACTACCCCATGAGAGAAATTATACAATCACGACACATTAATTGAAATCAATCTATATTCCTGGTAATACTTAACTATACCAAATAAACCAATTAACATTTATAATCTTCTAATTTTATTTGTCATATAATCATTTAAACGAACATTGAATATGATATTAGATATGTCATTCAATACCGTATCGAATAATTGATCACTCTAACAGACCAATTAACATTATTTTATCCAATTAGAGTTATTATTATTATTTTACTTTATTAGGTCAATTATAAATATTCTATCCTATTAGACTAAAAATTAATATGTATCTTAAATGGTTCAAAATGAATTTTTTTAAAATAAATATATCATTATATTAAAGAAAATTAATAATCTAACATAAAGGCATAATTTATACCTCACCTGAGACTATTAGCGATTATTATACAAAATGATCGTCTGCTTAGACAAGATTCTCATAATTATTATATAGTCTTCGAATGTCTCAGTTATAAACTACTTAAATTCCTTTCGAATTTCTAACTAGAATATATGGTTACACATGCATCTTCTTAATCTTTGATTCCTTCTTTAATCTTTGGATTCTGAAATCCTTAATCTTTATTACGTAGCATACGATGAATCCGTCATCAGATGGAGGTCTTTCGCCAGATCGGCTTTTTTTTAATCTTATAAACCCTAGTTTAGGTTTTATGAAAACAATCCATGATAGATTTACAAGTAAAAGGATTAATCCCATTCGGAAGACAGTTAGACTACTAAAAATGAAATCTGAGTATCTTAATTGGTTTCACGGTGTTGATTTCTTTTGTGCGAGAATGGAAGAAACGAAGAACGGAGGCTATAAGGAAAAATGGCAGATCTACTTATTAAGGCGACCTTATGAAGGATGCGATTCAGGAGACCTCTATCGCTATGGAATGTGCGGGCAAATCAATATCATTAAGGGCTTTGCCAAATATAAAAATGCTTTCTCAAACACATCATTGGTTGTTATGCTGTGGATTGAGAATGGCAGGTGGTATTTAAAATTAAGAATGAACTAAAGGAGAAGGGGAATAGGAAAAGTAAAGATGTTTATCAATCCCGATTCCGAAGGAATTAACGGAGAATTTCGGATTTGGTTGGAACACTATAGGTGATGTTTCAGGTATGGTTAATGATAGGATGAGGAATATGGACGAGGACGACAATGGAATAGTGAACAAGAAAAAGGCTTCCTGGTTTTCTTGGTTAAAATTACAGAATTGGATGATGGTGGGGAGATGGACTATTAGATTATAGGTAATGGTAAAGAAGAATATGTGGGTGGGAGATACTTGATATTTGATGGAGTAGTTGCCACCTGTTATTTGATCGAAGAAGAGGAAAATAAATTACAAAATTACCCCAAACGTAGAAGTCTAAAGAAGGAAGAGATAAAGACAGCAACAAATGTTTTTGAAATTGTTTGTTTCTGTGATGGAAAATGGTTATTTAACGATCTAATGTGATGGAGTTTTATTAGTCTGGGATGGACAAATAAAGGTATCAATAAAAATGGATGGCCAGAAAAAAAAGGGAGTTTTATCTTATGTTTTTCAATAAGTTTTTAAAGTACAATTATGGAGATATGGAGTATGATCAAGCGAGATGGAGTGACTATGAACAGCTGAGGGGAAACCCTTGCTGTATGAAAATGTGTAATGAAGGGAGGTACTTATGGGTGAGTGGGTCAGTCATGTGGGATATTAGGTTTCCATTTATGGAAAATTGTTTTGTTATTTTTTTAGAGATACCATGTGGGAGGGAGAGGAATTGGGACATGAATGAAAAAACTTGGCTTAAAAAAGAAACTCTCAAAAAAGATGAAGACGACCATCCCAAAATAATAAATATCATAAGGCATAGACATCGAGATTCAAAATCAAGTTTTGACAACTATGATCGTACGTTACAAAGGGATACAAGGACGGTCCCAAAGAAGTTATACAACTATTGGTCTCCAGTTTCTGAGAATAGTTACTATATCTACCAAAACAGAGTATCTCAAAAGATGAAGTGGTTCCATGAACATAACACGCGTTAGAAGCCTACGATTGAATTTATATCTTGGAATATGAAGAAACTCAATTTCATCTACATATTAAAGGCTTCTTGTTTTTTTTGAGATACTTATTATCTTTATAGGTTTAAATATTTTTTTTCTGGAATTTTACATGTGACTCAAAAGTAAAGGAATATATTGCAGGGATAATCAGGTTATATTGGAGAATGTGTGCAATGATACGACCTACACGTTTGTTGAAACTGAAAAAGATGAATGTAGTTCCAAGAACATCCAAAAGGGAGGCGGCTACTCCCATCAAAAAGCCGTGGATGACCCATGAGTACTCTTTTCTGGAACTGTCAAGGTATTCGATCCCCTTTGACAGCTTCGCATCTCAGAACTCTGGTGGCTCGTTATCGTCCGTCAATTGCAGTGTTTTGTGAAACTATGTTAAGGGAAGCTGGTTCTTCTGACATTGTTAGACGACTGGGTTTTGATAACAAGTTTTTTGTGGATCCTACAGGAACAGCCTATCATTCCGGTGGTTTTATGGTTTTGTGGCGGACATGTGTTGATCTTAATGTTTTATTTAGTTGTTCTTCTTTTGTTATTTTTAAAATCACTGAAATATCCTTCTGTTATTATGTTATATGTATCCATGCCCTAATGATTTCAAGAACAGGAAAAAGCTTTGGTATGATATTTCGAATTGGAGTAAGGACAGAGATGAACCTTGGACTATTATAGGAGACTTTAATGACATCCTTAGTACTAAAGAAAAATGTAGTAGCAACCCTGCAAACCTTAACCATATCAATGAATTCAAGAATTTCACTTATAGTAACTCTCTTTTTGAAGTTAAAACTAATGGGTGTTTCTTTACTTGGTCTAACAGGATGGCAGGAGATAAACACGTCAAAACAAAGATTGATAGAGTTATGGCAACATACGAATGGATCAAGCTTTTCCCTAGAGCACAGGTTTATGTGCCCCCGGCAATCGGATCTGATCACTCCCCTTATCCTTAATTATGATATTGATATGACTCCCCACACTAAACATTTTAAATTGGTATCGTTTTGGTTAGATGATGAGAATTGCCGTCTCATTGTAGAAAAGGGATGGAATATACCAACGATTAATCCACCTATTATTAACTATACTAATAAAAGAGATAATACAATCAAAGAGTTACGACAATGGAATACGAGAACCTTCAAAAACCATGAGAAAAAAAAATCAAAATTTTACAAAATAGACTTACAAAAATTAACAAAAGTACCCCTAATGAAGTTTTAATTGAAGAAGAAAGAGAGATTAAAAGTGAAATCAAGTACGAATATGCTTGCGAAGAAAAATATTGGGGAGATAGATCGAGACAAAACTGGTTAATTTATGGAGATAAAAATACGAAATTCTTTCATTTAGCCACAATCCAGAGAAGAAGAATTAAAAATGAACAAGGAGAGTGGCAAGAAAACTCATCTGAAATTAATTTTTTTTTAAGAATTATTACAAACATCTTTGTTTAGAACATGCTACAGAAATGGAGAACATGGAAAATGCAACAAGATACATAAAACAAAAAATTAACCAACATATGAATTGTGAATTGACTAAAGAACCTAATATGGAAGAAGTAGAGAGAGCTGTTAGAGAATTATCAGCTTCGAAAGCCCCTGGCCCTGATGGACTAAATGGGAAATTCTATAAAGAACATTGGGATATTATTAAACTAGATATCTTTGAAGTAGTCAAATATTTTTTTGCTAATAATAGGAGCCTTGAGGATATTAATGATACTCTTATCACGCTAATCCTTAAAGAAAACATTCAAGAAAATCTAGGCGATTATCGACCTATATCTTGCGTAAATTTCATTTATAAAATTATCTCAAAAATACTGGCTAATAGATTGCAGGGATTCATGGATAGGATTGTGTCTCAAACACAATCGGCTTTCATTAAAGGTAGGGCTATTCAAGACAATATAATAATTGCACAAGAAATATCTTTCTTTATGAGCAGGAAGAGAAAGAATAAAAAGCATATGACAGCTATTAAAATTGATATGGCAAAAGCTTATGACCAGGTAAATTGGGAATTTTTACTTCTAGTTCTAAACAAATTAGGATTTTGTGATAAATGGATTTCCTGGATTAGAAATTGTATTATGTCAGTTGGTGGGACCTGGTGTGTTATAAAATTAAGTACGAAAATAAAGGAACCACAATTACCGCACGTGCACGGTTGTCCACGTAATATTCGATAAATCGAGTTTCGTTCTCAGGGACGGATTAGGTTTAACTCCAATATTAATCAGATAGTATAAATAATTGATTGACAGAAAAGTAAAATAATAGATTTTTGTTTGGTTTTCTTAATAACTAAGATGCAAATAAAATAAAGACTAAAATTAAATTAACCAGAAAGAAATAAAGCAAATAAAAGACTAACTTCAGATAAGAGAGATACTTGAGTCTCACACGGAATCCACCTAATTAATGTAACCTATGCTTGTTTAAGGGTAGAATTGGTATTAGTATATTAGTCGGGAATCTAATATCTCCTAGCTCCCGTCAGGGTGGACCTAAGAGCTATCCTACGGTATTACAAACCCCGTCAAGGTGAATATAAGCTACTTTCAGATGAATAATATTTTACCTCTTTGGCTATGTAATTAATATGACTTTCGTCCATTACACGGGTATTACCTAAGTCTGTATTCAAACCCCCCTGTCGGATGATCTCTTCGCCACTAAAGTGAATAGCCCAAATACTAAAACCTATTTCTAGTTGCATGGAAAAGAAATAGTGATTAAGAAAAAAGTAATATCCAATATCTAAGACACAATTCAATTTAAATCATAACAATCCCAAATTCGAAACATAGATTAAATTAATTAGGGTTCATCCCTTTATTGCGATTCTCAAGTATATGAAAGTTTAGCTCATGATAAAAATAAAGACTGAATGTAAACAAAAGGAATTCATAATTCAAATACAAAACATAAATTGATAACCTAAAGGGTAGGATGACTGTTGATGGAAGAACAGAATTTCTCCAGCACTAGCTTCTCCTTGCCTTCTTGCTCTGACTTGAAATCCTTGAGCCTCTTGTGTAATTCTCTGAAGTGTGTGAAAAGAGGAGGCTAAGGGGTGTATTTATAGGTGTTAGCAAGCCCTAGGTCGAATTTACTTGGAGTTGAAGATAAGTTAAGAACTCTTAAATTCGTAGCCCTAAAATCTAGGAAAGGTAAGATTATGCTACTGATTTGTTTTGGTCATATCTCCTTGAATACTTATCCGTTTGACGCGTTACAATATTCGAAACCGCTCGTCTCGGAAAGATCTTTCCAGTTGTGCAGACTATTCTCCCAAATTCCTAGCCAATATTAAATTATGAGCTCGCCTTTGAAACGTGGCTGGATTTTCAGATTTATTTGACAGCTTTATCTTTTCCTACTTTGCATATATCCTTCCTTAATCTTCTTATTTCCATGTAAATCTCATTCCTTTACTTCTTTGACTTGACTTGGTCTCTAATTAATTACCATATATCTTTTTGGGTGAATGCCCAATAAGCACCTACCACCATAGCCACTTGCCCATAAAAGGCACTTAAGTTAAAAATACCGAAATGCCCTTACTCTAGTAAAAACATGTCGCTGCTGTTTCCTGCTGCTGTTGTAGTGCTGTTGTTGTAGTGATGCTGTTGTAGTGATGATACAAAGCATGCACCAGATAAAATACATACATATATACAAATACAAACACTGTGAAGAGGCAGGAGCCACCATTGAAGGAAGAAACAGAGAAGCTCAATTTGCAGAGAGAAAATGAAAGAAGAAGAAAAGAAGAAATGTAAAGTTAGATTGTTTTCTCATTAACTAAAATTGGTTATGTACAAGTATATATATACAGCTGTTCTAGTAGTGTAGCTAACAAACTAATCTAGATACGTATTGTAACAAACTAGCATAACATAAAGACAGCTGTACATTCTAACTAATTTAATCCAAGTATTGGATATTTGCTTTCAAGTCCCTGTAGTTATAAGTTTGAGTTGCTTCTTGTCCACTTCTTTACTTGTATTCTAAGAAACACGATAAAAACAATTCATCTTAAACAAACAATATACCTTTAGCAACAAAGACAGAAAACTCAAGAAATTGTACTGTAAGTGAGTAATGGGAATGTTTCCCAGAACTCAAGAAATTGAAAAAAAAAACTCCGTAAATTGATACAAAACTAACAAAACACATAAAAATGAAGTAAAACATTGATAATATAAAGAAAAATGAACATCACTATGTATAAAACACCTGAAATTATAAAACGATGAGTTCTGGGAGTCACAAAACTCAAGAAATTATACTGTAAGTGAGTAATGGGAATGTTTCCCAGAACTCGGAAAAGGCTAAGCAAGTCCACTTTTGTACTTGTGCAAGTACACTTTTGTACTTGCTGGCTAATGTTGAGTACTGGGAAAAATTTCCATAACTCAGAAAAGGCTACGCAAGTACACTTTTGTACTTGTGGACTAAATGTTGAGTTCTGGGAAAGATTCCCATTACTCATGTTCTGTGTAATTTGCTAAAAATCAAACTCAAAATTCCAGCAAAATTTGTTATGTTTCTTTAATCTAACATATAAATAATTCATATCCCCTTTGAATGACCATTGCAAATTAAAAATATATAAACAAATTGAAAGAATTAAGAATTTACCCAATTTGCAAGCCTGATAATGAAAAAATACTGCATTTGTCGCTGTTATCCATTTAATTGACTCATTGATCCACCCCTTCCTTCTCAAATTTACAATAACTGCCACTACTTTCATCAATAGAAAATGTAAGAACAATCATATACATCAAGAAATGAAAAAGATAAAGGAAAGAAACGAAAAGAAAAGAAAAGAAAAGGTTAAATTTACACCTGAAGCAAAGAATAATTGATCATCAACGAAACTATGAAGAAAGAAGTAATGAGAAAGATAATTGAGCGAGTCGGCAACGAATAGGAAAAGAGAGAGAGAGCGCGGCTGATGTAAGGGTAGAATAGGAAAAAAATAAAAGAGGTGCCTTTGTTGGGCATGAAGACGGCAGTTGGGGTGAGGGGGCATTAAATCCAAAATGAGGTGTTTTATGGGCATTAATCCTATCTTTTAAAGCTTCACAATAAATAAATAATTAAACCGCATATGCTTTAAAAATAATAAATCCATAATTCAAGAAATAGAAATAGGAAAGTGCACTCTAAAATTAGAAACTTGAGTAAAAGTACTTCCTAACACATACTAAAATACCCTAAGACTTTAATTCTCACATCGCCTCCTTGGGTTGGTCTTTCATGAAATTCAAGAACCTACTAACTTTGCACTAAAAATAATCAAATTAATGCACAAAAGCTCTAAAAAGGCAAATAGTCAATTTCCAAGGGGAGAAAGTGTAATATGACGAATTAAGCATAAAAGTCTATCAAATAAGTCAAATATTCACCTAAAAGGATGTCTCTAAAGGGCTAATAATTAAAACAAATAGGGAGACATCAAGACCCCAAACTCAAACCTTTGTCGTCCCGACAAAGTAAAATAAAAACAAAGGATCTTTTAGGTGAACGGAGAAGGTAGAATCTAGTAAATATTCCCAAAGCACAACTTAAAACAAATCTCATATAGTCTAATCTAGGAATTAATATACACATACACTTATCATGCAAAATCAAAAACAAAATAATATCAATCCAAAATTAATTTCACAATGCTAGAAGGGTACGCTTATTACTTATCTCAAGATGGTGGCTAAAGGGTGTTCCTCGATCTTTACTTGCTTTGAACGCTCCACTTAGCATACTCCCTATTAACTCACTGTGTATCTAGTAATCACGAGGTCTTTACGGTTTTAATATCGGCTGAGGGACCGTATGATATGTATATTTGGTAAATTTGAAGTGAGCTTTTGGCTCTCTCCTCACTTACCATCAACAACTGTCTAAGAGCTTGAGTTTACACTCGAATATTGTTCTCACTCAACCCATTTAACGCGCTAATGTAGCGTCCCCAAATTAACCCAATAAGCACTAAAGATGATCACATAACAATTTCCACTTTGCCGGTCCAAATATATATTTTTCATTTGAAATTTTTTCTCTTTTGTATAGCTATGACTCCCTTTTGATGTTGAGATATCATACTAGTTTTTTTATAAATTATGCCTTTTCATAACTTTAGCTTTTTAGCTTCTTTTTCATTTACTATTACCCCGGCAAAAGGTTACAATGTAATGAACCTGTGAATCATCATCAAAATATAGCACATAGCACAATTGATAAGCTCAAAAATCCCAACCCAATGTAAATTCCCATATAGTGGACCCACCACCCCAAACTCAAGCTCAAGACAGGAAGTCTCAGGATCGTGATTCAAGTGCGTGTCATATGGTCATGCCTAACAATCTAAAGGGATATTGGCTTATAATGTGGCAACAAAAGAAAGGCTTAAAGGCTAAAAATTTGGCTAAGAAGGATATAATTAAATTCAGGGATAAAAGGCCAAAAAGGATTCAAAGGCTAACAAAGAACTGCCTCTATCGTCTTTCTATTTACACAACTTGCCTCTAGTTCATACCTAAGTGGGTTCTCTACTCATTTAGATCTCACGTTCTACAAACCACTCATTATCCTTAAGCACAAGTTTACTTCTTATGCATTGTTCATTAATTCTTCCTATCAATTACCTCATATTTGCATGCAATCAAAGTGCGTTTTAAACTAACTCCTAAAGTCAACTATTTTCTATCATTAATTCATAAAAAGCATGCTGATGGAGGCATCTAAAATACTCTACAGTCAACGCAACCCTTAAACTAATTTTTATTTGATTTTTTTAAATTTTTGAAAAAGCAGAAAAAACCGAAAATTGGGATGAGTAAACGAACCCCACCCCAAACTCAAAAATGAGTCGTGTCCCCACGAATCGAAAAAGACTCAAGAAATCAAATAAAATCTTAATAAAGCAAATGAGAAAAGTGATAGGAAAACGTATCTGAACCAGCACGAAGCTGGTTTCCATGGTTGCGTGTAGGTTGAGCTCCGTGTGTTGCGTAGGTGGCATGTGGAACATTGCTCACTCCACGTAATATGATTTGCATAATCTCTAACTCTTTTGTGATTTTACCTATGGGTTTCAACACCTCTTCATGATTATCCTCCCAAAATTTTCATTCTTTCAACTACATCTTTCAACCCCAAAAGTAATACAAGGTTCTTCGACTTCTTCTTTCTCTTCATGGTATTCTTGACCTCCCAATCTTCGACATCTCAATGAACCCCAAACTCAAAACTTCAAATAATCAAAAACTAGAGAAGAGTTTTGAAATTTGATGTTTTGAGGATTTATAATGAAGGTTTTAGGTGTTATATGAGATGGGTAATGATTGGGGAAGGTTTAATAGATAGGATTGAAGCTTTGATGAATAGGTTTAAGGTTGAAGGAGAAGATTTCTTGATTTTCTTGAAGGACTGTGGTGTTGGATGTGTGTTTGGGATGGAATAGGAGGAAAGATTTAATGTTCTTGGGTGTTGTAGTGGTCTTTGTGCAGGTATATAATGGGCTAGGGTCTGAAAAATTTGTATTGGAGAGGCTAGGGTTTCTTCTTGATGAAGTAAGAAGTGTATAAGGCAACAAACTCTTCAAAACCGACCTACTGACCGGCAATACCGAAAATCTGGCCAGCATACCCGTGCTGGAGGTCTTCCTTGTTGTAACATTCTGACTTGAACCTGAATCCATACCCGAGGCCACGTGTTTTTGGGCGCCGGCATACCGGCGGTGTTCACCAGCATGCCTGTGCGCTATTCTTTGCAATTTCGCGCTCCGTCAAAATACCCGTGTCGAGCAACCCGTGGGCACGTGTTTTCCATCTGGCCGACATACCGGGGATTTGGCCGGCATACCGGTGATGGACGGGTTTCTTTTTGTAACTTTCTGCCTTGAATCCGAGTCGCTACCCGTGGGCACGTGTTTCCGCTCCTCCGGCATGCCGGTGATCTGGCCGGCTAGCCGGTCGGCGCAGCAGAATTTTCCCTCTTTCGTGCCTCAACACCCCAAACTCAATTCCTGCACCATTAACACACTACATTTCTCATTTCTTTTAAAAGTAGACACTAAAACTTGACACTAAATTAGAATTATACACTAGGAATTGAAAAACGTAAAGCAATAACTAATATACAATGAATTGGCTTTGTTTAACGTCGTTAAGCTCGACGGGTTACCTCTTGAATTATTTTTTCACATAACCTCCCCAGCAGTGAGTGAGGTTATCAACGTTTGCTACACGGAATTTGCATCCCTTAGCCTTTATAATCACCAGTTGATTAGAAATAACCTTTGTGACCATGAACGGTCCATGCCAAGAACTCTTGGCTTCGCGCGTTTTCGGAGGAGGATCATGCTTTTTCATTGCGACCTCTTCGCCTACACTGAACTCCCTCTTTGTCCTCTCTTTCTTAGGTTCTTTTGGAACCTTCATAACTTGCTTCTTTTCTTTCTTCTTCGCATGATCGAGGTGTGGCTTTTCCTTAGGATATGGAGGATCTTTATTAGGTGGTTTCTTTCCGAGCTCTCTTTTCTCCATTCCTAAGGTTTCCACAACCTTAGTTGGCTCTTTTTGTTCAATCACATCAATCCGGAAACAACTTTCCTTGGGATCCAGAAACTTCATTGGCTTAAAACGTTAAATTTTATCTCCTTGTCTTGGATACACATAATCATTTCACCGTTCTCTACATCAATCAAAGTACGCCGCGTGGCTAGGAATGGTCTTCCCAAAATAATGGGGTCATTCCTATCCGTGTCGTAATCAAGTATAACAAAATCAAAAGTACCTGCCTTGACGAGAACATATTTTAGTCTTCCCTCTGGATGTACAAGGGATCTGTCAGCCATTTGCAAAACCATAGAGGTGGGTTTTGCGTTTCATATCTTCAACTTTTCAAAGACTGATTTGTGCATGAGATTAATACTTGCTCCCAAATCTGATAAAGCCTTCCCTTACCACGTATCACCAATGGAAATCGGAATCGTAAAACTTCCAGGATCAAGCAATTTGGGTGGCAACTTACTCTGGCAGATGGCACTACACTCTTCTGGCAAACCCACCATTTCATTCTCACGATACTGACGCTTGCTGGTGATATCTCTTTTCAAGAATTTCATGTATTTAAGTACACCTTTGATAGCTTCTAAGAAAGGTATATTAATGTTAAGCTTACTCACCATGTTCATGAATCTCTGATATTCCGCAGTATCTCCTTTCTTCTGAACTCTTGAAGGGAATGGTGGAGGAGGACGGACTTCTATAACATCTTTCTTCTTTGGATTTTCCGGAATCTTCTCCACTTCCACTACTTCTGGTTCATCTTCTTTTTCCACTACATCCTTAACCGTTTTCTCTTTCACAGTTGTTTCTTTGTCTTTCATAACGGGAAAAGGTGGTGGTGAAAGATTCTTACCACTTCTAAGAGAGATAGCGTTACATTTTTCATATGGTTTAGATTCTTCAGTATCACTTGGTAATTGTCCTTGTGGACGCTGATTTAGTTGCTTTGCCATATGAGCCATCTGATTTTCTATCTATTTAAGTGCTGCGACCGTATTCTGTTGAGCGTTGAATAATGTCACCAAGGTTTGTTGAACATCTAACGCACCTTCTTGAGGTTGAGCAGGTAGAGATTTCTGATTCATGGTGTCGGTATAAGTGTTTTGAGGAGGTTGTCTCTGAGCTTGATTTCCGTAACCTTGTCCACATTGGTAGTTATTTTGTGGCCTTGGTTGATAGTTATTACCTTGGGAACGCGGTAGATATGCATAAGTTTGATTAGCGGCCCCATTTGGATTTGAATATTGGAAACCCGGATGGTTTCTATTCGGTTGATAACCTTGACCTCCTGAATTATAGTTCCCTCGGTTGGCAATAAACATAACGGCTTCAAGATTAATTTGACAATGCTCCCAATCATGATCTTGTACACCACAATTAGAACACCCATAAACTTCTTGCGTAACATTATCATATGCTCTTCTACCTGAAAGACCGTTTGTAACAGCTAGAGTAAGTTGTTTCAATTGCTACTTAAACGTTTTCTTCAATTTATTCTCCAGTGAGGAGAATTTTTCCTCAATCATGGCACTATTTTCTCTCCCGCCTCGGATAAGTGTTCTCACGGTATTCCAACCCATATCATTCGTAACTGTTATATTCAAAATAATCTTAGCATCGACTGGTTGTACCTATAAAAATCCACCACCGCAAAGCAAGCCCAAGTCTTTTCTTGAAGAGCCATCAAGTCCTCTGTAAAATATCTTCATTTGTTGTATTTCGCTAAGGCCATGATCAGGGACTCTTCGCAAACAAATCTGAAATCTTGTGCAACTTCTACCCAAAGCTTCGTCATGATCTTGTCTGAACGAGGTTAATTCAACTTGCACGTCTAATCTCATATTTGTTGGGTAGTATCTATCAAAGAACGCAGGTTGTAATGCGTCCTAGGTAGTGATTGATCCAGGTTCTTGAGAACCACGCCATTCACTTGCTCCATCTATAACAAAATACCTAAAATTTGCGAAATACATTTGATCTCTCGTAACTCCTTGTGTAATATAGGAATCGCAAATTTGCATGAACTTCTGTACAACACAGATTGGATCTTCGCCAGGTGCTCCTTGGAAATTGCCATAACTCTGAAATTTAGACAACATACTAGGATCGGGTTTGTATCTCGCGACATTAATATCTGTGTGGCCAATTCCGAGGGCAGGAGCTCGAAATGGAGCTTGTTCAGGACCATTGACGAACCACGGATCATTGTTCTAAAGAGGTTGAACTTGTGGAAGGTTTTGTCCATTCTGTTGATTCAACTGTAGATTTTCATCTCCTTCCATCTCTTCTTCCCTAACTAACCTCTCTTCTAACTCGTTTGCTTTAGCTTCTCTCTTTATTTTGTTTGCTTCTCGCACTAGGTTTTCGGGATTCACAAGAATCACAAGATCTTCAAGCATATACGGAAACCTATAAACCTGAGAAAGAAAGACAACCCAAAGCGTAAAACTGAAAAAATAAAAATAAACTAAAACTAATCTAACAATTAAACTACTAAAAGATTAACACCGGGGTCACATGCTACCGTCCCCGACAGCGGCGCCAGAAACTTGGTGGGTCTTGCTGTGTTATAAAATTAAGTACGAAAATAAAGGAACCACAATTACCGCAAGTGCACTGTTGTCCATAATATTCGATAAATCGAGTTTCGTTCTCAGGGATGATTAGGTTTAACTCCAATATTAATCAGATAGTAGAAATAATTGATTGACAGAAAAGTAAAATAATAGATTTTTGTTTGGTTTTCTTAATAACTAAGATGCAAATAAAATAAAGACTAAAATTAAACTAACTAGAAAGAAATAAAGAAAATAAAAGACTAACTTCAGATAAGAGAGATACTTGAGTATCCACCTAATTAATGTAACCTATGCTTGTTTATGGGTAGAATTGGTATTAGTATATTAGTTGGGAATCTAATATCTCCTAGCCCCCATAAAGGTGGACCTAAGAGCTATCCTACGGTATTACAAACCCCGCTAGGGTGAATATAAGCTACTTTCAGATGAATAATATTTTACCTCTTTGGCTATGTAATTAATATGACTTTCGTCCATTACACGGGTATTACCTAAGTCTGTATTCAAACCCCCCTGTCGGATGATCACTTCGCCACTAAAGTGAATAGCCCAAATACTAAAACCTATTTCTAGTTGCACGGAAAAGAAATAGTGATTAAGAACAAAGTAATATCCAATATGTAAGACTCAATTCAATTTAAATCATAACAATCCCAAATTCTAAACATAGATTAAATTAATTAGGGTTCATCCCTTTATTGCGATTCTCAAGTATATGAAAGTTTAGCTCATGATAAAATTAAAGACTGAAATTAAACAAAAGGAATTCATAATTCAAATACAAAAGATAAATTGATAACCTAAAGGGTAGGATGACTGTTGATGGAAGAACAGAATTCCTCCAGCACTAGCTTCTCCTTGCCTTATTTCTCTGACTTGAAATCCTTAAACCTCTTGTGTAATTCTCTGAAGTGTGTGAAAAGAGGAGGCTAAGGGGTGTATTTATAGGTGTTAGCAAGCCCTAGGTCGAATTTACTTGGAGTGGAAGACAAGTTAAGAACTCTTAAATTCGTAGCCCTAAAATTTAGTAAAGGTAAGATTATGTTGCTGATTTGTTTTGGTCATATCTACTTCAATACTTATCCGTTTGACGCGTTACAATATTCGAAACCGCTTGTCTCGGAAAGATATTTCCAGTGGTGCAGACAATTCTCCCAACTTCCTATCCAATCTGAAGTTATGAGCTCGTCTTTGAAGCGTGGCTGGATTTTCATATTTATTTGACAGCTTTATCTTTTCCTTCTTTGCATATATCCCTCCTTAATCTTCTTATTTCCATGTAAATCTCTTTCCTTTACTTCTTTGACTTGACTTGGTCTCTAATTAATTACCATATATCTTTTAAAACATCACAATAAATAAATAATTAAACTGCATATGCTTTAAAATAATAAATCCATAATTCAAGAAATAGAATTAGGAAAGTGCACTCTAAAATTAGAAACTCGAGTAAAAGTAATTCCTAACACACTAAAATACCCTAAGACTTTAACTCTCACTTCTCCTCCTTGGATTGGTCTTTCATGAAATTCAAGAACCTACTAACTTTGCACTAAAAGTAATCAAATTAATGCACAAAAGCTCTAAAAATGCAAATAGTCAATTTCCAAGGGGAGAAAGTGTAATATGACGAATTAAGCATAAAATTCTATCAAATGAGTCAAATATTCACCTAAAAGGATGTCTCCAAAGGGCTAATAATTAGAACAAATAGGGAGACATCAGCAGTCTCTTTTGACGTTAATCGTAACGGAGAAAGACTTGAGAAGTTTTCACCAGAGAGTGGTCTTAGGCAAGGTGATCCCTTATCACCTTTTTTGTTTACTATTATGACAGAATCCCTTATCAGTATTATAGAATCTAATAATATGAGTGGACTTATAAAGGGAATCCAAATTAATAGGAATTGCCTGATATATCTCACCTACTATTTGCGGACGATTCACTTTTCTTTATTACTATTGATGAAACAAATATGCAGATGTTTAAGGAATGTCTTAATATTTATTGTAAAGGATCAGGACAGAGGATTTACCTGAATAAATCGGCGATTTTCTTTAGCAAAGAAACCCCGCAAGAAATAAGAGAATTTGTAACAACATAATTAAATATCAAGGAGACAGATGATCTAGGTAACTATCTTGGAATCCCATTATGTCATAAAAGATCCAAGGTTGAATCTCTTACATGGATAACGGAGAAATTATTCAAAAATACGGAGGGTTGGAAAGCGAGGCTACTGTCTGAAGAAGGGAAAGAAGTCCTTATTAAGTCTATCAAGCTATCCCTAATTACTATATGTCCATCTTTTCATTTTCTATCTCGTTTTGCAATAAACTCATTTTTTCAATCTCTAATTTTTGGTGGAATTAAGGAGAAAGAAACAGAATTCACTAGATGACTTGGAAAAAAACTAGCAATGTGGAAAATAATAGGAGGACTAGGTTTTAATGACTTCAAAAAAATGAATACAACTCTCCTAGCAGCACATGCATGGAGAATAAGGGAAATCCGGATACATTAGTGGTGAAATTACTCAAAGGAGTATATTATCATAGTAACAAATTCATGAATGTTAAGTTAAGACAATCTAGAACATGGAGCTGGGAAAGTATCATAGAAGTAAGAGACTTCATTAAGAAATATGGGATCCACCAAATAGGGAATGGTGAAAGTATTGATATATGGAACGATAGATGGATAGATGCTGAATGGAAACTGGAAAAGCCAAAAGAGTGCAATCTTACTAAGGTTAGTCAGTTCTTATATCCCAACTCGAATATTTGGAATCTTGAAACTATTAATAATATTTTTCCTAGACCTATTGTCTCCTCGATTACTAGAATACATGTTATAGATATTAAAAATGAGGATAGTTTCGTTTGGCCATATTCTAAGGACGGAAAATATAATACAAAGACTGGATACAAAAAACTTGTCGAAGAACAAGTACTCAACAAGGCGCAAAAAGTGGGGGACCCATCTAAATATAATAATTCTGAGATATGGAGAATCATATGGAAGTCTAATATTCCAAAAAAAATAAAGATATTCAAATTGAAAGCGTGTAACAATGCAATACCTACAAGAAATAGTCTCTATAAAAGAAAATGTGCAGATGCAAAGGAATGTATATGGTGTGGATATACGTCAGATACGGTGGAACATTTATTACTACACTGTAAGATGTGTAAAGAAATTTGGGCGGGTACCTCGTTGGAAATTAGAATTGACGAAACAGAGAATTTAACACTCATGGAATGGATAATTAAAATTATAGGAATATATACTGAGAGAGGATAGAATAATAATATTGTTAGAGATTATTTAATGATCAACATGTGGAAAGCAAAGATGAAAGCGCTACATGAAAAAATACAAATAGATGGAGAAAGTATTATTATTAATACAAATAAGCTCATGAATGAGATCCATGAGATAGATTGGAAAAGTATCAACAATCCAACCAAGATGATTACTAATATAATACCGCAGGAAGAGAATGGACCTGAATATGAGGAAGCGGGT
Source organism: Nemophila menziesii (assembly GCA_029959085.1). Classification (NCBI taxonomy): domain Eukaryota; kingdom Viridiplantae; phylum Streptophyta; class Magnoliopsida; order Boraginales; family Hydrophyllaceae; genus Nemophila; species Nemophila menziesii. Next base: position 69,353 of record JARWIR010000029.1, on the reverse strand, counting down.
ATAATTCTAAAGTGTGATGCATCCTTCAAATATATATATGAACCAACTGGAATAGGGATAATTCAAGAACACAAGAGATTAGGAAACAAAACTCCTTGCACAACAGATTTAATATGTAAGTCGGCTCTTGAAGGGGAAGTTTTCGCAGTTCTCAAAGCGGTAGAAAGATGTGAAGAGTACCCGGTCGACATAAAGCTTATTTTTTCAAATGACCTTGAGGTCATTCAAGGTATTAAACAGGTGTCAGTCGCGAACTGGAAAATCCGTTTGATTATTTAAAAGATCAAACAAAAAGCTAGTGAATTCGGTCCATTTTCCTTTTATTTCATCAAAACGGAGTTCAACAGTCATGCAAATAAGCTCACAAAGAAGGCTAGGCACGGAGCTACCATGGCATTTAGAACGTCAATTTCTTTATTTCAGTTTGCAGATAATTTTTGTAGATCAGGTATTGAATAACAATTGATCCTCTATTCCTGTTCTTTCTTTATATTTCTTTGTTTGAGGTGGGTTTTTAAATATGACTTCATGATAGTTTTTTTGTTTGTGTTTTGACGTCTCATGTTTTTTAGATGTTTAAAGTTTTGCTTTATGTTTTTCCATTCCTAGTGTATAATCCTAAGTAGTGTCGAGTTTTAGTGTCTACTTTTAGTGTCTACTTTTAAAAGAAATGAGAAACGTAGTGTGTTAGTGTGCAGGAAATTGAGTTTGGGGTGCTAGGAATGAAAGAGAAAAAAATCTGCTGCTCTGATCGGCTAGCCGGCCATGCCACCGGCATGCCGGCGGAGCAGAACACGTGCCCACGGGTCCAAGCCTCGGGTTGATAGCCGAGTGGTAGAGAAATCACACGAAGCGTACCGGCATGCCGCCGAGAATTCCGGTATGCCGGGCAAAAGAAAAACCCGTGCCCACGGGTAGCTCGCCTCGGGTATTTTGAAGGAGTTCGCTCCTGGACAAAAAGCAGCACCGGCATGCCGGTGGATATCTTCGGTATGCCGGCGGAACAAAAACACATGGCCACGGGGTGGACTCTCGGGTTGCTTGCCGAGAGGTTTAAAAGGAAGAAGTCCAGCACCGGCATGCCGGCCATCAGCCCAGGTATGCCGGCCAGTAGGTCGATTTGGAAGAGATTGATGCCTTATACAACTCTTACCTTATCAGAAGCAAACCCTAGCCTCTCCCATACGAATTTTCCAGCTCCCAAACTTATAAATAGACCTTGAAGCTTGATTAAACCTCTACAACAAACACAATAACATCAATAATTCTCTCCTCCATCTTCCATAAACACAAATTCTTCATCAAATTCATCACAAAACACCATTAAACACCATCAAGATCATCAAGCTTTCAAGAATTCTTCCAAGATTCATCAAGAAACCTTCTTCTTTCATCAATTCCAAGCAAGAAACTCAAGCTACACCAATCTCTCTTAACTTTATTCTATCCTTGGTGTAACTTGAGTTTGGGGTCAAATCCAACATGACAAACAAAACAGATGCTATGGATTATAAGAGGAAGTGTTATACCCTAGGGAAGAACAAAAATTTGCCTGGTTCTACAATTGAAAATGCCATCAATCTTGATGAGCCTACTGGAGAGAAACAACAAGAAGAGGCACCTGTACAACCACTACACAAGAAATTAACAGCTAGGATGAAGGTACCATCAAAGCCTAAAGAAAAGACACCAATCCAAGATCAAGGTTCTTCTTCTTCTTCTTCTCAGAATAATTCTTGCACACCCCCATGGGCTATCAAATTTCAACAACAAATCGAACATCTAAGAAAACAAAACATAGCACTTTGGGAGGAAATTTCCAAGATGAATTCAACATTGAAAGAGGTAACTACGAACATGGATATTGATAATTATTCTTCGGAGGAGGAGGAGGACATGATGGATCTTTATGGCCAGGCACCCCGTTCTAATTCTTCTTCTTAATTGATGGTAGGCACTAGGTAGTTTAGTTTTTATTTTTATTGCTTTATTGAGTCTTTTTAGAGTCGTGGGGACACGACTCACTTTTGAGTTTGGGGTGGGGTTCGTTGCCTCATCCCAAATTTTGGTGTTTTACATGCTTTTCAGAAAGAATTTTTTTTAGGGTTGCGTTTGACTATAGAGTGTTTTAAATGCCCCCCATCAAGCATGCTTTTTATGAATTTATGATAGAAAATAGTTGAATTTTAGGAGTTAGTATAAAATGCACTTATTTTGCATGCAAATATGAGATAGTCGATAGGAAGAATTAATGAACAATGCAAAAGAAGTAAACTTGTGCTTAAGGATAATGGGTGGTTTGTAGAACGTGAGATCTAAATGAGTAGAGAACCCACATAGGTATGAACTAGAGGCAAGCTGTGTAGATAGGAAAATGATAGAGGCAGTTCTTTGTTAGCCCTTTGAATCCTTTTTAGCCATCTATCCCTGAATTAATTTTATCCTTCTTAGCCAAATTGTTAGCCTTTAAGCCTTTCTTTTTCCGCCACATTATAAGCCAATATCCCTTTAGATTGTTAGGCATGACCATATACTTCCTGTCTTGAGCTTGAGCTTGGGGTGGTGGGTCCACTATTCTGGGAATTTATTGGGTTGGGATTTTTGAGCTTATCAATTGTGCTCGTTCTATATATTGATGATGATTCACAGGTTTATGATATTGTAACCCTTTGCCGGGGTAATATTGAATGGAAAAGAAGCTACGAGCTAAAGTTATGGAAAGGCATAACTATGAAAAAATAGCATGATATCTCAACATTAAAAAGAGAATCATAGTATACAAAAGAAAAGAAAAAAATGATTTGAAAAGAATATATATTCAGACCGGCAAAGTAGAAATTTTTAGGTGAATCATCCTTAGTGCTTATTGGGTTAATTTGGGGATGCTATTTAAGCACGTCAATTGGGTTGACTGAGAACGTTATTCGAGTGTAAACTCAAGCTCTTGGACAGTTTGTTGATGGTAAATGAGGAGAGAGCCAAAAGCTCACTTCAAATTTACCAAATATACATACCATACCGTCCTCCAGCCTATGCTAAAACCGTAAAGACCTCGTGATTCCTAGATACACATTGGGTTAATATGGAGTATGCTAAGTGGAGCGTTCAAAGCAAGTAAAGATCGAGGAACACCCTATAGCCACCATCTTGAGATAAGTAATAATTGTAACCTTCTAGCATTGTGAAATTAATTTTGGATTGATATTATTTTGTGTTTGATTTTGCATATTATGTGTATGTGTATATTAATTCCTAGCATAGACTATATGAGATTTGTTTTAAGTTGTGCTTTGGGAATATTTTCTAGATTCTACCTGCTGCGTTCACCTAAAAGGGGCCTTGTTTTAATTTTACTTTGTCGGGACGACAAAGGTTTGAGTTGGGGGTCTTGATGTCTCCCTATTTGTTCTAAATATTAGCCCTTTGGAGACATAATTTTAGGTGAATTATTGACTTATTAGCTAGACTTTTATGCATATTTCGTCATATTGCACTTTCTCCCCTTGGAATTAGACTATTTGATTTTTTAGAGCTTTTATGCGTTAATTTGATTCTTTATAGTGCAAAGTTAGTATGTTCTTAAATTTCAATGCAAGGTGGAGAAGTGAGAATTAGAGTCTTAGCTTATTTTTAGTGTGTTAGGAAGTATTTCTAGTCGAGTTTCTAATTCTAGAGTACACTTTCCTATTTCTAATTCTTGAATTATAAATTTATTCTTTTTAAGCATATGCGGTTTAATTATTTATTTATTGTGAACCTTTAAAAGATAAATGGTAAGTACTTAGAGACCAAGTCGAGTTAGCGAAGGAAGGGAAAGATATTTACATGGAAATAAGAAGATTTAGGAAGGATATATGCAAAGAAGGAAAAGATAAAGCTGCCTTATGAATCTGAAATTCCAGCCACGTTTCAAATACGAGTCCATAACTTAAGATTGGCTAGGAATTTGGACGAATGGTTTGCACCAATGGAAATATCATCCCAAGACAAGCGGTTTCATATATTAGAACATCTCAAACGGATAAGTATTGAAAGAGATATGATCAAAACAAATCAGCAGCAGAATCTTACCTTTCCTAGAATTTAGGGTTACGAATTAAAGAGTTCTTGACTTGTCTTCCACTCCAAGTAAATTCGACCTAGGTCTTCCTAACACCTATAAATACACCCCTTAGCCTCCTCTTTTACACAGACTTCATATAATTATCAAAGAGGCTTAAGGATTCAAGTCAGAGTAAGCAGGAAGGAAGAAAGCTAAGAGCTGGAGCAGTCATCTTCTCCAATTCAAAGCCAAACCCAACCTCTTCATTAGGTTTATTTATTTTCTTTCTGTAAAACATTATGTCTATTAATTTATTTGTTTTAGTTTTATTTTCCGTTATGAGCTAAACTTCTTAAGTGCTTGAGAATCGTTATATGGTTGAACCTTAATTTATTTAATTAATGCTTTCTGATTTGGGATTTTTATAATTTAATTCGAATTGAGTAATTTAGTATTGTTTGTTATCGTAAGTTAATTTCACTATATTTAATTTGGCCAATTAGACATAGGTTTGAGTAATTAAGCTATTCACTTTGGTGGGGAAGTGATCATCTTGACGGGGGGGTTTAATTACTGACATAGGTAATAAACGTAAGATAGAAATTATTGATCCTGACGGACTTAGTTAATCTTATAGCCAATTTGGTAAAGAAGCTGACATTCGAAGGTGGATTATGATCGCCCTGGCGGGGTTTGTAACATCTGAGAATAGCTCCTAAGTCCACCCTGACGGGTGTTGGATTAATGCTTTATATTTGTTAATTTAAATGTATAAACGTTAATCTGATCATGTTCTTTTAGGAGAAGAGGAAGAGACATAGATTAATATAAAGGATTAACTAAGACTCTTCCCATTCCCTTTGAGAAGTGGAAAAGACTACTTTTGTGAATGTTTTTGTCCCACATAGGAGGTGAGTAAAAAAGTTTATCTACCAAAATAAACTCACCTATGTATTTTTATCACAAGAGCTAGTCACTATGGAAGCTAAAAGGGAACAAGGAAGCCCCCACACGCGCGCACCACCACCACCACCCACCCGCCCGGCCCGGCACCGGCGACGGCGTGGGGCGTGGGTCGTGTGGGAGTTGGGGAGTTTGGGGAGTCAAAAAATAAAAAATGAAATGGATTTTCCTACCAGCTCTTATAGTGGTCGTTGACAATTCAAACTCAAACGTAGAGACACGTCTCCACCAATCACGCACGCGTTAAAGAATAAGAATATTCCAACAGCTGTTACAAGGAGATAGTCAACACATGGGAATATCAAAGTCAAAGCTGTTACATAATATAAAAAACATGGAGGTTAAAAGCCAATCAAAACCGTCAACCCAATCAAGTCAATTACGGGAGGTAATCATAGGACTTAATGGGGACGTTTCTGAATGGTTTGATTCCTCACCTCTCCCCTATATAAAGATCTCTTACTCCACTCATTCGAGCTACGAAATACACAGGAAAGAAAAAAAACACTCTGCCTCATCCTCTCTCTAAAAACTAGTTACGTTTTAGTTTTCCATTAGAGATACCGGTCCGCCGGAATATCTTTTTAATGACCGTCGGTGAATTGTTTTTTTTTTTATTTCTGTGTAAGTGTATTTCATTCCATTTCCGTGTAATTGTTATTCAATTTTTATTGTAATCGTAATTCAATTTTCTTGTAATACTTAGTTTACACTAAAATTGTTTTTTACTTCATTTGTTTTTCTTTGGAAACCATTTCTTGTGTTACACCGGTGATTATTTTAATCACAATTTAAAAAGATATTCACTTTCTTTTCTCACCGGTTATTTTTGAAATGGCTCTTCATATTTCGGCTGTTGGTTCTTCTTTGAACGCAAAGCCACTTCTCGACGTGAACAAGTTGGAACCCCTTAATGGTTCTAACTACAAGCGTTGGGCACAAAAAATTATGATTTGCCTTGAACAGTATGAACTCGACTTTGCTATAGTCGAGGCTCCTCCACTTTTGGAAATTAGAGCTCATACTGAACAAGAGCTAGCTAGGCATGCTGCCCTCGAATCCAGGTTCAAAAGAGCTAATACCAAGGCTCGGGGCTGGATGTTGAACAATGTTAATAATCCCATATTTGATCTCCTTGCCAAAGAGAAATCGACAAAGGTCATATGGGAAACTCTCGAGAAGAAATATGGGGCTGATGATTCTGGTAAGAAAAAGTACGTGACGGGGAATTGGTACAATTTTAGAGTTACGGATCAAAAACCCATGACTAAACAACTTCATGTGTACGAGAACCTATGCGCGGAGGTAATCGCCGAAGGCATGAAGATTTGCGAAATTCTTCAAGCCAACATTTTTCTTGAGAAATTTCCCCTATCTTGGAGTGAATACCGCAACCACCTCAAACACAAAAAGAAAGAAATGACCCTCCAAGAGCTCATCAGCCACATCCAAGTCGAAGAAGCGAATCGACTAAAGGATAAGTCAATCTCTTTCCCTTCTCATTCCTCGAAAGCTAATCTCGTCGAAGGTTCTGGCCAAGGTAATAAACACAGGTTCGAAGGGAAGGGAAAGCAACAAGGCTCCAACAAGTCGAAATCTGGGGGAAACAAGAATCGCGACAACTCCAACAAACAAGGTGGATGATTCAAAACCTCTGGTAAGATTCAAAAACCCAAAGGGGCCTGTTATTGTTGTGGCAAAGAAGGACATAGGGCTTTCGAATGTTCCCTTAGGGCTGGCCAGGGTCCCAAAGTTGCCGCTAACCTGACTGAGACCGAAAAAATAATTGTCGCGGTAATGGTTGAGGTAAACTTGGTCGAGAACAAGAGTGAGTAGATCCTTGACACTGGAGCTTCTCGACATTTCTGCGCAAACAAAGCTCTGTTCAAGAAATTTGAAAAGGAAACTGATGGTGAGTGTGTGTACTTGGGTGATTCTTCCACCGCTACAGTTCTCGGGAAAGGTCAGGTTCCCCTCAAACTCACCTCTGGTAAGATTCTTGAATTGAATGATGTTCACTTCGTCCCCTCTCTCTGTAGGAACTTAGTTTCTGGGGCTCTTCTTAACAAAGTAAGTCTCAAACTTGTTATCGAGGGGGGGGGGGGAAGTCATTATCACAAAAAATGACGAGTTCGTAGGGAAAGGGTACCTTAATAATGGCTTATTTGTTTTAAACACTGTAACTCTTAATGAGAATACATCTAATTCTGCTTATATTGTTGAGTCTGTTCAAATGTGGCATGGTAGACTAGGCCATTTAAATGTTGCATCTATTAAAAGGCTTTAAAATCTTGGAGTAATACCCCTTCACAACGTGGATGACTTTGAAAAATGTCAAATATGTGTAGAGTCCAAACTTGCGAAAAAAACCTTTTAAAACCGTTACCACGAGACAAACTAAATTGCTTGAATTAGTTCATTCGGACTTAGCTGATTTTAAAAACTCCGCTAGTAGAGGAGGTAAAATTTATTACATAACCTTCGTAGATGACTACTCTAGGTTTACTAAAGTTGTCTTCTTAAAACTAAAGATGAGGCAGAAAATGAGGTTTTAAAATATAAAGCCGAAGTTGAAAACCAACTAAACTATAAAATCAAACGACATAGGTCCGATAGAGGAGGCGAGTATAGTTCAAATTCCCTTAAAGAGTTTTGTGAAACAAATGGGATTATCCACGAACTTAGTGCCCCTTATACACCCCAACAAAACGGCATAGCAGAAAGAAAGAATAGGTCCCTTAAAGAGACTATGAATGCCATGTTAATAAGTTCAGGTTTACCAAACAACATGTGGGGGGAAGTTGTCTTATCAGCCTGTTATGTACTTAATAGGGTACCACATAAATTTTTAGAAAAGATCCCTTATGATATGTGGAAGGGTTTTCCACCAAACCTGAAATTTTAAAAGTGTGGGGGTGCCTAGCCAAAGTCAAACTACCTGATTTTAAAACTGTCACGGTTGGACCCAAAACCATTGACTCAATTTTCATAGGGTACGCTCAGAATAGTGCGGCATACAGATTCTTGTCCTTAGAAGATAACTCTATTTGTGAATCTAGAGATGCTGAGTTCTTTGAACATGTTTTCCCTTTGAAAGATTTAAATACTGTCAATGTTTTTTTACCTGTTGATAACTTATCTACTAATGATGTTTTACCTCAATGTGATGTTTTTCCTAACCCCTCCACTTCCATGGAGCCTAGTAGTATTCCCGAGGAAGAACCTAGGAGAAGTAAGAGGCGTAGGATCGAGTCCAGCTTCGGCCCTGACTTTATAACAGCCTTTATGACCGAAGGTTTTCACACTGATCTATTAAACGAATAGGTAGTCAACTGCCACCTCATGGAGGAAGACCCAAAAACTTATGATGATGCTTTTAAAATCTATAGATGCTAGTTTTCGGAAAGAGGCCATTAATAGTGAACTTGAGTCAATTAAAAGTAACCATACATGGGAATTAACCGACTTACCTAGGGGTAGCAAACCTATTAGTAGCAAATGGATTTTTAAGAAAAAATTGAGACCCGATGGCTCAATAGAAAAATTCAAAGAAAGACTTGTTATTAAGGGCTTCACCCAAAAGAAAGGTTTAGACTACTTTGACACTTATTCCCCAATGACCAAAATTGCCACGATAAGAACCCTTATTGCTCTAGTCGTCATTCACGAACTTGTAATACATCAAATGGATGTCAAAACCGCGTTCCTGAACGGAGATCTAGATGAAGAGATCTACATGGCTCAACCTGAAGGGTGTGTGGTCCCTGGTCAAGGGGACAAAGTGTGTAAGTTGAAAAAATCCTTGTATGGTTTGAAACAGGCACCGAAATAATGGTATGAAAAACTAGATAGTACTCTCATTTCAGATGGTTTTATAGCTAACACTTCTGACTCATGTGTTTACTCCAAGGTAACAAATTAAGAGTGTGTTATCATCTGCCTCTATGTAGATGACATGCTCATCTTTGGTACTACTATTCATATTATAAATTAGACTAACCGCTTCTTGTCTTCCAGATTCGACATGAAAGATATGGGAGAAGCTGATGTAATACTTGGGGTAAAAATCATTAGGAGCAGTAATGGTATTACCCTGAATCAGTCTCATTACGTAGAAAGGATGTTGAAGAAGTTCAATTCCTTTGAGGTAACGCCTGTAAATACTCCTTATGATTCTAGCATTCATTTATCCAAACATGTTGGGGATGTTGTATCCCAAAATGAATATGCCAAAATCATAGGAAGTGTGATGTTCTTGATGAACTATACTCGACCTGATATTGCCTATGCCGTGATTAGACTTAGTCGCTATACTCATAACCCGATAGTGACCACTGGGGTTCACTTCGCCGTCTATTGAAATACTTGAGGGGTACCATCGATCTAGGCTTGCACTATAACAAATTCCCTGCAGTCCTTGAGGGTTTTTGTGATGCAAACTGGATCTCTGACAATGATGAAGTAAACTCCACCAGTGGTTATGTGTTCTCCTTAGGGGGAGGTGTTGTATCGTGGAAGTCTTCCAAACAGACTTGTATAGCACGCTCCACTATGGAGTCTGAGTTCATAGCACTAGAGTTAGCTGGGCAAGAAGCTGAGTGGTTGAGAAGTCTCTTATCGGATGTGCCACTTTGGGAAGGAAGTGCCACACCTGTATGTATCCACTGTGATTCACAAGCAGCCATTGGAGTCGCTCATAATAGCGCCTATAATGGGAAGAAGAGACATATTCGCATCAGACATGGGTCAGTAAGACAGTTACTGAAAAATGGTGTGATAGCCTTGGAATATGTACGATCAGAGAACAACCTAGCTGATCCGTTTACCAAAGGCTTAACCAGGAGAGTAGTCCTAAAGACGTCGAGGGGGATGGGATTGAAACCCATTAACGGGGAACATGTGACCAATGGGTCAATGTGATTCTCTCCATCCCTATGGCTCAAAACAAAATCATCTTAAAATTCATAGCCACTTATGGTGGTCCTGTTGAGAAGGACTTGATGAATAAGACATACCGAGTGTTTAAACTCAGAGAATTCATAGCCTAAATGGTGGTCCTTTAGAGAAGGACTTGATGAATTCATGGGTAATCACGATACCCAATCTTCATAATAGAATTTTAAAAGGAGACGTCCTTAAACAATCTTTAAATGAAGAAATCAAAAGTTCATAGCCCATAAAGGGTGGTCCTTAGAGAAGGACTTGATAAACTGAAAGGTGATGTTCGGGGGAACTATAACTTTCAGTAGGGTAGAGTATGTGTTGTGGGGGTCTTGATCGAAAACCATTAAAGTTCAAGAGTAAGTTCACTTAAACGGAATTTGGTGGTTGCCTCACTTCACTACGTGTCAATTCAAATTGAAAGATATTGACACTTAAGTACAATTCACCCAAAAACTGATAGGTATAGAAACCTGACCACTATCTCTCCAAAAGACCCTGAGTGGGGGATTGTTGGATTAATGTTTTATATTTGTTAATTTAAATGTATAAATGTTAATCCGATCATGTTATTTTAGGAGAAGAGGAAGAGACTTAGATTAATATAGAGGATTAACTAAGACTCTTCCCATTCCCTTTGAGAAGTGGAAAAGACTACTTTTGTGAATGTTTTTGTCCCACATAGGAGGTGAGTAAAAAAGTTTATCTACTTAAATAAACTCACCTATGTATTCTTAACACAAGACCTAGTCACTATGGAAGCTAAAAGGGAACAAGGAAGCCCCCACACGCGCGCACCACCACCACCACCACCCACCCGCCTGGCCCGGCATCGGCGACGGCGTGGGGCGTGGGGCGTGGGCTCGTGGGGGAGCTGGGGAGTTTAGGGAGTCAAAAAATGAAAAATGAAATGGATTTTCCTACCAGCTCTTATAGTGGTCGTTGACAATTCAAACTCAAACGTAGAGACAAGTCTCCACCAATCACGCACGCGTTAAAGAATAAGAATATTCCAACAGCTGTTACAAGGAGATAGTCAACACGTGGGAATATCAAAGTCAAAGCTGTTACAGAATATAAAAAACGCGGAGGTTAAAAGCCAATCAAAACCGTCAACCCAATCAAGTCAATTACGGGAGGTAATCATGAGACTTAATGGGGACGTTTCTGAATGGTTTGATTCCTCACCTCTCCCCTATATAAAGAGCTCTCACACCACTCATTCCAGCTACGAAATACACAAGAAAGAAAAAACACTCTGCCTCACCCTCTCTCTAAAAACTAGTTACGTTTTACTTTTCCGTTAGAGATACCGGTCCGCCGGAATATCTTTTTAACGACCGTCGGTGACTTTGTTTTTCTTTTCATTTCCGTGTAAGTGTATTTCATTCCATTTCAGTATAATTGTTATTCAATTTTTATTGTAATCGTAATTCAATTTTCTTGTAATAGTTAGTTTACACTAAAATTGTTTTTTACTTCATTTGTTTTTCTTTGGAAACCATTTCTTGTGTTAAACCGGTGATTATTTTAATCACAACGGGGGTTAGGAGAATCTAGAATCCCGACTATTACTAGTTACTAATTTGTCCCTTAGAAGAAGCAGTGATTAAGTTTATTTTGGTGAAACCTAGCGTGACTCAAGTACTATTCTCTCATCTTTTCGTCTCTTCATATTTATTTTCTTGCATTAGTTTTAATTTTAGTTTAATATTTACGTTATTTTCACTTGATTCCTTTAAACAAAAACAAAATAAAAATCTATTTCTTTACTTTTAATTTTCATTCAAGCAACTATTTCTATTTATTGCATAACACTTTAATCATACCTAATCCGTCCCTGAGATCTATCCCGTTTACCGGATATTACTTGGACGACCCGTACACTTGCGGTACGTGTCTTGCTTTTTAGGTGTGTTTATTTAGAACACACTAGGAGACACCAACAAGAGCTAGAGATATGTCCTAGTGGTGAGGCAGTTGATCATAGTTGGGAAGAATGCTCTAATAACCCAGAATCTGTGTGCTTTGTTAATAATCGAGGTAACAATTATTCAAATAGTCAAGGTTATGTTAATTAGTATAAGAATCATCCAGGTTTTCAATACTCGAATCCACAAGGGGATGCTACTCCAGGAACTTATCAGTCGAGGCCCCAAGGAAACAATTATCAATTCAAAACACAAAATCAATATCAGGGAGGTCAAAAAAGATCCGAGCATGAAACTTATTCAGATACGTTAGCTCAGAAAGCACTTCATTCTCGCCCTCAAGAAGGTGCGCTCACCACATTTGATTTAGCCCTCACCTTGACTCAAAACATAGCGGTATCCAGAAGTAAGACAACCCAGATTGAAGATCAGTTATCTAAATTCATCGCCTCTTCAGCAAGCAAGGAAATTAATTTGAAGAAAATTTAAACTCACATTCCGCTTCGTTGAAAATCTTGGAGAATTAAATATCAAAGATCGCTAGTAGTCTAATTGTTCGAGGTCAAGGACAACTCCCTAGTGATACAGAAATTCCTAGACAGAGGGAGGATTGAAATGCGGTTAGACTATGAAGCGGTAAGCAACTACAACCACCACCTTTCCCAGTTATGAAAGAAAAAGAAACAACAATGAAAGAGAAAATTGTGAAGGATGTGGTTGAGAAAGAAAGTGAACTAGAAGCAGAAAAGGTGGAAGTGGAGAAAATTACAGAAAACCCAAAGAAGAAAGATATTGTAGTGGAATAGAGTCGTCTTCCTCCACCTTTCCCATCAAGAGTTAAAATGAAAGGAGATATGGAAGATTATCATAAATTCATAAATGTGGTATGAAAGCTTAGTATCAATGTGCCATTCCTAGACACTATCAGAGATGTACCAAAATATTTTAAATTCTTAAAAAGAGCCATCACCAATAAACGCTCATATCTGGAGAATGAAATGATAGTGTTACCTGAAGAGTGTAGTGCGATATGCCAGAGTAAGTTACCACCCAAATTACTTGATCCTGGAAGTTTTACAATCCCTATTTCTATTGGTGATGAGTGGAAAGGGAAAGCTTTATGTGATTTGGGTGCGAGTATTAAACTCATGCCTAAGTCGATTTTTGAAAAGTTGAAGATAGGAAATGCAAGACCAACCTTTATGGTCTTGCAAATGGCTGAAAGATCCCTTGCACATCCAGAGGGACGAATAGAATATGTTCTTGTCAAGGCATGTACTTTAATTTTTCGCATTGATTTTGTTATACTTGAATATGACGCATATAGGAATGTCCCCATTATTTTGGGAATACCATTCATAGATAGGGGGTGTACTCTTATTGATGTAGAAAACGAAAAATTAACCATGCGTATTCAAGACGAGGAGGTAAAGTTCAACGAGTTTAGGAAAATGAAGTTTCCGGATTCCCAGGAGGAATGTTCTCGAGTAGATGTAACTGAGCAAGCAACGCCAGAGGTATTTGATGATATGAATTTTGATGATATCTTGTAGGATGCCCTAACACTTGACTTATCGGAGATGATAGAAGAGCTTGCTGAAACAGTAGCAGCTCTAAATTCTGAAAATGCAAAGCCTAGGCGTCTAGCCTATGAACCATTACGAGAATCGAGGGAGATTGAACCTCAAAAGAAACCATCTATTGAGTCTCCTCAAAAACCAGAAGAGAACCCACTTCCGTTACATTTGAGGTATGCGTATTTAGGTACTAATAACACTTTGCATGTTATCGTTTCATCTCACTTAACAAGTTCTGAAGAAGACAAACTATTGTGTGTACTTCGGGCTCATAAAGAGGCAATTGGTTGGACCATTGCTGATATTAAAGGTATTAGTCCAACTGTTTGCCAACACAAAATCATTTTGGAAGATGAAAGTGCACGCTCAGTTGAAGGTTAGAGAAGACTAATGCCAGTTATGAAGAAGGTGGTCAAGAAGGAAGTAATTAAACTACTAGATGCGGGAATCATCTTTCCCATAGCTATTAGTGATTGGGTGAGTCCAGTTCAATGCGTACCAAAGAAGGGTGGTATCACTACTATCTTGAATGATCAGAATGAAGCCATACCCTCGAGAACCGTAGTTGGTTAGAGAGTGTGTATGGATTATCATAAGTTGAACAAGGCCACCAAAAAATATAATTTCCCACTCTCGTTCATAGATCAGATGTTGGACAAGTTAGCAGGTAGAGAATATTATTGTATTCTGGATGGATACTCAGGATATAATTAGATATGCGTAGATCCAGATGACTAACACAAAACTACATGTACATGTCCTTTTGGCACCTTCTCATTTCGAAGGATGCCATTTGGATTGTGCAATGCACCAACTACTTTCCAATGTTGCATGATGGCAATATTTGGAGATATGATAGATCGATTCCTTGAGGTATTTATGGATTACTTTACTGTTTTTGGTGATAACTTTGATGATTGTTTGCAGAATCTAGAGAAGGTATTAATTAGATGCAAGGAAACTGACTTAGTGTTAAATTGGGAGAAGTGTCATTTCATGGTTCGTGAAGCAATAGTTCTGGGACACAAAGCTTCGAGTCCAGTTTTAGAAGTTGATCGTGCAAATATTGAGGTAATCAAAACTCTTCCCCCTCCTATCTATGTGAAAGGGGTCAGAAGTTTCTTGGGACATGCTGGGTTTTATCTTCGTTTCATCACAGATTTCTCTAAGATCGCTAAGCCGTTGTGTAACTTACTCGAAAAGGACGCCAAATTCCTTTTTGATGAAGCTTGCATGTCAGCATTCAAGGATATCAAGGAGAAACTCTTATCTTCCCCCATTGTATTACCTTCTGATTGGAATATACCGTTTGAAGTTATGTGTGACGCTAGTGACCTTGCTATGGGTGTTGTTCTGGGTTAAAGGAAAGATAAGGTATTTCATTCCATTTACTATGCTAGCAAGACCTTTACAAGTGCTCAGATTAATTATACCGTAACGGAAAAGGAATTACTAGCAGTTGTGTAGGCATTTGACAAATTTCGTTCCTATCTTCTTGGAGCGAAAATTGTTGTGTACATCGATCATTCCGAGATCAAATACCTTATGGAGAAGAAACATGCAAAGCCGTGTTTGATTAGATGGGTATTATTGTTAAAAGAATTTAACTTAGAAATTCTAGATCGAAAGGGTTGTAATAATCAAGTTGCAGATCATTTGTCGCGTCTTGAAGGTTCTGAGTTTAATAGTGGACCACAGTTGGTCAAGGTGGAGTTTTCTAATGAAAGTATATTCTCGATATATGCAAATTGTACTCCTTGGTATGCAGATATAGAAAATCTTATTGTGAGTGGTTCTTTCCCTAGAGGAGCTACTTCACAAGAGAGGAAGAGATAAATTCATCGTGCAAAGCAGTTCTTTTGGGAAGATCCTTTCCTCTATAAAACATGTAGTGATCAGATGGTGAGAAGATGCATACCTGAAAGTGATATTTATTCGGTGGTTGCTAGTTGTCATGACTTACCCTATGGAGGACACTTCAAAGGTGATCGTACAGCTGAAAAGGTACTCCAATTCGGTTTTTATTGGCCTACCTTACATAAAGATTGTCATGAATATGTTAAGAAATGTCATAGATTCCAATTCACCGGTAACATATCTAAGAGAGATGAAATGCCACATAATAATGTTCTTGAAGTTGAAATATTTGATGTACGGGGTATTGATTTCATGGGGCCCTTTGTACCATCCAATGGAAACCAATACATCCTACTAGCGATTGATTACGTTTCTAAATGGGTAGAGGTTGTAGCTTTACCAACGAATGATTCGTGAGTAGTAATAAAGTTTTTGAAGTTACACATCTTCACTAGCCATGGTACACCTATAATTATTATTACTGATGGAGGTTCACGCTTTGTGAATAGATATTTGAAGGTTGTACCAAAGACGTATGGGGTGAGACATCGTGTATATACTGCGTATCATCCATAAGAAAATGTTCAAGATGAGGTCTCTAATCAAGAGATCAAATCCGTTTCGGAGAAGACTGTTGGACCCACACGCAAGGATTGGTCAATGAAATTAGACGACGCGTTGTGGGCATACCGAACTGCGTTCAAGACACCCGTTGGTGCATCTATGATATCTCCTCATTTGTGATGATTTAATATTAATTAGAGACATCATTTTTAGTGTTTTAGGAAGTCATTCAGTCGATTTTATCATGATATATTGCACTTTCCTATTTCTAGTCTTGATTTAATGATTTATTATTTTTATAGCATATTGGGTTTAATTATTTATTTAGTGTGAAGTTTTAAAGATATATATGGAGATTAATTAGATGTCAAGTCAATTCTAAGAGATAAAGGAAAGAAGATATACATGAAAATTGGAGATAAGGAAAGAAAAGCTAAAATATGGAAAGATAAAGTTGCCAAATAAATCTGAATTTCAGCACCTACGACCATACAAGGACTTATATCTCAAAGTCGGTGAGGAATTTGGAAGAATGGTCAAGATCAAAGTTAAATATCTTTCAGAAACGATGAATTTCGACTACTCATACGCGTCAAACGGATAAGTATTAAAGCTGTTATGACCAAAACAAAAACGGAATTGATTCTATATTTTAGGGTTACGAATTTGAGTTGGGCTAGGAGTCCATTACTTACCTTCTCCTTCAAGGAAACGAATTAGGGCTTCCAAGACACCTATAAATACACCCTTAAACCATTGTAAACATGTCCTACTCAGTTCCAAGTATAGGCTTAGTCCTTGTTTGTATTTTCTCAGTTTTAAATAATAGATTAATCCTTTTATTTAATATTCATTCTTAGTATCAAGCTATTCATCCAAGAAGCAAGCTGACCTATAGAGGAAGACAAGAAGCACGAAGTTGGAGAGTGACAAACTCCTCCTCTACATCTCACCTTCTCTATATTAAGGGTAATTAGCTATAGATTTATGCTCAACCATATTTCTAAGCTTTTATTCTGTAAGTTTTACTTTTAATTGTTGGGTTATTATTTTGTCTTAAATTCCAGAATACTATTTTTTATTTTAATTGATTTGAGCTTGGCGTATATTGTTATTATGTGTTTTGACTTATTGTTACAGCTCTAGATTTGGCCAATCATAGGACTATTCTTAGTTTTTTACAACACCACATAATCGTCTAAGTAGTGACCCTACCTAGTGGTGGTCCTTTGTGTGTTCTAAAATAAATGCAAAAAGTAATTGAACCACAACCGCAAGTGTACGGTTGTCCCAAGTAGTAATAGTGATAACAGATTCGTTTGCAGGGACGGTTGGTTAACTACAATGCTTATCAGATAATGAATGGTTGCACTTATGAAAGCAAATAAAAGATATAATGATTGATTGGTTGTTTGTATTAATTCTAAGTAATGAAAGATTAAATTAAAAATTCAAATAAATACTAAGACGCAAAATGAAGATAAGACGCAAATATGAGAAGGCAGTACTTGAGAAACGCAAGGGATCCTCCTAATTCTATATTATAACATATGTTGTTTAAGGGTTAAATTGGTCAATTAACATTGGTCGGGATTCTAAATTCCTTGTACCCCCGTCAGGGTGGACTACAAGGCTATTCTAGAGTGTCACTAGTCCCGTCAGGGTAAATATGATCCACTTTCGAATGATTAAGTAATTTTACCACTTTGGCCCTAAAATTAACCAAGCTCGTCAGAGTCAAATAGTTTCGATTTTAGATTCAGTAATTAAGTCTGTACCTAAACCCTCCGTCAGGATGATCCACACGCCACATATGTGGAATAGCCTAGATACTAACACCTGTTCTTAGTTGATCATTCCAAAAACAGTAAATAATCTCAAATTACATAATAATGTAAAAGACCCAATTTAATTTAATTTATAAAAACCCAAATTTAGACATATAAAATTTAACAGAATAGGGATTCACCCATTATGAATTCTCAAGTACTATGGAGAAATTAGCTCATGATAAAAGAAATTAAAACTAAATTAAAAGAAAGAGAACTCATAGTGTTTTACAGAATTAACAATAAAGAAAACCTAATTTCCAGAATTGGATTTGGCTGAGAATGGAGATATAGACACTCTCCAGCTCTACAGCTTTTTTCTTCTTCCTTCGTTGACTTCTCTCTGATGCTTCTGCTTATGAATAATGAGTTGTATTGACACTCTCTTCTAAGGATGAATTGAATTGAAGAATAAAATGAGAGGTGTGAAAAACTGAAGTCAAAAGATCCTTTTATAAGCTCAAATTCAGAATGAGCTTTTAATTAGGGATTAAGTGAATAATAAAAAGTCCAAGTCCACTAATCAAGCCCAAATCTCGTAACTGCTGCACCACCTCCACTAAAACAGTTCTAGCCGATTCGTTATAATTCCGACTAACCTCAAATCACTTGCTAAATTTCCATAACTTGATAAGGAACATATTTTCTTCAAAGGTCAGCGGCTAAATCAACTCGTAAGTGCCTCGAAATCAGCAATCTTTGGACTATTTTCCAGATTTGCAGCTTCAAAATATAATTCTTTTCGGGATTTATCTTCAGGCTTTGACTCCATATCACGATCTTTGACTTTATTCTCGTGTTCCTTTCCTAGCTAATATTCAAAACCTACAAACTTTTCACTAAAATACACAAGATTACGCTCAAAAGTTTAATAAATCAAAAATACTAGAAATAAAAGAGGAAATTCGGATTATTGCATTTTTAGCCCAAAAGTCTATCAAATTAATCAAATAAACACAAAAAATGATGTCTCCCAAGGGTATAAAATAATAACAATTAGGGAGACATCATCTAGATAGCCACAAAGGTTTGATTTAACCACCAACTTTACTCAAGGTTTCTTTACCCAAGATCCTTGGTAGTGGAGAGGTTGCTCCTAAGCCTGATAGAGGTTAGGTAGAATTTAGAATCTCGTTTAATATATAATGCTCAATGTGTGACAGATTAGAATAACAATCTAGTAATAGACTCATATTAGTAATCTTAATTTATCTAGACTTACATTCATATTTATTTATTTGCATTCTTATTTATTTATTTATTCATATCAGATATTGGTTCTTCATATTATATTTTTATTCAAACATCTAAATTCATCTACACCTATTTAATACAAGTAGATCTAACGGATTAAATCCCTGCGAACGAACTTGACTTATCATTAAAATTTGCAAACGATTTGTGATACTTGCAGTGAGTTCTGTGGTTCTCAATGGTGTGTGCTCTTTATTATTATATTTATTTATCTATTTATTTATCACACATTTGCCCCCACCAAGTTTTTGGCGCCGCTGCCGTGGATTTATCTTTAAGTTAAATATATTTTGTGTTTATTTTGTGTAGAAGTTTTTATTTGTTTTCATTTTTACGCGTTCTAATCAACGGTTAGAGCTAGGTTTTCCTAGTTAATTTTGAGTGCAACCCATTGGGATTCGCATCCCAACTATTCAAGTCGTTCGATTCAAGCCCGATCCTGACCTAATTAATCAATTCGCGAGCTATGGAAAATATAGTGGTGATACACATTAAGATCTGGTCCGATCTGTTCAGAAATTCATGCAATTCTGTGATGCCTACATTAATGAAGGTGTTACGCAAGAACATATGTATTATCTAATGTTTCAATTTTTCTTGACCTGGAAAGCAAGCGATTGGTTAGATGATCAACCTCCCGAGCTAATAACAAATTGGGACAAGCTTCAAGAAAGATTCCTTGAGCAATTTTATCCTACAAGTATGCGAGTGAACGAACTATTGGAGCTTATGAATTTCTTACAAGAAGCCGGAGAGAGTGTTGGCGAAGCATGGACGAGATTTTAAAAGAAGTTGGCAAGATGTCCAATACACGAATACATGCCACAATTACAATTATCCATGTTCTATAATGGGCTCAATAGAGAGTCAAGGCTGAGAGTAGATGATATGGGTCATGGTAGTTTTGTCTCTATGGATTCAAAAGAAGCAAAGAGTGGTATGGAAACAATCATCGAGACCGACATAAGTTGGCCACAAGAACAAACTCCTACCACTAACGAAGAAACAGAAGCGAGGTTTTCAAGCTTGCAAGATCATATACAACAACTCGCTATGACAGTTAAGGAAAGCATCACAATGTCACCTCAACAGTTATACTTGCAAGAACAAGCCTATTAAAACCAAGCTACACAACCACCAGGCTGCAATGTGCATAATGTAAGTCAAGCTCAATCACGTCCCCAGGAAGAAATCACTGAGTTAAAAGAGACTATTAGTCAATTTATCAACTTCTCAAAGGACAATATGAGCATACTTGAGTCAAAGATCGATGCATCAGTAGTGCGAAGCCTGCAACAACAGAATCAAGATCTGAAACAACACAATCAACTTTTAGAGAAGAGTGTGATGCGGCTCACTACAGTCATAGAACAAATGCAAAGTCAACTCCTGCAATTGACCCAAGATACAACTTCTAACATGAAGAAGATCCAATACGTTGTCGACAAGGTTAAGACTATTAGTCTTCAAGCTCAAAAGATGAAAGAGCACAACGAGATAATCGTTGAAACGCCACCATCTTCCTCAAAAGGGGATGTTCTACCAAACAAGGAAAACGTAAAGCGGATGAACTTAGATGAGATAATTGTTGAGGATTGGGTTGAAGAAGTTGAACACGATGAAAGTAAGAATCCGAGAGTGGTTGAGGAACCAAGAATTGAAGAGAGAAGTAGAGCAAGGAAGCCACATGTACATTGCCACTATCCCGCTTATCCAAAGGAGCAACAATAGAAGTGTATAGAGGCGTTAAATCAAATGAAAATTAATGTCCCTTTACTCGAAGCTATGAAAGGAAGGCGAAACTATGATTGGTTCTTTATGGAGGCACTCTTCGATAAAGAAAGGTTCACAAGATCCAAATCTGTGACACTCAATGAAGGGATATCAGCACAAGTTCAACAAAGATTACCACCGAAGCTTAAAGATCCTGGAGTTTTCAACCTCCCAATCAAAATAGGTGGCATATTTCATGGAAAAGCCATGTGTGATTTAGGGGCAAGTGTGAATATCATGCCCAAAAATATATTTAAGAAGATTGGTATTAGTGATGCGAAATTGACATCCGTAATCTTACTACTTGCAAATCAATCAACAACAAAGCCGTGGGGAGTAATCGAGGACGTGCTCGTCCAAGTAGGTAACCTTGTTATTCCCATGGACTTTATTATTCTTGAATATAAAGCAGATAAGAACGTCCCATTCATTCTTGGGCGTCCATTCCTAGCCACCAGCGATACCATAGTGAATGTGAATGAGGGAACTGTGACTCTCCGTATTGAAAATAACTCTGAAACATTCTATGTTTCGGGGAAGAAGAAAAAGAAAAATGAGTCAAAATAACTATATCCAATCAGAGTTGTAACCAAGAAGCCAAAACCTGTAAGCCCCCAAGAAACCATGGAGAAAGAAATTGAGTTTGGGGTAGGAGACGAGGTGGCATGGAAATCTCCCAACCCCAAACATAGCAGATTTTGGATAGGGCCCTACATTATCACGCAAATTGTCTTAGAAGGAGTGGTCGAAATAAAGTCTATAGAGGGTTGCAAGCTCAAGTTGGTAAGTGTTAATCACCTTACTCACTGCTGGGGAGGCTATAAAAAGAAATAACCGAGGTAACTCGTCTAACTTTGAAAGACGTTAAACAACAATGCCCTCTGGGAGACATCCCATAGTAATTTATGTTGTTATATTTTAGTTTAGATTAATTTTTTTAGTTGATATTGCGTATTGGAGAAAATTATTAGTGTTTTTTATGTTCCGGTAGTAAAGAAATCGAGTTTGGGAGGCAAAAACGAATTTTTTGGTCATGTTCAGACCTGCCACCGGTATTACTGGGCCCTACCGGCAGTATACCGCAGGTCAGAAACACGAGCCCACGGGTGCGCATCACGTGTTCATTGATGAGAGGAGAGTTTCAAAAACTGACCGCTTTGGTATACCGGGCCATTCCTCCGGTATACCGGACAGACCAAAACCCGAGCCCACGTGTTCGCAACTCGTGTTTTTGCCGAAGCATGGATTTCAAGGAACAGAATCTCTGGTGTACCGGGCCATACCGCCGATATACCGCACAGCACCGCTGGAGAGAGAATTGTTTTTTCGTTTTTAAGGTTATAAAGAAGAGGAGGTGAGTTCTAGTCCGAATTTCTCAATCCTTAAGCCTCACTTTCTTCTCCAAACCTCTCCCAACTCCATTAAAGCTTCAACAAACCTTCACCTAACATCAAAACACTACCAAATCACCATGATTTCACATCCAAATCCCTCCCTACATCATTACAAATAAGATTCAACCACCCACATCATATCAAATCACCTAGAATCCATGAATAAAGAGCCTAAATTTTCAAAATTCATCTACAATTCCTTAAACACATAACATCAAAGCTTGATTCCATCATACCCACATAGAGAATTATCATCCTAACACCTTTCCTAATCCAAATAAAGCTTATTCCTCCTATGATCAAGAGTTACAAATTTCAAGAGTGTTCAAAGCTTTGAGTTGGGGGTCAAAAGAGATGATGAAAAGAACAGAAATTATTATCAAGTGTTATGGGAGACGAAGTATCAATGCAAGGTATTGGGTAAGATCAAGAATAAAATCAATTAAGATGGGTACTAGTTCGGGAATAAATTACAAGATAATTTGAGTCAAGCAATTAGAGAGGAGCCTGGTTTTGGTGAATTCGAATCCTAAAGAAGCAAGCAATTGTGATTCGGGAGTAGAAGATGCCAATACCTCTTCTAATCAAAGATTCCTATATCAGAGATGAACAAAGCTTCTGGAACGCTAGTAGCTGTTACCAAAATATATTCCTGGATGAACACCTTCACATGAGAGAGTATTCGAGAACAAACAAAGTTGGAGAAGAGGAAAAAAAAGAGATTTATAGAGTGTGATTGATTGGGATGGAGCATAAGAGGATGTAAGGGAAAGTAAAATTGGGGATACATGAAATTTACATACATGAAAGCACTGCACCGTATTACGGGTATTGATCAGGCGAGGTAAATAGCCTCGAAGAGTATGTTTTCTTTCTTCCTTACCATTTCTTTATGTGCAATATCTATAAATTTTAATTTTTCTCTATTATTTTATTTTTGAGTCTTTTTCGAGTCGTGGGGACGCGACTCATTTTTGAGTTTGGGGTGTGGGGATTCTATGTCCCTCATCTCCATTTTTATGTGTGTTATTGTTTTTTAGGTAAAATTAAAAATTTTATGAGAAAGGATTAGATGTATGTAGAGTGTGTTTAATAGCTTGAAAGCATAAGCTTAGTAAGTTAATGATAGTAAGTAGTATGTTTATGAGCTACTTTATTTTGTATGCTTTGAGTATTTGCAGGAAAACACACATTGATAGTAAGGAAAAGATTAGTAAGCAATGCGATAGAAAGTATGTTCGATCTCAGGGAGCCTTGAGTGGTTTGTAGGCCGTGAGATCCAAGCTAGTTTACAAAACCATTTGATGAACGTGCTAGAGGTAAGAGAATAACGAAATTGCATGGTTTAGAAAATGATTAAGGCAGTTCTTTCATATTGAAGTCACTTGAAGCCTTTTAACTTTCTCACCCTGTTATTTGATTTAATAATTTATATCCTTCTCAGCCCTTTCTAGCCTTTATAAAGCCTTTTTATTTAGCCACATTATAAGTCATATCCCTTTAGATTTTAGGACCTTTCCATATGACCCGCACTCGAATCGCGATGCATAGACAGTTGTTTTAGAGATTGAGTTTAGGGTGGTGGGTCCACCATTGTGGGAATTATTATTGGGTTGGGATTTTTGAGCTTATTAAGTGTGCTCGTTTTATATATTGATGATGATTCACAAGTTTATATTGTGACCCTTTGCCGGGGTAATAGTGTATGAAAAGGGCTAAAAAGCATGAAAAAAATCTATGAAAAAAAGAGAGTCATAGCTATACAAAAGAAGAAAACATGGAATATATATTCGGACCGGCAAAGAGGAATTTTTATGTGAACATCTTTATGATTTAATTGGGTTATTGGGGATTCTACCTTGTGCATCAAGAAAAATCATTGGGTTGAGTGAGAAACTTTTTATGAGAGTAACTCAAGCTCTAGGGCGATTCGTTGATGGCTAGTGAGGAGAGAGCCAAAAGCTCACTCTAAATTATCCAAATATACTTATCATACCGTCCCTAAGTCTAAATTACAACCTTAAAGACCTTTTGATTCTTTGCTATGTAATCTAGAAGTGATTGAGCCAATAGAGAGTAGTTAAGCGGATCATTGGATACTAGTAAAGTTCGATGAACAATCTATAGCTTCCTTGGTGAACTGAGTAAAGTTCCTCTCCTTCTTACATTGCGAAGCTAATCTAATCTTGAATTCTAGCCGTGTTGATGGTAGATATGAAAAGTATGCAGGTATGTAGTTGGTAAATATTATTACATGAAATTTTCTGAGTAGTTGCTTTATGTCTATTCTATATATTCTGCTATCTTCTTCCATCTGTGCTTAATTGACCTAGGTGTGTATTTAGAGACTTCTCTTTGTTTTTATCTTTATTGTATCGGGACGATACAACTTTGAGTTGGGGGTCTTGATGTCTCCTCATTTGTGATGATTTAATATTAGTTAGATACATCACTTTTAGTGATTTAGGAAGTCATTCAGTCGATATATTGCACTTTCCTATTTCTTGTCTTGATTTAATGATTTATTATTTTTAGAGCATATTGGGTTTAATTATTTATTTAGTGTGAAGCTTTAAAGATATATATGGAGATTACTTAGATGCCAAGTCAATTCTAAGAGATAAAGAAAAGAAGATATACATAGAAATTGGAGATAAGGAAAGAAAAGCTATAATATGGAAAGATAAAGTTGCCAAATAAATCTTAATTTCAGTACCTACGACCAAAAAAGGGCTTATATATATCAAAATAGGTGAGGAATTTGGAAGAATGGTCAAGAGCAAAGTTAAAGATCTTTCCGAGTCGATGAATTTCGACTACTCATACGCGTCAAACAGATACGTATTGAAGCTGTTATGACCAAAACAAAAACGGGGCTGATTCTATATTTTTGGGTTACAGTTTTGAGTTGGGCTAGGAGTCCATTACTTACCTTCTCATTCAAGAAAACGAATTAGAGCTTCCAAGACACCTATAAATACACCCTTAAACCATTGTAAACATGTCCATGCTCAATTCCAAGTATAGGCTTAGTCCTTGCTTGTATTTTCTCAGTTTTAAATAATAGCTTAATCCTTTAATTTAATATTCATTCTTAGTATCAAGTTATTCATCCAAGAAGCAAGCTGACCTATAGAGGAAGACAAGAAGCACGAAGTTGGAGAGTGACAAACTCCTCTTCTACATCTCACCTTCTCTATATTTAGGGTAATTATCTATAGATTTATGCTCAACCATATTTCTAAGCTTTTATTCTGTGAGTTTTACTTTTAATTGTTGGGTTATTATTTTGTCTTAAATTCCAGAATACTATTTTTTATTTTAATTGATTTGAGCTTGGCGTATATTGTTATTATGTGTTTTGACTTATTGTTACAGCTCTAGATTTGGCCAATCATAGGACTATTCTTAGTTTTTTACAACACCACATAACCGTCTAAGTAGTGAGCCTACCTAGATAGCCATAAAGGTTTGATATAACCACCAATCATTACTGAAGGTTTCTTTACCCAAGATCCTTGGTAGTGGAGAGGTTGCTCCTAAGCCCGATAGAGGTTAGGTAGAATTTAGAATCTCGTTCAATATATAATGCTCAATGTGTGACAGATCAGAATAACAATTTAGTAATAGACTCATATTAGTAATCTTAATTTATCTAGACTTACATTCATATATATTTATCTGCATTCTTATTTATTTATTTATTCATATCAGATATTTGGTTCTTCAAATTATATTTTTATTCAAAACATCTAGATTCATCTACACCTATTTATTACAAGTAGATCTAACGGATTAAATCCCTGCGAACGAACTTGACTTATCATTATAACTTGCAAACGATCTGTGATACTTGCAGTGAGTTCCGTGGTTCTCAAGGATGTGTGCTCTTTATTATTATATTTATTTATCTATTTATTTATCACACCTTTGCCCTCACCAATCTCCATATCACATAGTTTATGGTAAGGCTTGTCACTTACCCCTTGAACTTGAATTAGGTTCTTATTGGGCGATAGCGGAGTTGAACATGGATCCTACTTTAGTCGGTAAGAATCGTATGATGAAGCTAAATGAACTTGATGAGTTTCGATTTCATGCCTATGAGAATGCTAAAATGTATAAAGAGAAGACAAAGAGATGGCATGATAATTGCATTCGTGAAAAGAAATTTGAAATTGGACAAATGGTCCTCAAGTATAACTCCAAGTTCAGTAATTATCCGGGTAAGTTGAGATCAAAGTTGTATGGTCCCTATGTTGTGACCAAGGTCATGCCTCATGGAGCTATAGAGATTGAGCATCCAACCGAGCACCGCACCTTCATGGTGAATTGGGTTCGGTTGAAGATTTATCATGTAGGCAAGGATACTAATCGTATGGAAGATCCACATCCTGGGGAGGTCATGTACCTCTTTGAAGCCGAGTAGATATGAGAGGTCATCCGTCGAGCTTAACGACATTAAACAAATCCATTTCACTTGTATATTAGTTTATTGCTTTCATGTCTTTTAAATTCTTAGTGTAAATTAGAGAAATTCAGATATTTTAGTGTATAATTTTAAATAAATGAGAAAGGTGGGGTGTTTTTGATGATTTCAGGCACTTAATCCTCGAGCTTGGGGTTAACAGGTGTAAGACGTAGTGTTGTTGCGCTTAATTGGTCTAAAATTGATCACTCGCACCGACTAGCCGGTCATATAACCGGTATGCCGGCCAACGAGGTTCATCACAGCGCCAACTTACTGTTGGTTGACCAAGTAAACACAACTTCATATTGCGTCATCCAAAAAGTGAGTCGCGCGACCCGTTAGCCGGTCCTATGAATGGTATTCTTGTCAAAGCAATTTGTTACAGCGCCAACTCTCTGTTCGCGAGCTACTTACACGCAGCTTCAGATTGCGTCAGCAAATTTTGTCCTTCGCGACCGGCTACCCGGTCATCTGACTGGTATGCCGGTCCAGCTCTCGACGAAGAGTGTATTTAATTGATGGGTGGACACAAAAGGTTGTGTGTAGAAGAAGAAGGAAGAAAAGCACCACCAGCTAGCCGGTGAGAAGCCCGGTACGCCGGTCAGTATGACGGTTTCTAACCTAAACCCTTTTAGAACCAAATTCTCTTCTTTTTATCATAGCCTCTCACACAAGACACCATTATAGACGAACCAAAGCTCATTAAATACCTTCAAAACACCATTAAAACACCCAAGCATCACAAATCCTTCCCTCTAAACCCCTTCTAACAAGTAAACAACATCAAATCCTTCCAAAAACACCAAGAAATATTCACTCTAATCCTATATCCTTCTTCATCAGATATTTAATATAAACACCATAAGTCATATCCATTCGTCCCTGAAATTGGAACCCGTTTATCGGATTATTACTTGGATGACCCGTACACTTGCGGTTAGTGTCCCTCCTTCAAGGGGTGTGATTTTATACACACCAGGAGACACCAATCTCCTACTTTTTCATCATTCTCTTGGAAAAAACTAGCAAGCTTCATCTGATCTTTTAATCCCATACTCTTCGGATAGAAACGGTTGAAGAACGTGGCTTGTAGTTCATCCCAAGTATTAATTGGATTTGGTGCTTGTCTACCTAGCCAATCACCAGCACTTCCGGTCAAGAAAAATGAAAACATATGGCAATACAATTGCTCGCCTGTAATGCCTGGAGTAATGTAGGCATCACAAATCAGCATAAACGTCTGAATCGCTCTTACCAGATCTTGAATCGTTGTACCACTATAGAGTCCAAAGCTTCCAAATTTACTAAGCATACCCTGATCGGGCCTAAACATTGTACTTGGATCACTAGAAGACGATACCTTAATGGTTGAACTCGAAAAGGTGCTCCCAAGCCTAGGAGATCTTGTTCGCAACATTGATTATTCCAGATATTTCCTCCTTGTGGTGCTATTACCTGAGGGATAAGTATTCATTGATTGTTGAGATTATTGAGAATATCTCCCTCAGGTGGAACTAAATTATCCTCTACTACAGACATGGCTTCTCTTTGTCTCTTTTCTTCTCTTTTACGTTTGTTGTAAGCCATGATTAAATCTTCAGGATTCTCGAGCATACACCAGAACCTGAAAGAGATAAAAATAAAAAGAAAGCGTAAATCTGAAAAAATAACTAAAAACTACTACCCTAAAAACTAAACCCACACGCTAACGAGACACAAGTCCCCAGCAGCGGGGCCAAAAACTTGGTGGTGGGTAGGGTGTGATAAAGTAATGATAATAAAGATAAGAACTGTCACCCTAACCAATCACGATACTCACTGCAGGTATCACAGATTGTATGCAAGTATAGATAATAAGTAAGATTCGTTCGCAGGGAATTAGTGTGTTAGAATTGTGGATTAGAAAAGAAAGCGTAGTAAAGAATAGTTGCTTGAATAAAAAGACAGTGAAATAAATATGAATAATTGGGGGGATAATGATCAAACTAAAAACTAATGCAAATAAAGTAAATATGAAAGAATGAATTGAGATATGTAGCGCATGGTTGCTAGTATGCACTTATCCTTTTATTTATTCTACTAGTTATAAGGGTGATTAAAACTCTTGGAGTAAGTAGTCAGGATTCTATATTCCTCCTAACCCCCTTCCTGGTAGACTAAGGTGGCAACCTAACAATTACCAGGGGACTTGGGTAAAGGGACCCTGCGCAATGATCGATGGTTATTCTCAAACCCTAGTGACATCTAGTTAGGCAAGTCCGGCAAGATCACTACCGCACACTTGATGTTTATGTGGTGTATCAACAATTAGACACCCCTTCTGGGTGACCATCCAACGGCTATTAATGGGGTAGTCTATACTCGTGCACTAACAAGAAATACAGTCAATACATCAAAGCACATAAAACAAATATAAAGGTTAAGAAGCTCAATCGATTTAAAAAGGTTTTCCCTAAACAAACTTAGATAGAAGAAAACAGAATTCAGAGATTATATATATGAATAACCCAAGATATGGGAAACTTAGTTCATGGTGTCAAGAAATAAACTAAAATAAAGATACATATTATCAACTTGCTCCATTGGTGACTTCTAAGCGTAATACTAATTAAGGACCAAGAAAGGACATGTTTACAATGAAAAGAGGGTGTATTTATAGGTGTTTTTAACCCTAGATCGAAATATTGGAGTGGAAGGCAAGTAATTGGAGTCCCAGTCCAATTCAAATCTGTTTCCTAAAATATAAGACATGATAAACACTGCTCACTATTTTGGTCATATCTCCTTCGTTACTGGGGCCAAATTTTGCGTACTTTATATCAAAACGACCACATCGAAAAGATATATCTAACCCTTTAAAGTCTCTTACAAAATCGAAGCCGAATTGTAGTTATCTTCACTTTAGTGGACGTCATTGCAGATTTGACAACTTTATTTGGCAGCTTTTTCTTTCCTAATTCAACTTTATTCCCTTTTATCTCCTGATTTCTCCTTGATTTTCTTTCTTTAACTCCTTGTAATTGATTTGACATCTAATTATATTCCATAAACCTTAATAGCTTCACAATAACACACAAATTATACCAAATATGCTCTAAAAGTAATAAATCTCCAAATAAAGACACGAATTAAGAATCTATCAAATAACGGGGAAAATGACTTAACAATTAATCAAATACACGTAAAATGATGTCTCAAACCTATATTAATATATCACAAATATGGAGACATCAGCAATCTTGGCACAGTGTGAAATAACGCCAGTTTCTTATGTCGCACTTTTCCCCTTCTTTGGATCCCACCTAGATTCACCATATACTGATCTCCAGTTTTTTATTTTCATTATAATACAAATCACAAGCATTCAAACACACATCTATCGTGATGTATTCCATACTCAAACTTTTCAGCTTTTTTTTTTGAACTCCTCATAAGAAGAAGGTAAGGTATGACCTTCTGGCAAATCACGACACAACAATTGAAGAATTTTGGTTAAAGAGGTGATTGTCCACTTGTTCTTAAATTTGACTTGCATTAACTTGGATATGAAATTCAAGGAACCCGTCATAGTAGAACAGGGCTACAAATCTGTCTCCATTTTCTCAAACAATGCATTGAAACAACCGCGCCTCCGGCTAGTAAAATTCTCATCACCCATCTGGATGTCACCGGAGTGACCCCCAACATCAAAAGTAGGTCTGAAATTATCATACACATTCAAGATTTCATCATCTATGATTGGGTTATGATAGGAATATCTTCTTTTTCACCATTATTCATCAAACCTCGTACGTTGATAAAAAACCATATCTAAAAAGATCCACTCTGACATCTTTAATATGAAATTTTCAATTATTAAAACAATGACCCGTACTATCCATGTGTTTTTGCAAAATTAATAAATTTCCTAACACCCGACAAATATTACTTCGTAACAAAATTATTTGATTTAATCTAATTTTCTCAATAAGTGGACCCATCACTTAAATAAAGATAAACATATAATTATAACCAAATAAAAATTGAAAAAAAACATACTTTAAAAATAACAACCATATAAAATATATATTATAACCCCTACAAAAACAACAATAATACACATTTTGTTCGCATAACCAAACATTGTTAAACACGTACTTAATTTTAAACGAATTAAAGCAAGTTTGAATATTTTGAAAATACATATATTGGACAATTTAATGGAGTTTTTGAACTATAATCAGGACCCACACGTGTAAGATGGTGTTGGGAAGCCCTGTTAATGATGTGGCATTTTACGGGGTGCGGACTAGAGAAGTCCTTGGAGAGGGAAGTTTGAAAATTGGGGAGGGAAGTTTTTTAATGGAGAGGGTTAATGGGTTTTGTCCACTACTTGTAAATACGAGTCACCTATTAGCGACGACAATAATCGTCGCAAGTGACAAATTTCGTAGTGGGTAACCAGATAAAATACAAACAACGACGATTAATTTTATTTTTATCAATTTTTTCACTCAATAAGCACATCGTTTCCAAATATTTCTACTTGTGACTACGAAATTCGTCGCCAATAAAGAGATGGAAGGCTTTTGATTGGGATCAACTATATGAGCACGTGTTGAGTAAAGAGTTGGTGCGATAACACAAAGGAGTGTTGGAGGCAAATCGGCCTTACAAGTACCTTTAACCCAATGTGATGTCTCCTATTTTTTTCTAATTATATGCCCTTAGGAGACATCATTAAGGTGATTATTTGACTAATTAGATAGACTTTTAGTGTTAATTCGTTATATTTCATTTTCCCGCCTTGCATTTTAATATTGTTCATTTATTAAGCTTTTGCACGTTAAATGAGTTGTTTAGTGCAAAGTTTGTAGTTCCATGATTCTAGCAAGGAGAGGAATCAAGAATTAAAGTCTTAGATCGTGTAAAGAAGTCAAAGGCGAGAAGAAATATCCTGCAGAGTTGACAAGTTGAAGCTACAAATCTGGAAGACTGATGGTAATTGCTGATTTCGAGCTACTTAAACGTGGATTAAGCCTCTGAGTTGTAAAGAAGATTTGTTCCTTATCGAGTTACGAAGATTTAGCAAGTTTAACAGGTCAATTAAGAGTTGATTTGAGAAAGTTACATCCGCTTTAGTGAAGGGTGTACACCAGTTACGGGATTTGTAATTAAAGATTGGACTTGGGCTTTTTAATATTTCATTAATTCACTTAAGTAAAGCCCAAGTCCGAATTTAAGCTTATAAATATACCTTTGGACTTTTATTTTAAAGAGAACTCAGTTCATACAAGTCAGAAACGCCAAAGAGAAAGTCAGAAGCAAGGAAAAGGAGAAAGCTAAGAGCTGTCTTCTCCAAATCGCAGTCAATTGAGATGATTAAGAGAACATGAACATTATCTACTGTAAGGGAGATGAATAAAAGCAAGGTATTGGGGTTTATTGAGAAGAAATCAAGTGAGAAAAGTTCTAGTTCCAATACAAAGGGTAAAACAAGTCAAGAGAAGAGAGGTAGCATGCTGTGTTGATTCAATGGGCAAAAGGGTTCCAACTTTAGTGAAGAAGACAACACAACCTCTATAGATCAAAGACCCTACACCCGAAGAAAAAGAGAAAGATTCAATGGCCATGATAGCTTCTCCAAAGAAACAATTAAAAGAACTACCTTTTTCTTATGAGAAAGTATTTGAAGAAGAAGTTGATAAAGGAGAATACAAGAAGACTCTTGGAGTTCGGTAAAGACTGGGTTGGTTTACGTTAATGGTAAGACGTTCTAAAAGACGTTCTTTTGTTTAATTGTATTTTGTGAGGAGAAGAAAAGGATGTGGCACAGTTGATCTATGAGGAGGTGATGCGATTTTCGGTCTCTCCTATGTCGTTATTTAATGCAATATCCTACTATGATCACGTGTCTTGATCGAAAAGCGAATATAATTTTGGGTGAAGAAGAACACGTGAGTTTAAGATGAGTAACAATATTGACAATGCTTGGATCATTAAAAGTTTTGAGAGTAATTACGCAACTTTCAAAGAAGAAAATGAGTACATCATAACACTTCGTGAGAAATTAAAGAAAAAT
This sequence comes from Nemophila menziesii, assembly GCA_029959085.1. Taxonomy (NCBI): domain Eukaryota; kingdom Viridiplantae; phylum Streptophyta; class Magnoliopsida; order Boraginales; family Hydrophyllaceae; genus Nemophila; species Nemophila menziesii. Next base: position 36,696 of record JARWIR010000029.1, on the reverse strand, counting down.
CCAGCAAAATCCTATCTTGGATGTCGATAAGGCGAGGTAATAGCCTCGAAGAGTATGTTTTCTTTCTTCCATACCATTTCTTTATGTGCAATATGTATGCTAATTTTAAATTTTATTTTTCTTGAGTCTTTTTCGAGTCGTGGGGACACGACTCATTTTTGAGTTGGGGGCGGGGATTCGTTGTCTTCATCTTCCTTTTCGTTTTTACATAAAATTTAAATTATTTTAGGTTGAGGCATAGAATATGTTAAATGTACCTATTTGAGCATGATTTTAATTAGGTCAATGATAGTAAGTAGTATGTTTTTGAAAGATGTCATAAATATGTTTAGATGCATGTATGAAAACAAGAAATAAAAGATAGAAAACTTAATAAGTAATGCTAAGAAGTTACGTTGAAACTTAGGGAGAGTTATTTGGTGTGTAGAACATGAGGTTTGAAATTAGTTGAAAACCCACTTGTCTATGAACTAAGTAGTGAAAAAGTTAACGAAATCTGGTATTTAGAAAAATGAATAAGGCAGTTCTTTCATATTGAAACCACTTGAAGCCTTTTATACCTTCTCACCCTTTTATTTGATTATTGTTATTATTTATCCGTCTTATCCCCTCTGAGCCTTTCTAGTGCCTTTATTGAAACACATTATAATCCATACCCTTAGTTTGTAGGACTTATCTATATGACCCGCACTCGAATCGCAAAACCTGAAACAAGTCGTTATAGAGCTTGAGTTTGGGGTGGTGGGTTTCATCATTAGGGAAAATTGAGTTTGGGAAATTGTAATTGTGATTTTATTGATGATGAAAAAGTATTATTGTAACCCTTTGCCGGGGTAATAGTGAATGAAAAAGAAGCTACGAGCTAAAATTGCCAACAAGGGTATAAAAAGATATATATATATATATATATATATATATATATATATATATATATATGAAAAAATTGCGTGATATCTCAACATCAAAAAGAGAGTCATAGCTATACAAAAGAAAAAAAAATTATATGAAAAGAATATATATTCGGACCGGCAAAGTGGAAATTGTATATCATCATAAAAGGTTTTATCTGGGATTAATTGGGGATGCACATCAAAAGCATAAAAAATTGGGTTGAGTGAGAACATCTTCGAGTGAAAATTCAAGCTCTAGGGCGATTCCTTGATGGAATGTGAGGAGAGAGCCAAAAGCTCACTTTCTCATTTATCCAAATATACCACACCGTCCTTAAGCCAAGTTATAACCAAAGACCTTAGGATTTCTAACTACTTGGTGGAGAAACAATTGAGCTATTAGGTAGTAGGTAAGTGGACCATTGGATGCTATATTAGGACCTATGAACAACTTATAGCCATTAGCATGAACTAAGTTATCAACCTCTCCTTCTGGCATTGCGAAATTAATCTTGACTTGAATTCATGGATTGTTGAATATGTGTATATTAAGCATACTTGTGCATTATTTATTGAGCATTACTACATGAGACTTTTTAGTTATTTTTCTCTAGGATCATTCATTATGTTCTGTTCTTATTCTCCTCCTACTTCTTCTTCTTGACTTCCCTAAGATTCTTTACTTTTATTGTATCGGGACGATACAACTTTGAGTTGGGGGTCTTGATGTCTCCTCATTTGTGATAATAAAATCTATTTCTGAGACATCATTTTAGTTGTATTTATTAGAGTATAGGTCGATTTTCTCATGATTTAGCACACTTTCCTATTTTGTGTCTTGAAATGATTATTTATTATTTTTAGAGCATATTGGGTTTAATTATTTATTTAGTGTGAAGCTTTAAAGATATATGGTAATTAATTAGAGTCCAAGTCAAAGTCTAAGAGCTAAAGGAAAGAGATAAACATGGAAATTGAAGATAAGGAAGTAAAAGCTAAAATTATAGAAAATGAAAAGCTGCCATAAATTTGAATTCCAGCACCTACGACCACAAATCAGCTTATATCTCAAAATCGGTGAGGAATTTGGAAGAACGGTTAAGAGCAAAGTTATCTTTCCGAGACGATGAATTTCGACTACTCATACGCGTCAATCGGATAAGTATTGAAGTTGTTGGGACCAAAACAAAAACGGGGCTGATTCCATGTTTTTGGGTTACGAATTTGAGTTGGGCTTGGAGTCCAATATTTACCTTTTCCTTCAAGAAAACGATTAGGTCTTCCTATGCACTATAAATACAACCTATTATCATTATAAAATCATCCTTGGCCAAACCTTAAGGTCAAGAAGAAGCTTACAACAAGAAGAGAAGTCTGGAAGGAGTTGTGCATCAATTATGTCTCCTTCAACCTTCAATTCTGTAATTCTTTTCTTTTCTTAGTATGAATTAAATAAATTTAGCTTGAGTTTTAGCATATATGTATGAACCCTAGTTTTGGTTGACATCTATCTAATTTGATTGAATTTATGTTTTGATTTCTCTGTTTATGTGTTGTATTTATATTTTGTGTTCTTTATGGTTGCAAACATATAGGATTACCATCATAGTAGTTAGATAACCGGTATATTTGACTATAGAATTAGCACATAACGTCTAGAATAAGGGTTGATCTGACAATTCAGCCTAACTAGATAGTCAATGGTTTAGTGTATTGCTATTTAATCAATTGCCAGAACAGTTTGCTTAGTTTCTTATTGACACAGGTAAACCCTATTTGAAACTACCTAGCGCAATTGAAACCAAACTATTGAAATACTACATGATTCATCCCTTACATGTTTAGAACGGAAAAACTAGTGGGGATTACTTGCTAATTACTCAGGCTAAACTATCATACTATCTTCTTTTCTTTTATTTATTTTCTGTCTTTTAATTTAATAGGTTAGTTTCCTTCATTGAAAATAAAATAAATATCTATCTATCTCTTCTTTCTACTTGCGTATTATCTGTTCTAACTTTTATATCTGCACTTGAATAGTTGCATAAGTTCTTCTTAACCTTCGTAGTCCCTGAGGAACGAATTCTACTTATTCATTAAAACTTGCATACGATCTGTATACTTGCAGAACCGTGCTCAGCTTAGGGTGTTTATTTGCACTTATTTTATACATCTTTTTATCACACCTTAGGCGACACCAAGGAGCTTTTTGATTATTCCCCAATATCTATAACTTAGTTGATTGCTCATTGAATCTTTCATTATTATCTCGCATTCTTTCCTATTTCATCACCATAAAGGATTTCATACTTTCTTGTGTCATTTTCATACAAGATTTCATTGTTTTTTGAAGCTCGGTAATGGGTTATTCTTGTGGATGGGAAGGGAGTTCTCTTTGAAATATATTCTCCGTATATGAATCATAACTAGATTTCGGGAAGTTTGGGCTCCATAGCTTGTACCTCCGCAATAAAAAAAAATTGAAAGCTTGACTAATAATTGGTCCATTGGGGTCAAGGTTGATAAATGAAACCTTGATTGGCGGCCCATTAGGATTAGACCCTTGGAGTCCCGAATGATTTTGATTATGTTTACCATATCCTTGAACACCCGAATAGTGGTTCCCTCGATTAGACATAAAAAAACCGACTCCGGATTACTAGAACAATTTTCCCATACATTATCAAGCGCTTCACAACTTGTACAAACTTGTGGCTCTTGAACAACATTTGTAATTGCTTGATTACCTTAATTGGAATTAAAGGATAGCTGTTTTACCTTGTTCTCTAACGCAGCAAGCTTTGCATTTAATGCGGCTTCATTATCTAAATTCAATATACCTCTTTCTGATACTGAACCGATGCTCTCGATGTTTCCAACTCATCTCATTCTTGACAATTCTATCCATTAGAGCAAACACATGATTAGTGTTCACCATCCTAAAATTCCTCCACATAAAATGTCGGCTTTCTTCTTGGAGGTTACATCTAAACTTTTATACAAAATTCCCAATTGCAACTCCGGTGTATACCCATGAAGTGAACATTTATTCAAGCATGATTAGAATTGAGTCCAAGCCTCTCCTAATGTTTTGACTTGTTCTTGATGGATTCCTGCTAAATTTAGTTGACCTCTCAATCATACACTCTAAGGATAATACCTATCGAAGAATGCAGTTTGCAATTGGTCCCAAGTAGTGATTAAATCACTTGGTTGTTGATCATACCACTCACTAGCTCCTATGGAGAGGAAAATGAAAAAATGAATAACTACACATGTTCTTGTAGCTAAAGGTTATTCGCAGGTTTACGGTGTCGATTATAGTGATACTTTTTCACCTGTTGCTAAGATGTCTTATGTTCGTATTTTTCTCTCTATGGCTGCTATGCGTAAATGGTTTCTTCATCAATTGGATATTAAGAATGCTTTCCTCAATGGAGATCTTGAGGAAGAGGTGTATATGGAGCAACCTCCAGGGTTTGTTGCTCAGGGGGAGTCTCGTAAGGTGTGTCGATTGAAGAAATCTCTTTACGGATTGAAACAATCTCCCAGGGCATGGTTCGGTCGGTTTAGTGAATCCTTACTTGAGTTTGGTTTGACACGTTGTGGAGTTGATCACTCGGTATTCTATAGACATATTTCTGGTCGAAGTCTATTATTGATTGTGTATGCTGATGATATTATAATTACAGGAGATGATACATCAGGAATTCAGAATTTGAAGACATTTCTTCAGAAGCAGTTTCAGACAAAGGATTTGGGACAATTACGCTACTTCCTTGGTATTGAAGTGGCACAATCAGATAAAGGAGTATTCATATCACAGCTAAAGTATGCCTTAGATACATTAGAAGAGGTCGGGATGCTTGGTGCACGACCATGTGACTCCCCAATGGATCCAAATGTGAAACTCATACGCAATGAGGGGGATCTATTCACTGACCCAGGGAGGTACAGAAGATTAGTCGGGAAGCTTAATTATCTTTGTCACACACGACCAGATATCTCATTTGATGTTAGTGTTGTTAGTCGGTTTATGGATTCACCATGTGAGAGTCATTGGGAAGCAGTTATACGTATTCTTAGATATATCAAAGAAGCTCCTGGAAAAGGGATATTATATAGTGATCGAGGTCATACAGAAATTGTTGGTTATTTAGATGCTGATTGGGCAGGATGCCCAGATGATCGACGCTCCACCACTGGATATTGTGTCTTCATGGGTGGAAATCTAGTTTCATGGAAAAGCAAGAAACAAGACGTGGTAGCAAGATCAAGTGCTGAATCTGAATATCGTGCTATGTGTTTGGCCACTTGTGAGCTAATATGGGTGAGAAATTTACTTGCAGAAATCAGATTTGATTGCCCTAATCCTATGAAACTTGTGTGTGATAATCAGGCTGCCATACACATTGCTTCAAATCCAGTATTTCATGAGCGTACCAAACACATCGAGGTTGATTGTCCCTTCACCGAAGACAAGATTTTATCAAAAGAAATTGTAACGTGTTATGTTACTTCCAGTGACCAGTTAGCCGACTTATTTACTAAGTCTCTTAGAGGACTTAGAGTTGAGTATATATGTAACAAGCTAGGCACATATAATATATATGCTCCAGCTTGAGGGGGAGTGTTAAAGTGTAGCAAAGCATCACCCTATTACCCGTAGGATATTAGTACATGCTATTATCCATTATGTAGTATAGTACATGCTATTATCCATTAGGTAGTTTACTTTATTATCTATTGTGTAATATCCCTTGTGTATTAGGGTGATATGTATTACTCTATATATATGGAGGATTAGTGTCTTGTGAACACTAAGTATTGTATCCAATTTCAGCTTCAACAAAGGTATTGGGTTCTATTGAGAAGAAATCAAGTGAGAAAAGTTCAAGTTCCAACACAAAGGGTAAAACAGGTGATGAGAAGAGAGGGCAGCTATCTGTGGTGAATGTAATGGACAAAAAGGTTCCAGCTTTCGTAAAGAAAACACCACAACCTCTACAGATCGAAGGCTACACCCGAAGAAAAAGAGGAAGCTTCAAGGGCTCTGATAGCTTATGTAAAGAAACAATTACAGGAACTTCCTTTTTCTTACGAGAAAGTATTTGAAGAAGAAGTTGGTAAAGGACAGTACAAGAGATTCTTGGAGATCGGTGAAAGATTGGGTTGGTCTACCTTCATGGTAAGACGTTCTAATTTATGCCATGATTTAGTTTTTGAATTCTATTTAGGACTCTTTAGCCGAGATAGTAAAGGTTGTGTTCCAGTTAGAGGCAAGTTAGTTCCTTTTACAGTTAAAGAGATTCGAAACCACTTCCAGTTTAAGAAATTGGTTGGACCATGTAAGTATAGAGAAGCGGTGGACAATCGCAAGACTTTTGATTGGAATTTAATTTTTGAGCATGTCTTAGATAAAGAAAGAGTGCAGTCACATAAGGGAGAGTTAAAGGCACCTTGGCCTTACAAATATCTCCAACCGGATACAAGTGTTTGGCACCACTTTCTTATAACTAATTCCTTTGGAAACACAAGAAATTCGGATGTAACTAAGAAGAATGCAATCTTATTGAATCGTATATTGAGGGGAGAAGAAGTGGATGTGGCACGGTTGATCTTTGAGGAGGTGATGTGATTTTCAGTCTCTCCCATTTCGTTATTTAATGTGAAATATCCTACTATGATCACGTGTCTTGTTCGGAAAGCGAATGTGATTATGGGTGAAGGAGAGAAACTAGAGTTTAAGACGAGTAATAATATTGACAATGCTTGGATCAAGAAAATTTTGATAGGAGCGGGAATTACGCAACTTTCAAAAGAAGAAAAGGATCGTATTTGGTAAGTGAAGGTAGAGGAGCGATTAAATAAAGTCGAAGCAGCTCAAAAGTCCTTGGCCGAAGATGTGGCACAAATCATGTCTAATCAAGTGCACATCATGACAGTCCTTGAGCAATTAAAGAAAGATCCAGCAAATCCTATCTTTGATGTCGATAATTCGAGGCAATAGCTCAAGAGTATGTTCTCTTTCTTCCTTACAATTTATGTATATGCTTTATCTGCTAATTTTAATTTCTTTTTAGAGTCTTTTTCAAGTCGTGGGGACACGTCTCATTTTTGAGTTGGGGGTGTGGGGATTCGTTGTCTCTCATCTCCATTTTTATGTGATTTTTCTGTTTTTAGGTAGAAATTAAAATTTTCGATACATGGGATTTAGATGTAATAGATTGTGTTTAATAGCTTGAAAGCATAAGCTCGGTAAGTTAATTATAGAAAGTAGTATGTTTATGAGCTATTTTATTTTGTATGCTTGAGTATTTGCAGGAAAACACACATTGATAGTAAAGAAAATATTAGTTAACAATGCGATAGAAAGTATGTTCGATATTAGGGAGCCATGAGTGGTGTGTAGGCCGTGAGATCCAAGCTAGTTGACAAACCCATTTGATGAACGTGCTAAAGGTAAGAGAATGAAGAAATTGCATAGATTAGAAAGTGATTAAGGCGATTCTTTCATAAGCCCTTTGTTGCCTTTTAGCTTGCTGTCCATTTATTATTATTATATCCTTCTCAGCCCCTTCTATCCTTTCTAAAGCCTTTTTATAAATCACATTATAAGCCATATCCCTTTAGATTATAGGACTTGTCCATATGACCCGCACTCGAATCGTGATGCATAGACAATTATTTTAGAGCTTGAGTTTGGGGTGATGGGTCCACCATTATGGGAATTGTTACTGGGTTTGGATTGTTGAGCTTATTAATTGTGCTCTGTTCTATATATTGATGATGATTCACATGTTTATTGTAACCCTTTGCTGGGGTAAGAGTAAATGAAAAAAGCTGAGAAGCAAGAAATGAAAAAAATTATGAAAAAAATAGCATGATATCTCAACATGACAAAGAGAGTCATAGTTATACAAAAAAATTGATTTGAAAAGAATCTATATTTGGACCGACAAAGAGAATTTGTATGTGAACATCATTATGCTTTAATTGGGTTATTGGGGATGCTACTTTGTGCATCAAGAAAATCATTGGGTTGAGTGAGAACGTTTTATGGGAGTAACTCAAGCTCTAGGTCGTTTCGTTGATGGATAGTGAGGAGAGATCCAAAAGCTCACTCTAAATTATCCAAATATACTTATCATACCGTCCCTAAGCCAACATTACAACCTTAAAAACCTTATGATTCTTTGCTATGTAATCTAGAAGTGATTGACCCAATAGAGAGTTGTTAAGTGGATCTTTGGATACTAGTGAAGTTCGATGAACAATCTATAACCTCCTTGGTGAACTGAGTAAAGATCCTCTCCTTACATTGCGAAGCTAATCTAATCTTAAATTTAAGCCGTGTTGATTGTGGATATGAAAAGTATGCAGGTATGTAGTTTGTTAATATTATTACATGCAATTTTCTTAGTAGTTTCTTTATGTCTATTCTATATATTCTGCTGTCTTCTTTCCCAATGTGCTTAATTGACCTTGGTGTGTATTTAGAGACTTCCCTTTGTTTTTATCTTTATTGTATCGAGACGATACAACTTTGAGTTGGGGGTCTTGATGTCTCCCTATTTGTGATGGTTTAATCCTTGTTAGAGACATCATTTTAGGTGTTTTAGGAGTCTAATACTCGATTATCCTATGAATTATTATATTTTCTTATTTCTTGTCTTGATTTCATGATTTGTTATTTTTTGTGAGCATATTTGGTTTAATTTATTTATTTAGTGTGAAGATTTAAAGATATATAGAAATTAATTAGATTCCAAATCAATTCCAAGAGATAAAGGAAAGAAGATTATGATGGAAATTGGAGATAAAGGAAAGAAAAGATAAGTATGGAAAGATAAAGTTGCCAAGTAAATTTGAATTCCAGCAGTCACGTCCATTAAAGTGATCATAACTCAAGATTGGCTAGGAATTTAAAAGAATGTTCTGAAGCAAAGTGATATATCTTTCCGAGACAACCAGTTTCGATATAAAGAACGCGTCAGTCGGAGTAGAAACGAAGAAGTTATGGCCAAAACAAAACAGCGGCAGTTTATTACCATTTCCGTATTTCAGGGTTACGAATTTGAGTTGGACTAGAAGTCCAATTACTTGTCTTTCACTCCAAGAAAACTTTTTACGGCTTCCTAGACCCCTATAAGTACACCCTTTAACCTTTGTAAAATCATCCTTGCTCAGTTCTAAACCTTATATCCATTCTTAGTAATTCAAGAGAGCAAGGTGGCATTTATGTATATATTGTAGTTTTATTCCTTCAGGTATGAACTAATTTTCCCATAGCTTGGGTTTTGCATTATGTATAATATATGAATTCTATTTTCTTTCTATCTAAGTTTCTTTGGGAATTATATGTTCTAAATGATTCTAGCTGCTTAACCATATACTTAAATTATGTTCTTTGATTTATTGTCTGTCTTAAACCTGATCAATTTAGGGCTTTGCTAATAGTAGTTAGATGGTCACTCGAAACGGGTGTCTAATTATTGAAACACCACATAAATGTCTAGTGTACGGAATTAATCCTGACAAGAGTTTCCTCACTAGATAGTCATTAGGGTTTACTTTAATCACCAATCATCATTGGTAGGCCAGCCTCATCTAAGAACCTAGTAGCGCAGGAACGCCCTATTTGAGTCCCCTCGTGATTGTGAGGTCGCCACCCTCGTTCCCTTGCCGGGATAGGGGAATTTAGAATCCTAACTACTTATCTAAGAGCTATTATCTCCCTTATAAACTGAACAGATAGAAAAAATAGAAGTATTAGTGCATACTAGCAAAACCTAAGCTATATTCTCTCATCTATATTTCCCTCATATTAAATGATTTAACATAGGGTTGATACGTTCATAACTATTGTTAGGTTCATAGGGGTTTTATGCACATGCACCATGCAATGTTATTAATAGCAGAAAAGATAAAATACATCTCTAACCTAAGGATCCTGGAGATCCATAGGTCCTTCCTCTTCCTCCTCTACTAAAGGAGTCGATGTCGTGAGAAACTGTCGATCGAAAAGTGGTCTCTGTACAAAAGCGAACTCCCATAAAAGGTAGATGAGGGCACATAGTAGGTACACAACCGGACTAAAAAATGACATAAACTGTATTTTGCCTTTGGTGCGCAAAAATACATAATCTCGAATTTTATGTTGCTTTGATCCCTTGAATTGATGGTTGTGCAGATGTTGGCCTCAAATATATGGAATCATCATATTTGAATCAGATATGATTCGTGTTTAAAATAGCTTTTGGATTAGCATTAACGGAACGAAACTCGCATATTAGTAGTTGTTTCCCGGAAACTCTTTCGGTGTAAATAATCCTGCACATGGACACCATAGCTTAATTTTAATGTAGTTTATTTTCGTGTTAAAAACTGCACGGTGTTTTTGTTTTGTTTGTATCAAGTACAGGCGCCACAGCGATGTTTAAGATCGTATTAGGAGCTGTAATACTTGAGTTTGCATTCAAAGTCCCTGAAGTACTCGTATCCATATCAGTTGCACTAGCCCTTAAATTATCAGCGCTAGCAAAATCTCCCGCTCGAACAATTTACACGCATCCTTAATTTCCGTAATTTGCAGTTTAGTCCCTGAAAATTCTAGAATTTTTGAAGTAGTTAGACCCTGAAAATTCTGGAATTTTTGTAAGGTTTTTGCAATTTTGGAATTTTTGAACAGGTCCCTCAAGTTTCTGGAAATTTCAAATTTCAAAATGGTCCCTGCGGTTTTTCAACTGTACTAATTAGCGAATTTACCCCCAGATTATCAACTTATATAATGTATATCAGCACTTGAAAACCTATTAACTTTCAGAAAAGGAGTTAGAGTCCCTATATTATCAATGATAAACTGTTTAGTCAAGGAGAAATATTAGAAATATTTTGCTCTCTCATCTTGGTCCTCCCTGTTAAACATTAGTTATGACCCTACAAATATACAATTAAATTATCAAAATACATCTATTAGAGTAAATTATGAAAATATACATTGATTAGAGACTAATCTGTCATATGGAGTCAGATATAGGCACTAATCTCGAATTTTATGGTACTTTGATCCCTTGAATTGATGGTTTTGCAAATCATCAAAGACTCTGAATTTTCCATGAAGATGTTGGCCTCAAATATATGGAATCGAATCGGATAAGATTCGTGTTTAAAATAGGCTCTGAATTAGCATTGTCAGAACGAACCTATCCTATTAATAAGTGCTGCCCGTAAACTCTTTCGATGTAAATAATCCTGCACTTATGGACCATCAGCTTGATTTGATGCATTTTGCTGCAGTTCAACGTATTTATTTAATATTAAATAATCCGAGTATTGGTACCTATATCAGATGAACTAGCCCTTAAATTGTAAATTGTAACTAAATAAATACCTTTGGTGATTCCTCGATCTTCGATTAGTGTACCAATACCTGAAATAAGAAGAAAAGTGAGACCTAAAGCACGAACGGTTCTCCATTGATGCTCTTGCTTTAAACTGGACTCCATTAACAGAAGGGTTTATTTTGATTGAAATAAGTAAGCATGCTATGTACGGGATGGATTATGAGTATGGAACTGTATTTGATTACTCGCAATAGTGAACTGAAACCCTAGAATTATCATAGAAGAGAAGAATAGAATAGGATATAAAAAATGTGAATTGAATAAATGAGTGTGTATCGATAGTGGAGTTTGGAATATTCTTAATATTAAATAAATACGTTAATGAGAAAAAGAATTAATTTGATATGACCGAATGTGGCCAAGTTTACATTGTTGCAGTTTGGTCCCTTTATTATTCTGA